>KB663633.1:83715-294518 GCA_000349025.1 Anopheles minimus | reverse complement strand
AAGATAAACACGATGACATGAACTGTCAAAATCCTGCAGCAATGTAAACAAATTGATGGACAGAGCTGATGCGAATTCATTATTTGTAGGTAATTTTTTATCTTTTTTCGCTCGAAATTACAACTTAATTTATTTTTTTCCACTTATCTCACAAGATGTTTATAACCATATAAAACAACATAGCATTTGTGATGACATTTCTTCAGATAATCTTAATGGTACCCTGAAATGCCTTAATTCCGTCCTAATGGTCTTAATATGTGTTATGAGTGGCTTCTTGGTCTTAAAGCATAAAAACATATGCGCTTAATATAAGCAAAGTAAAGACTAGTTGATTTTAAAACAAAAAGTCTTTAACTGGTTTTATGAAAAGTTTTAATAGAATCTTAAGAGCGCTTTTAAGATTGCATTTAATTTGACATACATTTTAGACTTAAGGGTAATTCTTTCAGTCTTCTTTAAAACGTTTTTGAGATTATGAAAATATAAAAACTGTTAGGCATCATAAAAAGTCATAACAAAACTATTTATATTTAGTACACCCATGATAAAACTTTAATAAAACATGCTTGAGAGTAAAAGGCATAGGAATTGTTTCTTGGGATCTGAGGGGGGGGGGGTCTGGTGTCCGAGGCGATAACGGCGCTGGTCTCACACGGCAAGACTGGGGTTCTAATCCCTTCCGGACCGTTCCCCAGTAGTGAGGACTGACTATCCAATTACGTGGTTGGCAGGCATGACCGAATAGCACTTTACGCCAAAGAAGAAGAAGATCTCATCTAAAATTCTTGTCCTAAGTATATTATACCGTCTATCTTCGATATCTTCTCAACACTCTTCATCTTTATGCTTCCTTTTAGCTTTTGGTTCTAGCATATTGAGTTCTCTTACTTCTATAGTTGTTTGTAGTTATGATTTAGCATAAGTAAATGATTGTGAAGCCTTAAATGCAAACAATTTTGTAACTAAATAATAATAATAAGTTATTGTTTAACGTGTCTGGAAGAAAAACACAACGAAATTATTTGTGTCCTTCGGCAAGGTCTTTCCATAGAATCAGCTCCAATCAATTACTAGAGCGAGAGTCACGAGTGTGCTTCTCGTCACCCCCAATAAATATGTCGAGCAAATCAAGTATACAAATAGCCACCGTCTTTTACCATCCGTGAAAGCTGATTTAGTTACGAAACTAACTTTAATCGTTACGACGACGTCTTCTGCTACATCCTTATGCTTACGGACATCTTTCTCAGCCCGCCGATACCTTGGAACCAATATCTTGGAGGTTCGAAATTAAAGTTTCAAAAAGCTGTTCCGAAATGCTCGTTTGCACTCCATTCCCTGTTTGGTGAATGTTTTTCAGATGGCTGTAGCAAAACTCCTTCCTCTTCCAACCTTAGTGGTGCAAGTGTATATCTTTAGCTGCATCACCTTCGACGAAGAAAAAGCAAATGGAAATTGCAACCATTTCGCAATGGATTCAATTTCTCTCGATCGGGGTAGCGCGAAACCCCGGTGCCGACCGGTTCGGCATTGGACTGCAGGGCGCTTTCGGTGCGGGCTGTCGATCGCATTTCCGTCGCCCGACCAGCAGGAGTGCCATTTTTGCAGCACCGTTTGCGCTTCATCGTTCATTCATTATTGATTTAAACTCAATGCTGTTGCCTGTGCGGTGAATGTTGGCAGGCGGCAGGGCAAGCAGCGTTGGATGAGTTAAAATTCAGCTCGTTCCAATCGATGAGAAGTCAAATAAATTCGCCAGCGCTAGATGAAAAGCCCGTTTGCCGGAGAGAAAATTTAATTACGATGATTGATTTCGTGTGACGCGCTGCTTCCGAACGGGTGACGCGAGGGTGGATGGTTTGTTTGTGTGAGTGTGTTTGTTAGCAGGGGGGTTTTTTCTATTCAAAGCCTCTTCAAAAATAACCCGTCCCTTCAATCCTTCAGGTTTATGACGCATTTCGTTTGCATTGGAAGCATGACCATGCTAGATGATTCTTGGAGTTTTCTCGAACGCTACGAGAGACATGTGCCCCGTGCACATCATGGGTCACATTCACTAGGCGGGGATGATTAAATTATTAAAAGCGAACGCAGGGAGCCATTTTATACCGAATTCTTCCCATGAACCATTCATGCATGATTGCTATGTGATGTATGAGATATTTGCTTCTTCGAATTTATCACCTGATTGCATATTGTTTTTCCACAAACTATTTTCAATTTATTTCAAAAGCTTTGCCTCGCGTGATCTTTCACTTTTTTATTGCAAAACCGACCTTTCTACGGTCATCATAACTTATGACGAATAAATATTACACTGCTTAGTGGCGACCATGGATACGCTCATGTGAAGGCCAAGCAATTGGTAAGTAATGGGCACTTTAGCGCAAATTGACTACATGTTGATCAGTTCAAAGGTATATCCCGTTGCGGAACGAAGTTGATTGAAATACGCGAGAACACTAATTTGCGTCATGCTTATACAGACAGAACATTGCAACCTGCCCGGAGGGTTAATGACATCGAGCCAAAGTGTAGGGGTGGAATGTTAATCATCAGTTAAATGTAATAATGAGTAATTAACACAATGGTCATTTCATAGCCAAGGGCTGTTTCAATGTTTTTCGCTTCCGGGTAATCGATAAATTGTCACTTTGTAGAATTACTAGCATGTGGGGGACAAATATCAAAAATATTGTTCAGGAATTAAGAACATAAGAATTAAAGTCGTTAGTGATGACTTTCATAAATTAAAAAAAAAAACATTTGAGACAAAAATATTTTTGATGCAAGCAAAAGATGATTGAAACGACTTATAATATTCTTCCCAATCCAACCGTTCAACATCAATATTCAACGCTTACAAAGACAAAGTTAACACAGCAGGAATCCCGTATCCATGCCACTTGATGAGATGAGTTTATTCTAGCATCCGGAACCATCTGTCAATTCTGGCTAGATCATCGGTTGCACAGGAGTGCTATTAGGTGAAAACAAAAATGAAAAAACCGTAAAGCCTTCTTCATTTTCCTGAGTGGCATACGTCAGGCACGTGTAGGGCAAGGTACCATAAAGTCACATGCAAAGTAATTAAAATTTACTGCTCATGTCCCTGACAGCATTAGCGGTTCCTCGGAGAGCTCGAGCTCTCTGATGGCGGTCGCTTGGTTAGTGGTTGCTGGAGATTTTTCAAATTAAACTGGTTCGATTTGAAAGCAGGAACTCCAGCAGGAAATTGATGTGATGATAAATTTAACAGGGTGAAGCATTCGTGCATGCCACATTTGATGTAAAAATGTTGAGAAACACATTTTCCGCAAATCCATTATTGATAAATTAATTACTTAAATTCTGTCTTGGAATTAGATACGAGGTTTTTGGATATTTTTAACATGAAAACACCTGTTCGAAATGTATGCTTTTGCCACTGCTGGCTTTGATGGGTGAAAATGTGGCCCGATTACAGTAGAGAATATTGTGCTGATACGCTTTTGCTGCCTTTGGTTTGCTTTTCTTTGCTAATGGTTCTTGCAAAATCGCTGATCATGAGATCCGTCATTTACATATACTCAATTTCGTTCGATCTCATACAGGTTGATCAAACAAAGAGCTTATTGAACTCTTCTTTTTGTCGCCTCAAACGGATCGTTGTCTGTATGTCCGGCTCTTGTACATATAGTGTTCTAATCGTATGAGCATTATAACCAATGGAAGATGTAAGACCACAGCTTGACGCATTGCCCATTTCGCGTTAAATAATGAATTAGGCATTACAAAACACCATACTGTGCGAATTCTTAACCATTAAAGAAGTAATAAGTCATAAGCAAGACAATACACTTTTTATCGTACTCGTTGTGTAACGATAATGTATGAAACATTGACGACTTGGTGCTTAGTAAATTTAACGCTACTGTACTTAAACATTTCATATTCTTTCCATACCTGTTGGCCAGATTAAATATTGATGCTCTTATCTGGATATAAAGATAGGGTAACTAACAGGTGGACTGATAATCATTTGGCCTATTTGGTTTATTTTTCTGTAAAATGGCTTTTATTTCAATCATCATACATCCCTTCAAGGGTGATACACTGATTGAAGCAGTCTTTCAATTTTTCGAAATCATTTTTGTAGTAGTAACACATGTGTCCTTTGGCTCTAAAAATTCTCAACAATTTCTCCCCAACGAATATCCTTTTGAGATTTGAGAAAAGGAAATAGTCGCTGGGAGCCAGATCTGGGAAATACGGTCGGTTGGGAAGCAATTCGTATCCTAATTCATTAATTTTTGCCATTGTTTTCACTGATTTGTTGCACGGTGCGTGGTCTTGATGAAACGAATGCTTTAGAGCACTAGACTGTTGTTCGAATGCTGTCAAATTTTAGTAAATTTCCTAAATCTCTTGGGTGTATCAAATAAACAATAAAAATAATAATAACAATAATATAATACAAGTGACGGAATCCATAAATGCCCTACCTCTCGAAGTTGAAGAGACACAGTAGAAATAAAATTACAACTATGGACAAGCAGTACTTGCATAATTTTAAAATTGTGAACATAACTGAGTCGTCTTAACGTAATAAGAAAAAAACATCGTGGATTTGTGCCGTAAAATTTAGTTCGATTTGACATCAAATGACAACATTTCATGTAAATTAAATTCCTTTCTTAGTTGTTTGATGAACTTACTAAATATCGTACAACGAATTACACTCGCCAGGCTCGCCAGGTCTGATGAGCTACTCACGTCATGCTCAGTGGCGAATCAAGCTTCAAGGAGGCATCAAGCTGAATGATCGACTCCCATCAGTAGCCATTGGATCGGACGACTAACGCAGCGAGGGAAGAAAAAGTTAATTAATAATCGTCAGGGGCCTCAAATGAAGAATATTCAGATTCACCATTGGTCATGTTAATGACACCAGAAGACCCAGACCGGAAAGTTGTTTTAAGTCGCCCTCATGAACAGAGCAGGAATTGTGGACCCCAATCGAGGAGGAGTTATGACGTGAATGCGTCCACCGTTGGCAATTTTAACATTATTTAGAGTCGATAATGTGCTCTAGTGTATATAATTCAAATAAGAATTGAAAATTTCTTGTCCACAAAATTTAAATTCGTTATGTTTCGTAAAACTGAGAAATCGAATAAAAGAAAAAACTTAATAGTTAAATTGGGAATGAAAATTGTCATCACCTCTGAAAGAACGATCAGACCGTGTAGAAAAAAGGCTATAAGATATTCTGGAAATAGTATGCCGCAATATGTAAATATGAATTAATGCTGTGTAATTTTTAATTATACAAATAATTTAGGAATTTGAAGATATCTTCTAATGGAATCTGATTTTTGATACACATTTTTTTAAATAATTCCCATAATATCCAAATTATATACATATATTTTTCTGATATTTGACTATTAGCGATCAATAATCTAGCCTTTTCTTAATTTCGGAAAGTGAACTATTTATTTCAATACAGTATGTAGCTGTTAATTTCGAATTGAGGGGCTTATAGAGAATAATTATTTGAAATAATTATATATTTTTCTTAAATGGATAAATCTAACAGATCTTGACGTAGTTCTAGTCAATCAGAAGTATCCCGGACTATTAAAAGCTCAACATTGATCCACTTGATCTCGTGAGTCACAAATCAACTGGTGGTTAAATTAGAATGTATTTTGCTGTTGTATTCCAGCGAAAGTTTATTACACACCAAACAGGAAGACACATCAATCAACATTCTCCAGTAGCAGTAGGTGTTAAACAAACTTTTCCCACACAATGTTGCTCTTAGTAAAGACACAACCAGCACATGTTTGCCCGCCTATCCATTCAAAAGGAATGACAAATTAAAATGAAACAATAATAAAAGAAAAATGCGCACACACACACACACACACTCATTCCAACTTGCATTTCGACTTAACGGCTCTGCGCAAGCAACATTTTGCTCATTCGAATGTTTTCGTTAATGAAAAAATATTGCAGCACAGAGATATTGCTACACGGTTCGGTGCTGGGAAGCGTGCACGAACCCAAAGCAGGGCGGAATGATGGCGACCGGTGGAGCAAATGTTATTTGTATGTATTCGCTTTAATTACCCATTCCGACCTCGGGCGCCATTTGCGATGATGAATATTGATAATTTGAGTGCTTCTGCGGTTACAGGTACCACCCCGGTGCATATACCATCCTCGTCGCTGGCCGAGCGAAGGTGTTAAAGGGGGTAGAACAAAATGAGCGCCTGCTAAAAAAGATCAACAAGAATCTGAGCTTACTAAAACCGGGCTTAGCATGTCATCGGGTGGCCGCTAGTCGTTACCGCTTCCTGCCGAAAGGGACCAGGGTTATAAATTAGCACGAAAAATGAGTGGCACGGGATGTGTCACCCCGGTTCGGGTTTTGTCGGGAGTGTCGCTGCTAAACACTGCACAGGGTTGGATTAAGGGTGGATAATTTAATTTGCGATTTTTATTAAATTAATACATTCCGGGGCGGAGGGCCAAAGTACACACACAGCTGAGTTGGTTGAGATGCGGTGCGGCTTGATGATACGGCTCGTTGAAGGTTTTAGGCAATCAGCACACGGAGCACCCAGACGATGGGGTAACATTTATTTACATTTTAATCGCTTCATTGCAAAAGATTATTTTAAGCAAGATTGTCGTTATTTTTATCGCACCAGTTCTTCACTTGGAAATAGAATTCAAATAAGGTGACGGATACTGTTCCGAATTCGGTGCAAAGCAACTATTGCTGAGTTGGCACGTTCTTCAGCTGACGCCAACGCATTTGCCAAGTGTTTGCGATTCGCTGCCAGGCAGTAAATTAGACCCACTAATACACAGATTGAAAAGTTGCTCCAAGTTGCTTCTATCCGGCCGTACGCAAACTTGTAAAGCTCGTTCAGTGTGAAGAACGGTTTCGCTGGAAATTGAGCGTTGGCAAGATATGACTAATGGTGGAGTCGTGTTTCGGTTGGGCTGAGTTCAAGCTTCGAATTCGGTTGAGTTTTGGCTTAGAATATTCTCCGAACAGCCACACAGCAGCCCGCCCGAAGCCCGGATTTGTGTATGTGTTTGCTCGGACACATTTACCCGGGGTGAAGGCTTTCCATAGACTTTTCCCCCCGGTGTGGGTGGGTGTTACGGTGGAGGTGAAACCCGGCACTGTGCACGGTGAAGATAAAACTGTCAAAATGTGAACCTTAAGGCGAAAGATTTGCTGTTGAGCCGGTACGGGATTGTGGTTTTGGTTGGGCAGGAAATTAGTTTAATTGGTAAAAGGAAGATTGCGAACATTCGTAGCATTGCCTTGTTCACATTCAATTTGTTTCAATAGAAGACGAGATTGGGCTGCCTGTTGTAAGTATGTATGATCTACAAATGTAAGTTTAAAGTACATTTAAAATAATCACCAAAAGCTCCACGAGCGCAAACGAGGTTGAGCAGAAGAAGAGCGCGGAAAAGGGATCCATATCTGCGGAAACAGTTGTAAATTCTACAAGCACTATCGAGCTTGTCATCGCACACGTTGCAAGACAAAATATGCAGCTCCAACTCAATGGCCAATAGATGGGTAGAGTTGTGCAGAGAACGAGCACAGACAAAAGCAGCAGACACACTCACATTTAAAACACGCAAAAAAAGGATACAATCCAACCGGGAACATTGAAGGAAAAAGAGTACGGGTGGGTACAGTTGAACCGAGGCGGAAAGCATGCTCGCGTTCATTGTCACATTTATTTAATTCTATATTGTTCGAAAACTTTCACGTACGACAAAAGAAATGGGAAGCAAATACTGACACTAGCCTCCCATCTTCATCCTTCTATCCCCTTCAACCGCCGCTCCCAACTCGGGCGGCTTCTGCATGTTTCCTGTCTGCCTGTCCGTCGGTTTGGTTGGCGTTTGGTGGGAACTGGCAGCGGAACATGCGGAAGGGCTTACTAAAATTGAAATGGAGGGAAAGTGGTAAACTGTCTGCAAACGGGGACATGTTGCTCGTTATCAGTGTTACCGCATAATAAAAAGAGAGACAGAGAAAAAAAACTCTGCTACTACTACTGTGCTCCACTGGCTGTGGGAACTTTGTTCCCGGCGAGTGCGGTATTGTGTGCCGTTTGCTCCCCACACCTACTGCAACCCGAACGGTTTTGTGAATAGGTAAACCACGGCTACCGTACCGAAACTATCACGCCCGATAGTGTCGAACGAGATGGGCACGAGACAGTGGAGAAAAAAGAAACCCATAAAAAATTGGCGTTGGTTAGACGAGTTTGCATAACGGGTGCTACAACTAGTACTATTGACTGGCAACTTACTAGCAGCACGGTTACGTGCGTGAGAACAAATGAATGCAACAGCAAAGAAGAAAAAAGAAACAATTGGCAATATGATGATGAAATATGAAAATCGTTTTATTCATCTGTGCTATCGCTGTGTGGCGGTGGTTTGGTGTGAGCGAGTTTTATCTATTTTACTTTCAGTTACATGCACAACTGGAATTTTGATTACGTGTTTCGAAGTAAATAAGTAGCAAAAAATTTAATAAATGTGATTTACAGGGAGCTTTTTCCAATGAGTAGATATTTTTGTTCAACATTGTAGTGGAAATCTCGTATAGATTAAAAGTACACATATGTGTACTAACACTATGTTAAGGAAAACGTGATGCGAATTAAATTCCGAATTAAACATTATTAAGAACTTAAATGGAGACGTCTGGTGTCTTTCAGCATAATGGTAAATTTCAAGGTAGTAATAAGAGTAGAGTCTCCTTTTATACGTTTGGGAAGAATTGGACTTGAAAGACTGGATACTTCGATCTTAGTGCATATTTTTTCAATCAACTTAACCTTTGATACTTATCAGACACTGGTTAAAGTACGAAAAGGGATCATAAAAATTTTATTTTCTAAACTTTTGCCATATTCCATTGATTTTCAGAAATTAAATAATTGTTTCTCGTTTGATCATGAAATAGCGTTCAAAATTAAATACAACTCCAAAGCTAGCTATCGGTAGAGCCATTCCATACTCTTCCGAACAAGCCATCTCATACTGGAGATAGTAGGATTTACCTATTTTTACGATTTATTCATTTCCAAAACTCCATATCGTCATATTAGGAAGATCTGGAAGACGTCCTTAGCACTAACAATCTGCCTCTCTGCAGTCAGACTCTAAAAAATAAATATTTCGATTAATATACAATATTACAGTCAATGGCACAAACTTAGTAAAAAGTTTGTTCCGGCCCTGATCGCTTCAAGCCGCAATTTTTTGTCAGCGTTGACATCCGATTTTGCCAATTTGAATGGAGGCGCCTGGTTCCTCATTCTAACTCACCACTTAAAATTTTTTTATGGAACTGATTAATTATTTTAAGAAGGCGTTATGATGTAAATATTTATGATTCATAGTGAGTTACGATTTCTATTCATCTACTGCTCTGGCGTTAACAAACTTAAATTAAAAAAATGTGAGGTCTATCATAATTTAAGCTAAAAAGCTTTCAAATTATACACGGTATCCGAACAATCGAGCAAATATCGAATGATAAATTGAAACCGGGCTGCATCATACAAGAGGATGTGTTTGGTTCTGTTTGAAATAATCGATGAGATGTTATGGTAAACGATTGTAACAATGTTTATTATAAAATTCATGAAAATATCATGCTCAAGTTCAAATATGATTTATTGAGGCCAAAATAAAATATCGTTTGCAACAAAAACTTGATGAAAGTTATTTTCAGCTATCAAATGCGGAAAACTTGGGTAAGAAGTACGTCAAATGCCAGGCGAGATTTAAAATTTTTCAAGAAGTAGATTCGAATGTTGATTAGAAAAACAATATAAGAATATATTTTAAGGTACTACATGTTAAGTAAGCAGCGAGTAAGAGATAAGCTTTATTAAGAAAATATTTAAATTACATCCATTTCTACAATTATTTTGAATGTTTCATATTGAGTATGCCAAACGCTGCATATCCGTATTGATGATGAACTTTATTAAATGCTTCTTTTCCATAAAGAACTGCCAAATCATGTGGCTGATAATTAAACATTAAAACATCAACCCCTGATTAAGTTACATAATTCGCAATGGTTGGAAGACACATCCTTCAGCAAACCGTGAAAGTATATCTTATCATTACTAGCCATAATTAGTAAATAAATCATAGAATATAGATATGGTCAATTTAGCACAATATTATCTCGATAAATTAAGCCTGATGATGGATGGAGCATCATCTTATTCCTTTCGACCTGCTTTTACTTTCAATTGTTTTCAACGTGCCTCATACGGTCCATTCATTAAAAAGCTAATAATGGATTACACGATGAACTGATCACTCTCTCATGATGATAGTGATGCATAAATAGACCCCACGTCCATGACCGAATTTGAATCAGTGTGTTTTTTTTCAATTTTTAACAGGAATTCCTAGATCTGTCTTGAATTTATCACAGCGATGTTCCAGTTCCTGCCCGCGTCAAGTGCAGCACCGTTGCAGCGAACGTGTTGAAGTGCTTTGCTTAACGCCGTCCGCTGGAGGAGACATCACGCTTCACGGTTGCATCACGTTCTGGTACCTTCCGTACCTCTACCGTCGAATGATCCCCATGCATCGCTTCGTAACTATAAATATGTCGCACCGATCGAAAAGCGGCCTACTGTGGATGCTCGAACACTACCAGGGCTGCCGAACGGGTCTTGCCAGCGAAAAGGAGGGCAATCATCGTTTTTCCCATCGACTTCGATGATGTTGATACTTCGTCGCGAACCGTTTCCGTCCAGGGCCACTCACAGGTTGGAAAAATTAGAAAAATGTAAAGCCACTTCGTAGCATTCACAACTTCACTCATCAGACCTGTGCGGAATGAGTGAATGAGTGACCGAACGCTTTCGAGCACGAGCAGTGAGCTTTCGAGTCCTTCGAGAGCGCGAGTGGGTGTTAGGGAGAGCGTACACGAACCAATTGGGGTAACTACCCCCGTTTGTTCTCGCCGACGAGATAATGGCGACGATGGCCTGGGTCCGACAGAGCTTCGAGAAATCAGTTCGGCCGAGGACATCGTCGCGTGCGGATCGCAGTCTGTCGCGTTGCCGTTCGTACTGTTTGGACGGTGTTGGGGGAAAAAGTGTTGGTGGTATAGTGAACGGTGGGAAAAGGTCAGTAGTTGTCGAGGTTCAAGGGAATGGGAATATGGGAAATGTGTCACCAAGTTCGCTTTACGTGTGAAGTTTTGATCACTTCTAGCTATGAGACGGGATATGACAGCAATGTCCTTAAAAATCTCATCCCGTGCGAGAGATCTTCTCCGCTACTGCACAGGTGTGCGAGTGTCCATGTGTGTGTGTGCATCTTCTTGTGAAAAAAGGTTAATATTTCTTCATCCGAAAGCTTGTCTCTCGCTTGTCGCACCAACACTGTGTGTGAGTGGGAAAGATGTTGAGCCAGAGCAGGCAGTGAGCAGCTAGCGAGAAACAGTTCACCCTTTACGTACACAGCTTACGAACATGTAAGAGGAAACGAAAGGGAGCTGGTGGGAATCCGTACCACGAGGCAGATCCGTTTCTCCCCAAAATCCCACAAAACGATGTTGCGAAAAGGACCGCAACATTGGTGCGAGTGTGTGTGTGTGTGTGTGCGTGAGCTGTATGTGTATGTGTGTGTATGTGTGCAAAAGAGCCACCGTGCGTCACCGGAGTGCGACGCTCAGCAAAACTGCTCGCACTCGCCTCCGATGGCGGTGGGCAATGCAAAATGGAAGCAAAAACATAAATATTTAATCGTTCCTGGTTCCGCGGGAGTGCGCGTCCATGGGGCGAAGTTTCTTTTTTACCGAGTGAAACGGCAAAACAAAACAATTGAATATTTGATTCAATTTTCCCGAAACAATCTTCGTGCGGCTTCGTTCTTGAGGCGGTGGCGTTTTGTTCGCTAGCTTCGGAGCTGGCGCTGGCAAGAAGTGAAAGAAAGCCATCAACTTTTGCCGGGGAATATGCTTGATTGCTGTTTTCGTGGAAGTGTGGATTAACTGATTATGTCGAGTTGTGGCTAAGAAGAAAGTCGCAAAAGTGTTAAGTGTGAAGATGTTTTGTAGCGCTACGAATGTGAGGTGATGGAGGAAGAGTTTTGAAGTAACTTCACTGCTGGATCTCTCTGTTTGGAAGGTTCTCGGTAGCATCACCACGCAAAACAAGACACCACATTCGAGTGACGTCTATAGCCGGCGCTATTAAACCATTCGTACAATGGCACTGGGTCGCGGTGTCGGTGTGATTTTAACGCACGAAAGTGAAACACACAAACGAAATACAACCCAAGCGAAACGACAATGAGGACGTCACAGATTGGGTCAAGGATGAAATGCAACACCAACGGTTATGCCACCAAAACGTCCATCAAATAAGAATAAGTCGGTCTAATTAGTGTACATTCACAAGAACGCAAATATGTGTTTGTGAGTGTGTGGGAATGCAAAATGGATTTACCTTCAATTCAGTTTATCGTGTCTGTTTACCAAATCGTCTGCTTTAATGTGTGTTTGCGCTGTCATTCCGATTCGGGTTACAGAGAGCAACATGCGCTCAAAATTAAGTCATACACAACCGCGTGGGTTGGATAATTATTTTGCCACCGTGTGCAAACAACAAGGGACAGGTAGCAGTTCTGGATTACACACACGTCACATCCATCTCCCAATTGTTTTGGGATCGTTTGAAGAATTCCCTTCACCGGAAGTGTCCCCTTTTCATGTGTCATTCTCCTGCGCGCGTGTGTGTTTGTTGGTGTGATTATTGTGTAGGGTGGACCACCCCATATGGTGGATGTGGGTGAAAGCACCCGTCACGGTTCGGTGGGTTGTACTCAACTCGCATCCCCAAACCCCACACGCCATCCGTTCGACAAATGTGTTTTAAGGTTACATGAGTTTTCCTTCACTGAAGGTCATAAAGCAGTCCATTATGTTTTCCTCCCCGTCGCTCGTGCGAACCTCGAACCTTTTGCGCAACGGTACGCTTGTTTCGCTCTCGCACACTCACACACACACACACACCATGCAGGCCACTCTCGGCCGTACATGATTCTGCGGGATCGGCAGAATATTGTGTTGTTATTTTTTATTTCATCCCATCGCATCCATGCTTGCACGGATTTGTTTTTTGAGTGTGTTTTCCAGTTTTGCTCGAGTCGTTCATTTGTTGGCCTTTTCTGTGAATTCTTCGTATCCAAACACACACACACACACACACATGTAAGCTTTGCTTTGCGTCTCATATCGAATTGGAACTAAATAGCTGTACACTAACACACATTGGAGTGTGGGAGAACGTGATAAGGATTTTGGGTGAGCGGCACACATTGCGAGGTAATGAAACCATTTTCCTTTGCCTTGGGTTAGAAAAACGATGTTAAGTGAGGTATTTTCATGTGTTCGTGCATGGAAACTGCGTGTGACTGTATGTGTTTCGTTCCGAATCAGCTGGCTTTCCAGAGCGGAGCAAGCAGCTGCGTTATGTAAGCTTTTGAGGAGAAGAGTACGAGCGTGAGATGAGCGAGAGAGAGAGAGAATAAACGGGTGAGCGAAAGCTTTTGCCAAATCCAGAAACGTTCTAATCGCACGTTCTATGATGAAAAATTCTCAGCTGGTTACGCGCGGTGCCCAGCACTTCTAGTACGAGCGTGTGAGTGAATGAGTTTCAGTAGCTTCGGGTTTGGGTGTAATTCGAACCGTCCTTGAGTGTCACAGAGAGAGAGAGACACCGAGAGAGAGAGAGAGGCTGTAGAGATTCGGTGGCATGCAGCATCCGCAAAGCATCCGTACCAGTGTTGAGCAGAGAAAAACACGAACGAACCATCAAATGGGTGAACAAATATGGGGATGAAAAACGCATCGCTGCGTTTTTCTTTTCTGCGTGTATGTGTGTTTGTGTGCGTGTATGTGCGCTCGTACACGATACGAGCGGTTTTCGCAGATTGTCATTTCCCATGGTTTAGTGTAGTGCAGTGCGAATATGCTCGACTGGTGCCACGGTACGGTAAAGCACGTCCCGCTGGATGCAATTTTTACGTGTGCGTGCATTACGTGCTTGACACGAATGTGAAACTTTTGTGATTAAAGGTTTTCTCCCTAACTCGAACATTTTTTTTTATCAAAATGGTGCATATTAAATGATGTGTAAAAAGCGTTTAGTGTCATTAAGAAGTGTTAAAAAATATATATTGATATATAATCGTAACAAAAAATTATATTTGTGTGACAGTTGGAGTGAATTGTTTCAATAGAAGCAAGAAAATAAGTGTTCTTAAAAATATTTCTTAAATTCTCCCTTTTATTTTAGAAAATGTCTGTGCAGTGTTGACTGTAGTGCGAATAGAGAAGTGAAAGTTTGTTAAATAACAGTTGATACAAAAAAGCAAAAGTTACCGAAACAGAAGGACACATCTATTTTCCATTAAGAATAAATGCAATTGGAAAAAAAGTGTTGAGTGATTTGAGTTCCTGCTAAACATAATTAGTAAATACATTTACAAAAGTGAAATGGATGATTATGGCTGTTAAATAGTGGAACCAACTTTCGGTGACTAATACCCAAACAGGTAAAACTGGATGAAACAATCTTAAAATAAGCATCTAATCACCTACGGAAAGTGCCTCTATGCAAAGTAAATTAGATTTGTTAATCTAGAAGAAACAAATACAATTAAATCAAACAATATTATGACCTTTGGGCAATAATTAATGAGGAAAAGCAATGCCATCGATCGAACCCACATTGAGACGTTGTTTTCGGTAATATAATGAAGATGATGATGATAAACATGCAGCTTTTCAGCTAAAAAAAAACAGTAAAACACGGTTCTAGGACGAAGTTGAGTTGCTTTCTACCTAATATGGGTACGTTCGTTGAACTGTTTGTTTGCTGTTTGGAACATGTTTCGAATGTTATAATGATATGATAAAGATTCTGTTACTCCGAAATGAACAGCGGACGGGAAGTTTGTTTCTTTTTCTGCGTTCCGAACCAGAATTAATGGGTCTAATCTTGTTTTTTTAAAACCATTCACTAATTGTGATGTAGATAATTCAATTAAAGCAAAAAAAAAGTTTGTTTTATTGACCAATTTGAAAATAAATTCATCTATTGCTTACTTCCGTTTTCGATCATCCGTATTTCCGGCAAATGGTTTCATAATTTTTAGGGGTGACATTTTGGGGTGGCCACCTTCCAATTGAACAATTTCCGCCCTTTCAATCAATGATGGCCGGCCACCAGCTGTATCGCATATTTTACACAGGCGAACGGCAGCTTGCATTTGTCCCATCCGTTCATATTTAGCTCCAAAATGAGAAAATTCTTATGCTTTGGTTTTTTTTCCTCCTACTCGGAGGTAGCACGTAAACAGCACGAAGGAATTTTTCCCAAAAATCCCCCAAACCCTCGTTTTAGGTATCGGCGCCAGGTTTCCGTTTCTGGTCACCGGGTTAGAAGTAAAGTGTGGCGGTATGGCGAATGGGGAGAAAAGGAGTGGGAGGGAGGGGGATAGAAAATGGCGCGATCTACATGCGAACATCATCGAGCATCATGCAAAGCAGCAGCCGAGCGATGGTCACGCGGCAAACATGGAAATATGTTGGCATCGGTCCCTATTTGCAAGATGGCGCGCCATCAGGGCACCTGCCCGGCCCCGGATGGGAAGTATATTTGTGGGAAGCACAACCACTCACACACACACACACCTACTTCATTTTTTTTCCTTCCATTCTCCACACGCCAGGTTTTGCGCTTTCATTCCCGAGTTATGGAAGTGCACCAAGCGCACAAATAAAGAAATGGAAAAAAAACACTGGCAAGGATGAGCAAAATTTATGTTCGGTGCGTGAGCGGAGAGATGAATTATAAACGATAGCACGTGGTTGCTGCCTGGCGGGCGAAGGATGATCGAGTTCCTTCGCTGACTGCTGCATATCGTTTTAGATGGTGCGAGTTGAAGCACTACATAAAAAAGAGGACACGAAGCAATTCTTGTATGTTGTTGTTTTTTTTGTAAAAGAAAAAAGTACTGTGATGGGAAAAACATTGCAAAAGTTGCTTCCCGATCGGAAAGCTAACGGAACCATCCCTGCATAGGATGCCGTGGTGGGCGAACGGGCAACCATTTTCTTCGGGTTTATTTTTACCATGCACAAATAAAACCAGACAACGGGGTGAAGGTCGGTGGAGGAAATGGGGATCCGGGAGATATAGAATCAATTTCGAAAATTAAAAAAATGGCAAAAAATCGAAAGTGGAGATGAACGACCGAGTCAAACGAGAGCAAAGCATGGTGGAGAAGAAAAAAAACCCCGAAACCCCTGAAGAATTGCACGGCCAGAAAGGGGTTAACGGCTGAAGGAATCCGTACCCCCGAAACGCTGTCTTCATCCTGGCCTGGCCGACTCCTTGGTGACGGTGTCGATGGGAATCCGGGCAAGGATTATTCATCTTTCGGTACAACTCCCACACTGGTGGAGCAAAACAAAAAATTGAACCGAATACCGAACGTTTTGGCCTTTTTTTTTTGCACGACAAGCTTCTTTCTCTTTTTTCCCTTCAAGCATTTCGTGCAAGCAACCGATGGCGTGCAATAATGCGAAAGGTGGCTGTAGGGGGTTTTTTGCCAAATTTATGCAAGTTATGCTCGAATGCAATGGAGATGAATTACGATGGGGAGCAGCGCCACTACATGTAAACCGGGTAAACGATCACAGATACGCGCCCATGGCATCCGAAAGCGATGCTTTAGTCACACGTACGATGTTTTACTTTTTACATCTACCGCGTGCTGCATTTTTGTGTGCGTGCTTTTTTGCTGCTGGTGATATGTTTCTCACGGCTACCCATTTTGGCATTCCACTTACGACTTCATAGAGCAAATATTTCATCGCCTGATGGTGATATGATAAGACAGTGGGCGTTAGAGCCAAGAGTTTTCTTCGCTTTCCCTTATAGAAAACTCACATCTTCTTATTTTTCTTCTTCTTTTGGTGTAACGACCCAACCCGGTCATGTCTGCCATTTCTGGTTTACAAGACTTATTAATACCACGTAGTTGGATTGTCAGTCCACACTACGGAGGAACGGCCCGGATGAGATTCGAACTCCGGTCCTGCCGTTTAAGGCTAGTAAGTAATCTATCTATCAAAACTATCTAAGTATGCAACATAAATGTCTGTAACAAGTTAAAATAACTATAGGAGAGTTTTTTGTTGATTACTTATAAATATTTATCATCCTTTTTGCAACTTCTAATGGTACTTAATGCTCAAAATGGGCAGCAAAAATATGTGTTTATTAAAAAAGAATGGCAAAGTCATATCGCTAAGCAGCAAAGGAGAATTATTGATCACGGGTTTACAGGTCGCTAAGCAGCAAAGGAGAAATCACGGTTTTACAGGAAAATTTTTTTTGGCTGTGTTGTACCTGGAAAATGTAGGAAAATAATGCTAGATATCTCCAACTCACAAATTAGAATACGAATTTATTGGTACTCGTCTAGATTTTGAATTTGTTTGTGTTTGTTATTCATTTATGCATAGACTCCATTCTTACGGATTTGTTTGTGTGCAAGAATCCGATTGATCGTTCGGCGTTTTTCATTATTATTGCCAACGGACATTTTTTTTAAACAACACAAAATTGTTGAATAATGAGTGAGACGCTTTAACATTTTTAAAAACAAATTGTTTTGCTCCTGAAATGATATAATTGCTCAAGAATCTTATAAACAGAAGGCGACATGACGCAATTGACAAGGAATAAATGAACCAATGCTCAAATCATGCAGTTTAATTTTTGGACTGGAATACTTTGAATTCCATGGAACAAAACCAGTTAATATTATACACTTTTGGAAATTTAGCTCCTAGGTAATCAACGTGGCTTTTGTATATCAGGTACAAGGACTGATAAACTCAACAGATATATGATTCAAATAAATATTTTATTCCTTTTTTTAAATGCGAAACCACAAATTTAGTTTGAATATGTCGAATGTTTAAAAACTTTATGAAAAATCATTTTTAAATGCATTTCATTTCCAAAGACGACATAAAATGCTTATTTTATACATAAACATGCAACCAACCACTAGAAATGGGGTGATCATATCGTTAGACAATATCCGTTAATCTCTAAACGGCCGTAAAACACAATTGTTTTCTATAAATTTTATTTCCATGAAAATTTGATGTAAAATGCAATTAATGTTTTAATTTGAAATTTTTCTAGCAGCTGATCGGAACTAACTTTAACCAAACAATATATCATACTACGTCCTGGGTAAGGTGCCCTTTGTAGAAGGAAATGTCTTGACATGTAATAAAAATACCTTAAAGTATGTTTCATCCCATTTTACATGACAAGACAATTAAATATTATTGTTCGTCATGAATATTTAATTTCTACATCTAATATTTAATTATTTATACCTTTGCAGTACGGTCGTTTTTAAGGACTCTATAACCTATCCTCAGCATATAAGAATGAGGATCGCCGAATAATTTTTGGAGGGATGTTATAGGTGTCTCTTTTATCTCACTTAGGGTTTCGTGATACATAATTCCGACGCAGTTGACCTTTGAAGTATCTTTTTTAATTGCGTTTATAATTTTAATGTTTTTTTTATTCGATGGAAAGCCCTTATTTGACAACATGTCTGTGGCACACATACTTGCCGTTATTCTTGTGTATCTTTCTCGCGAAAATGAATTTATCGATTTTCCGGTTCTGATTAGGTCAAGGTACCACGGATTCTCATTTTACCAATTTACCTGTCACATTGTGTCCAGGGCTTTCGCTACGTGGGCACCTCCCGGGAGGAAAAAAAAAGATTATGATCCTTCCGATTGTTGGCAATAGCAAATGAAGGTAAATATTTATTACCAATACAGCCCTCCACACACAGCGGGCGATGGAACAGGTGTACCATTTTCACATGACAGTGACTTGGCTGCTCTTGGCTTTGAGCTTTGGGGGCCCATTTTATTTGTTGTTTCGCTCTCGTTGGCTTTCAGTGCTGCCTACCTCGCGCCCACAAACAGCATATGACATCCATAATCGGGGACCCCCCAATGGGAGACCGCTCTCCTCCCTCTCCCACAAGTCACAACTAGGGCACTTGGATCGATGATTAAAAATAGCATACAAACAGCCGTACGAAGCACCGTCCGACCGAAGGGCAATGGATCGACCTATTGGTTCCCTTTTTGCTCCGGAAAGGATTGAGAGCGAATTTAGCGAACTCGACTTGTTTGCTGTGTGATGATTCAAAGATTTATTTTCCGGTGAGTGTGCCTGTGTGTGTGTGTGTGTGTGTGTGAGAGAGCGGGAACCTCGGGGGAATTCGGGACGAGCAAGCTTAACTCGTTTTTGTTACGTTTTGCTGTGGGTTTTCTCGTCCGCCCGATCGTTTCGATTGAGTGGTCAAAGTGATGGCAAAGTTCATTTTTCTTGTTCACATTTCTGATCGATCCGGTTCCGTTTAGCTGCCCCGGGAGTGTACGACTGTATCGTTGAAGCTATCCATCAGACCGAATCGGATGCGGATCACAGGTCCGTAAAATGATAAAAATCGAACAGGAGGCGAATCGAAAAAAGGGACGAGTGCAGTGTAGCAGTTGATTTGTAGTTGAGGAAATGATTCACTTCGGACGGCTAGAAATGGACACAGGCACGAAACGGATTGGGAAAAGATCGACAAGCAGTAAGCACTGGCACGGTGCGCTTATGATGTGTGTATGTTCGCGGAAACGGAACTCGAAGTTGTTTCATTTCCCTTCGCCGGAAGTCATTATCTGCCGCACCCGGCCAAATGGTGTACGGTGGTCGCCTTTCCGGGAAGGTATTTAGTCGTTTGCCAGCGCACAAATCGTTCGGACGATGCGCTGGATGCAATGATAGATAATGGCGTGGGAATGCATTCACGTTAGGGACGAACTTGATGTTGTTGCTGCATGTGGATGAGTGATAAATCTATTTGTAGAACCGTTTGATTTATCCCTAGGAATGTCGATTGATAGTACAAGTGTACAGAACTATTGATGAACTAAAGTCGCATGTTTGGATAGTTTCAATTTCGAAAGTGTGTTAAATATTGCTCTCCTTTTTTATAATAACAAACAATTTTAACTTAAGCTTATGAAAGGGCTTCAACAGTGATAAAAACCGCAAAACCTCAAGATGCTCATGCAGGACGGAAAGTAAATTGAACTATTTAGATAAAATGATAGAAATTTAATTCAGGAATTGTTTTCGGTACCCAGGATTAGAATTGGGAATCGTTGCTAAAGTAATTTTATTTATGAACTGATAAGCAGAGGCTTTGTGGTCGTGGAGAAAGCGTCGCTGGTCATCATACAGGACCAGGGATTAAATCCTATCTCAATCGTTCCCCCGTACGCAGGATAAACTGCACTGTTGTTATTAAATTCCAATTCCAATTTCAGACCAAGATCTCTCAAGGTTCTCTATGGTACTAGATAGAATTAGATAGGTTTTCTACATCACTAAATAAGGAATGAATAAATTACTAGAGTCAAGACCAGCAGAATTATGTCGAGTTAAGAGATGCTCAAGGCACATGAATATGATTTCTTTCCAACAGTCACTAAACAATTATCCAGTTGTATATAATACAGTGGTCCCATGTCGTACCACGTGAATTCAAAGCATCTGCAAGTAACCTAATACTCTTGTAACGTCAACATGCAACACCAACAAAATGTTACCGAGGGTTATGCAGCCAACGGAAGAAACTTCTAGTCCAGTCCGCAGTCTTAAACCGTTGATTAAGTCGTTCCGGATCAGCTTCAAATATTAGTTTAAACGAATTTTCAGAACTATTAAAAAAATGGTTTAGAATTCTTTCCTTGCAGAAGAGAAAGAGTTCGTAACTAAATATTTTAAAAAAAAGTAGACCATCGCAACAAAACGTAAAATATGAAAAATCGGTCCCTTTATACGAAATATAAAAAAATGTGTCAAAAGATTCTCACGAACGCCAGTAAACTGTTGTAGTTCTGCAACCGACACTTTTAGTCAATAATTAAATTTCTCACAGTATTTGTTTAGCTATTTTTGTCTCAGAAAACTAATCAACAATAGTTTTATTTAGTTAACTATTATACATTCAGTAGATGGCAGTCCTGGCCATGAAAGAAAGATGAAGTTATTTTTACGATGTGCGAAGAGCGTGGTTTAGGATGTTAGTTTAATTATGTTCTCACAAAAATCGTATCATCAGCGGTGCCCAGAGCACGTACTTCAAATATCACACATCGAACATAGACATGAAAATGGTTGGGCGTGTTACGAGCCGCCGTTACTACTCCCGTACCAAATCGCTTCAACTTCAAACGATGGTTCAAAATATTGGAGCAACAAAATGTTTGTGCGAAACAAAACATTATCATTTCTGTTTCACCCAGAATTTGCTTTCGTTCACGTTCGTGCGTTTGATAAGGAGAAGAACGCTGCTCCCTTACGCCGATGGAAATGGATGGAACCAACACAATGAAGTCCATTTTTGGCTCCAAACTGTCTGAAATCAGCGATTCGAGCGGGTCGGTTTGTATGCGTATGCCCGCTCACTGAAGTGGGCCGCAAACGTGGGGTGGAATATTTCATGGACCGAGAAACGGTTCCGAGCGGCGCCCGTTAACTAACTCGACAATGTGCGATCAAGCTTTCAGCTCGCGGAAAGCAGGTCGAATGGAAAACAGAACGAAAGCAAACCCCGGAAAGTCGTTCGGTGTTATGATTATAATCGGACAGCCAGAAGGTCCTGCTAAACTGTCATAACCTCTACCCTGCACCGCAGACCTATAGAACACCGAGCCGGACCGTTCCGTACCATCGGAACCCATTTGGCAAAAGGCAAATCACGGACCGGAAGTAAACGGAAGGCCTATTATGACGTTGGGCCCTTTGCCCGGGATAGATCCCTTCCAGATTGTGATGGGTTTCTGCACCAACAACTTATCAGCGGCTAACGGTTGGGCCCAAATTACCATTGGTCAACGACGACGGACCAAAGACTGGGAAGGAATGCGTCGCGCCCGATGTTAGGCAATGGAAACTGAGACACCCATCGACCGGTCAGACTCAATGCGATTCGGGCGTGGTAAATGCAGGTTTGTTGTTATTTTAAACCAACCTACGTAGCACAATTTTATCGTCCCCAGGGGTTGGCCGGAGCGAAAATTAGTTGGTCGTATTTTGCCAACCTTTTCGCTTTTTGTTCAATTTCCTAAAGACACTCCAACGCTTGCCATCGGGTTTGTCCTGGAGGGGAGTTATGAACTGTTTGGAAAGTTCATAGAGGGAACAAATTTACACCAATTAGGAGTATTTATTGGGGTCGATCTGATGATGAGGAAGTTTACTAAACTAGAGCAAGGATGCGTATGTGACCTCCAGAATTGAAGAGGTGGGTAAGCATTGGTTAAGGGAAACATCATAATCGTCAGATCATAAAATTGTTTCGATAAACTATTTTTATGAACCTCTTGATTGGAGGGATAAAAATGATCGGTTGAACAGATTGTTAATAAATAGCTGCACGGTAAATAATTATTTTTGATAGGATATTTACTTTATTGGGAGCAGACAGATTTACTGATATTATTTCAGTATTGTCTTATTTGGTGTAGTGCCTCAATGTTGTTTAATTTTTGCAGCTGAAAATTTCTGTTTTATTTATTTCTAGTATCTCACATATCTACTTAAGAGTGAACAGACTGATTTATATATTTATTTCAGATGTATATTATCTTGGATGTACAATTTATGTAATTTTGTTACAGGTTTTATATTTATACCAACCATGTAACCAAAACCTTTTCAAAACCTCTCACAGTATTCTAATAGCACAGAAATCTGTCTGTACTTCCAACGTGACGCTATTGTTACACGAATACAAGCATCAATGGTCAGCGTTGAAGTCATTGAATCTAGACATCACAGGATGAAAGCGAATTCCGTTGACTGGGTTGCTAAATCTCCGAACTGTCACTATCGGTAGTAGATTTGTGGAGGCCTTGTTGCGCTCACTGCTCATTGCTTTGCACGGGAAAAGCAGGATGAATGTTCCCACACCATAAGGGAGGTCCGTTCGTTAGGAAGATATCCGCATTTGTGGACTGGACAGCATCTAACTGTCTAACGAACCGTCCGTTTGATCGGTCAACGATGGATTTTCTTGCACGTGCGTCGCGCTATGTCGAGGGTATTTTCCATGCTTGAGGCCGGTCGGAAAACATGGCTCACCCAGGGACGAACGTATTTTATCTGTGTACTGCAAGCTTCCCAACATTTTTCTAATGAAACACGTTTTGTGTCGAATGGATTGGTACAAATATTTTGAATTTGACCTGCTGAGAGTTAGCATCGTACCCCCGCAACATAGAGGCACCCTGTCGACGCCAATCGATGAAGGCGGTACGATCGCACCGTGCCGTGCAGGGCCGCAAAGCTTTTTGAAGCTTTTTGAAGTGGTAAACATGTTTATCCTGCATCGTTTGCGAATGTCGCTCGGTGAAATACTGAGTGAAATAACAACTGGCATTGGAAATGATGCCTTCAGCGGGAGAGATGTTTTTATTCTCGTTGGATAGGGCCGTAGGGCATAAGGCGAACATGTGGGATAGGTAGCAGTGACTAAAAGGCAACGTGTTCCAACAACCAGCCGACCGACGGTACAGTATGTCGATGGAGAAGAAATTTTTGGATGAAAATAACAAAAAGCCTAGCATACTGTGCACGCACACGTAAGGGATGATGGATACGCTGTGGTCCAAATCTCGGGTCGCGACTTTCATGTTGTTTTTTCTTGTTCCGGCACAAAACCCATTGATTCGATTTAAGGTGTGTTCTGTTCGTTCGTTTCGCATGGTACAAAGTGTGCGTATTTGATTTTTTAATTAAAAACTAAACCCACCGATCTTAGCGATAGAGCTTATGTGCTCGTTTGAGGATATTTTTTTTTCCTCCATGGAGACGCCCAGTACTTTGTGAAAAAGACCAATTTTGTTTGATGGAGACGCCTGGTGTTTTGTGTAATATGAGTAGCACGCTGCACCGCCGAAAATGTGTTGTTAATCGAACACACGCGCGCATATTATATTGTTCGTTTCAACCCTTTTCGCGAAGTTTTCAGCGACGCCAACGATACGATTAAAAATTCATATGCAAATAAACTTCTAATTTTTACCACCCTTGCGGCTGTTTATTGTTGAGATACAAATAGAATTCATTCGTTCGTATAAAACGCTCCATCAGCGCATGCATGTAACATGAGCGTTGGAGGTTGGGTTTTTGCATATTTTCATCATATTTTCCATACGTTTATCTCTAAGCGTTGCGCCACATGTGAGACCGGCGTGATGGAACCCGATTGTTGGCGATGGTTGACGTTGACGCTGTTGTAAAGTGAACGAGAATGCTGCGGCAAAACATATCCAACGAGCGGAGAAAGCAGAAGAAAAGGAAAACAACAACTTACGTAATGCTCCGTACACGCTTATGTATCATGTTACATTTAGAGTGTTTTGCATGAACATACAATTTGCCATTTTTTAAACATTTTCCTTCTGAGGAATCTTCTGGCGGTGGCAGTGGGCGAATGTGGGTAACCATTTGTGAAAACGGCCGCTAATGGTTGATTCAATGCATGTCTCTGGTTACATATCTTGCTGTTGATTTCCTTGTGTCAAAAACCCTTTTCATTGTGTGGAAAACCTAATCCGATCGTTACGCCTCGGTACAACAATAGAATGGGTGCGTTTTATTTTGAGACACAGTGTGTAATCTTTTACGGATCTGTTGTATTACGATAGAAAAGGAGTCTGAAGATGATTTTCAGTGTTAAGTCTAAATTAGATTATATTGATATCCATTAAATATCGATTTAAACATTTCAGATGCATTAAGATACTTAGGAATACTAAAAGAAAACAATTTTACGGTATTGTCTGCGAGGGGATTGGACAGCCTTTCTTCTTCTATTCGCAAAGAATTGATTCAAGTTCATCGGGTTAAATACCTGTAACTCATACTATATTACAAGTTGAAATTCGAAGCTCACATTGAACGTGCCATTGCCACAAGCTGTTAAAAAGTATGGAGTGAGTGAGTGTGAAGATAGTCGAGCTTTAGTAATCGATAATATCTCCACACTTCAATTTCGGCTCGTCTAAATTCATATATTGAAGCACGAATTAGGTTGTGAACGGCCTTTATCGTATGTGGGGATGCTAAATACTCTACAATCGACGTCGGTTAAACACAGGATAGATAGTTGATAGGCCCAAACTATGGGAATTATATGCAAGCTTTATTATTAGAACATTATTACTACTTGACAATCGTATCGACTCGCCGGTGCTGCTCTCGGCAATCAACATTTACGCCCCGGCCAGATCGCTCCGTGCTAGATCACTCCTGGACATAGCGGAATGTCGTACACGTTTTGGTGCGTCAGATCCGTTTCTTGTTATGTGCCGTGAATTCAACGCTGTTTGTGATCGTTTTGAACCGGACTTGTCGCGATCCGTGTTCCTAAATAGTATACGTGAAGCGCGCCCAATTACCTGTTAAATGTAAGAAAATGTATGACCACGCTTCAAGGGGGCCACATACGGTCCGTTGAATTTAATAAACAAAATAACAAATAACAAATTATGCTGCTTTGACATTTGAGGGAAAAAATAGTTCGGAGATCCAAATCTGCTGGATGTTCCTACTGAAACTTTTGGGTCACGTCCACAATTCCAGATCTATAAAAAAGACCACATAACTTCCGACGATGTAACTCAGCAAGTGACGGTACTCTTCATTTTTTTCCAAGGAAAATTCATTGTACAATATGATGCTAAATTTTTTAAAAAGGATTTAATTTACCCCTATCTGTTCGTGGACCGATCAAGAATGGAGGAACCGAACGTATGCATGTAACACTGAGTCTAATTAGCTGGTAGATTATTACCTCCGCGGTGGATGTAACGGAAGGCAGGACTACTGGAAAGCCCTCCCAAAAAAAAAAGGTCATATGGTGTATTCAAACAATGTTGTGGCCCCAACTTTCATTCCTCTTAGGGGATCTAAGGGAGGTTAGTTCTTTGGAGACTCTGACTCGGAATGAAAGTTGAAGTGTCAATAGTAGTAGAAAGACCAGCATTTCGAATTGAAGCTCAAGAAGGAGAGGGGACAGGGCAATTGCAAACACCAACGAACATCGGCGCCACCAAAAGAAGAAAATAAAGAAGTTCAGTCCGTTTTGAAAGGAATCCCTAATACTCAACTGTACAACAGCAAATTTAGCAATTAATTTAGCAAAAATCGATTACAGGAGAGGAGCTTTTGCTATCAGTCACTCTTGTGAGTCCGTTTTCAATTTCGCATGAATATTTAGACATGTATTGGAGTTTGAATATCTTAACGATGATTTCATCTTTCTCATACCTGCTTTGGGATATGAGGTTGAACTCGAAGACAAACACATATGAATACCAACATTTAGTATTATTTGATTATGCCCTTTCAAACCGTGTTATGGTCACAAAACTCGCGAACACTTTAATGGCTCGTCGTTTTTTTAATTAAAACGAGTTTAATTAAAGCAAAGAGTGTGCCTTTTTTAGCCTCATTATCATTCGTTGACGAGTGTTACCTATAAGAGGGTAAAAAAATTTAAAAAGGGGTAGGAACGTTATAGTTAATATGGCAGCCGCTGTACTAAAGGATTCGTGAAATTATTATGAACTCATTAAAAAACTAGCCAAGCAATGTAACAGCATTTTAAATGCAAAATAACATAAAAATAAAATAATCGCTTCGGTTCGGTTAAAATTGCTTCCAAAGAGAGAGTGAGACGAAAATCAAACAGGCTTACTGGATAAAGGGATAATTAATCGAATTCTGTAGCATCATCCATTAGTGCAGGCGAATTGCGTTAACCCACACTTTTACGGATTGCATGTCGGATGTTTCCGATTTCACCAGCAAGTCAGGCGGACGTTTAAGTGTCCAGCACTTACTACCCGAGCGACACTGGCTGCATCGCTTTATCCCGAACGCTTTATCCATTCGAAAGCTATCGACTGATTGACGCAAATTAGAGTTCAATTTGGTGATTTGGGGTTGAAAATCTGCTACGAGGTGGCATTAGCGTCGGTGCACGGGTCATGCCCGGTGCACGCCTGGGCCGCGTTGACGAAGTTTGTGTGAGTTTAGTCATTTCCATTAGGATTAAATGGACAATCCGATGCTCCGGAATGGTTCGTTTGATCGAATGATTAATTGGAGTATTTGTGCAGTCGACACGGCACTGGTACACTATGGTGCAATTTCGAATTGTTTACCAATGCACTTGTCGGGTTGGAATAAAATAACAAAGCATTCGGCATCCGATTAATTGATTCAATTGGACACTTTTTGACGGTGTGGAAATGGAAAACAAAGAGCTACAAAACGATGGGAGGTTTGCAAAATTATTTCGAATTTGAAGTTATCTGATTGAAATTCTTCGCATCCCGCCGAGGTACATTTGTTTCTTTGACGTTTCATTATTTGTCGCAATTAAAATGGCTCTTCAACTATTCAAGGCAGTTACGGTTCATTATGTTGGTGCGCACACAGTAACCGGTCTCACATACTGCTTAATTATCCGACATGATGCGGAATCAAACATATCCGCTCATTGCGTTAACGCAATCGGGTTCCACGAAATTGTTCGTATCGCTATCACTTTGAAGGTGGAAAAAGCACACAACACGATGGCGGATTGATGAAATGTGTTGCTGTTTTATTCATTACCACCCGGCAAATGATGAAGTTGGTACCGTTCCTTTTGTGCCGAGTGGTACGGATGACAGATTTTCCCTCCCATCCAGCTTATCCTAACAGACCGATGCGTTCGTTAAGCTTTAATTCCTTCATAACAGGCGCAAACATATCTGATGGAGTTGGCGCTCGAAGTGGCCGATTGATTGGAGTGTGCCGATGGGATGCAACACTGATGAGATACGGAAGGGTTGGCCAAAGGGGAAAATAAACGCCGGGCCGAAAAGGGAACCTCGTAAAACATGCGATTTTCATTAACCATAATGAATATGGCATTTTGTTTGTGCTTGATAATCGTTTGAAGGTTTTAATTTAAAACACTGCTTTCCGTTTGTTTTGCTTTTTAATTACAGACCCCGTCGGTTTGCCGTGTGCCGAAATCCGGTTTTAATCGGAGCACGTCGTATTGATACATCCTGCACCTGCTTGTACGTGCGCCATAATCCAAACTTCGGTGAGAGATTCGTGCAGCTGTGGTCAAATTTTAATCAACAAAAGAGTGCTCGGGAAGGTGAAGTATTTTTTTTTTTTGCCGTTCTTTCGGACATTGCGTTAAGCTGATCGGGAATCATCGACACGAAGGTAATCGAATGTGTTATCGTGTGCTGCAGTGTACTGTTTCCGTTCAGTCGGTAACGATGGGTAACAGCTTAAACCATCTTGATATGCGAATTTGAGACCGAGCGTGTTCCGTAGGCACTCACACCCGCAGAGCTGCCAGTTGCAAAGGAATGGCAAAGCTTCCATCCGCTCGAGGCATCGCGTTACAGTGTGATTGAGTAAAAATCCATTCCTCCCACATTGCATTGCATCAAAGCCATCGGTTAAGTCGGAACCATCGAGGGAGGAGCATGTGAGTACCGTTTTAACTAGCAAAACTAAACAAACCGAACAAAACAGTGGCCGGAAAATCCAAGCTTTAACCCACAAAACCGGAAACCTGACACGGGAAAAGCTTGCGGTGAGGCTGGTTCTTTTCTTCTGCAGCACAGTGGCTGAACATTCTTTTGCTAGAAAGCAGGAAAAAGGGAAAATCCCAAGTGCGAAGTGTACAACCCACCCTCCCATCCTGTGCGTGTCTGGTGCGAAAGGGTGTAAAGTGTATTGAATTCAACTCGAGTGCCATCTCACATGGAGCAGAAGATGAGCTGAATCTTTCCAACCAACTAAGTGTAAGTAGTGCCACGCTTGTGTGTGTGTGTGTGAAGGATGGGTAAAAGCGCCCTACTACCAGCCCGCTATACCCAGACAGTGGTGAGTGGAAAATCAAAGTAATGCCCATAAACAGCCACGCAGGCGATGCAGTGTGTAATTGCGCCGTTGAGAGTGTGTGTTGGTGCGATAACGTGGCTGTACGGTGATATGTTGGTGGCATTCAGTTGGAAAAAGTGATCACTTTCTAGGTTATTTTGTTTTCTTCTATTTCTTGTTTTATGTGTGTTAACGTCAGCTCCATTGTCTCTCGCTTGTGTTTCGTATAAGCAGGAACGAGATAGAGGATTGTGGTGTACCGTGTTCCGGTTGTACGGTTCCGAGATATTCAAGTGGCCCAGGTAACAAGTGAGGCAGTGGGGGCTTTTGCGGGATGAGTGCGTTCCTTGGTGATGGGTGAACGGGTGGAACCCGGGTCGGTTGCAGTGGTAACGTGTGGTGAACGGGATAATCTATTAAGTGGATTTATTATGGTTTAAATAAAGGATTATTAAGGAAAGCGTCGGACGAAGCGGGTGCACAATACAGACCAAAGTAGAGGTGAAAGACAGCAAGAGCGCGTGAGCCCGAGATACGGCAAACACATCGAGAACGGCGCGGGAAAACGGAGAAGCAACACAAAGGTAAGTGTGTATCGTGTACTTTTCCTGGGGATTTTGTCTAGCGTATGGTAAAATCGATCCTTTCCGAAGGGATGGGACATCGGGGTTGCCAGGTAAACTGTTCCTGAATGATTAGTCGTTCAGCCGATCGTTTTGCTGTGGTGCTCATCGGGAAGAGCCAATCAATAAACTTGCTTGATGGGAGTTTGTGCATGATGATGATGGTTGCTCCTTTCAGAACTGCTCATTGAGGCACTTTTCCCGACCGGGTTAAGAGTTGGTCCGTTAGCTAGTGGGAAACATGGAGCTGTACCTTCGGCAAGTAACAATCACCATCCGCAGTGACGTCATAAAACTGTGGATAACTTTTCTTCACTAGGGCCTAACAACAACAAAAAACATGACTGTTAACGAAACAAAGTTTCCTATTAAGATTGATGTAATGAGAATTTTCCTCCCTAGTTCACGTGACCGGTGGACCACTCCAGTGTGTGAATGAACACTTAAGCTAACCGCATTATCGCATTTAATTATCAATTTGTATAGTGTAACAGTTTAGCTCCCCTGACCCGTGGCCATCCTCGGACACCTGGCGATATTTTCTATGCCCCCGATAAGACATGTCTTTCAGTGGTATTATCTGTTGTTTTTTTTCCCACCCGGGCCCATCTGTTGGTTTATCCAGCGCGCATCAGCTGGTGCTACTCGATCTCCCCACACCCAACCATCGTGGGTGATAGATCATGGAAATTATTATGGCAATATTTGTCAGGATATTATCGTAAATGCTTCACGCACAATGTACGACATGATGGAAATGAAGGTGCGCACACCCGTGGCCGGAAACACCGAATGCGTGTAACGTGCCCGGGTGCGTTCGTCGGTGAAGCAAAATAGGAAAAAATTATCTTCGAACAAGCTTTTCGTTTTCATCTTCCCTCGTCCGGAGTGTTCGCTTCCGTTTGCACGTGATATCGGATACCGGGAGCACTTTATTGCGAATGGCGTAGACAAGATCTTTTCTATGTTTTTTTGTTTTGTTTTATTTTTTCTCTCTTTCTGTGTGACTGATTGCTTAAGGCTTTTGTGGTTGGTGGATGGCAAAAAAAATGGTTGCGGTCTCCGTGTGCGTTATGTCTTGTTCGTTGGGCGTCACCTGGAACGATATCATTCGGTAGAATTCTTGGCAGCTCGATCTTAGTAGCGATAACAGCAAGCTTACTGGCCCGGATCACTCAACCAAAGATCCAACGGCATCGAACAAAGCAGGTGGGCAAAAAGCAGCCCACATCATAATAGCGGCCATATGTGAATTTCCTTTCCATCTGTTCTGTTTTCTGGAACTACCAAAAAGAGAGAAAAAAGCAGCGAAGGCAAGCTTAAACGCATTAGCCAACTTTATTCGTACGTCCCCTTACCGTTTATTGCGCTCTGCTATTTTCATTTTGACCGGCCCGGATAGAATAGGCATTCCCGTGCACAGGCATACATTATGCGTTGCCCAAAAACAGCTCGTACCATATTTTTGACTCCCTGGAGCCGTACACTGCACCGTCGGGCACTGATGGTTTGCCAGAAAAGCAGCAGAAGCTCTCCAACGGCATCGGCTTTTGAGAGGTCTCGTGCCAAGATGATGCTACGCGTAAGTGTTTGCTGCCAGTGCTCGTGCTTCTTGGGCAGGATTTCTGACGCACAGCAATGTACAAGAATTGGGAGGATGTACGCGCGTGTGTGTGTGTACTTGCGGGCGAAAGGCAAAACAAATTCAATTTATTCTGACTGATGCTACTGATTGAAAAAAGAATAACTCAACTCTAGGGATGAAGTACTTAAACTCTCTTGGGTCGTAGAGGGAAGAATGGGCGTTGGAAGGAGATTTGTGTTTGCCCGAAGGCTTCTTCCTCATAGAGAAGAAAGAGGGCAAAGGCAGGATACGTTCGTGTGGGAGAAGATTTTTGTTTTTGCAGGAACGTAGGCAGAATGTCCATCCTTCAGGTATATCCTTGAAGCCAAAACACGCGCACATCATTTCGTGCGTCGTGACGATAGGAATCGGCTACGAAATCCAAATCGTGTGGTCCAAAAATATGGGCTGTGCTTGATTGAGCGCACTGGTGAGATGGCTTACCGTTAGCTTTTCGTCGAACAAGATTCGCGCGAGGCAACCACCGGAGGGTTTAGGTGAATTGTTTTCCATTAACGAGCAGAACGGTAATATTAACGTGTGGTGGTTGTAAGAAATTCAGAGGAAACGAGCTTTGCTTAGAAGTAAATAATATTGGAAGGAAGCTCTTTCACCATAATGATGCCACTTATGCCAGCAATTACTACTAGTGTGAGTGGCTCTATTTTGGGCGATGTGTGTAATATGACGTAATTCTTAGCGATAGGCATTTATTTATATTTCAGTATTTCACTAGCTCAGTGGGTGCCAAGCTCCTGGAAGGAAAGAGTCATTAAATCATTAGGTCATTTTGTACAATTTTGAATTCTTTTTTGTAGGGAACACCAACTTGGAGAGAAACGAATTTTGGAAATACTCCTAGCATGATGCTATCAGCTTGAAATTGTGTGGAAGATATTTTAAGTATACAGAATGTTAGCAAACGTATCAAATGTGGAACTAAAAGCATGACATACCTTCCTGTTCACTTAGAATTTAACTTTAAGTATTCGTTATACTAAAGATGGATGCCAGGAACCTCCTCATAGAGCGTATCAAACCAACTTCTTCATTTGAGGGTTCCGAAGATCCTTGAGGTTTGTGCTTCTCATGTTTCAGCAGCTTCTCGGTAACAGCATTCTAAAACAATTGTAGTAAAATTTCTTAACAATTGTAGCACATGTCTAAGGCAGCCAAAACAAAAGATCCAAAAAACTTCGACAAATCTAGGGATTGATAAACTGCTTGGAGGAAAATGACATATATGTTAAAACACATATGAGGTTGAAAGAGACACATTCTGAAATACAAAGCTTAGATATCAATGATATTTGAACATTTAGTGTTTCTTAAATGTTATATTGGAAAATGTTCTACATTTTGGCGGTGATTGAACTCATACAGCAATAAATACAAATATGGATCTCACTTTCCTGTATAAAATGGAGGAAAAAGATTAAAGAACTTTTAGACAGCTCGAAAATGCATGCTATTGACTAATATTTTACTTTTATCCTTAAAAATATGTTATAAAAGTTAAAAAACGTAACGGTTCAAAGGTAATCGAGACAGCTGATGGCAATCGATTTAAAAGGTTCCTTACTACTCGAAATACTTCAGGTTGTGTTTCGAATATTTGAAATTTTGTCGGTAGCAATACAATGTCGGAAAATACGCTATCCATAACTTGATTGCAGCATCTACTCTCGGTCACATATCGCACGCACACGCCATGAAAGATACAACAGGTCATCGATTACGCTATCCCCCATCGCATCCACCACCAACGACACCCAGAATGTAACGATCGGTAAATTTAGTCTGACATCAACTACTTGACACCTGGACAGCTGGAACGTTGTAAAACGTTTCCACCCGTCAGCCGATTCATCCCATCAGATTAGATCACATCACACCCAGGTCCCAGACATTGACCCAAATCGTCCGGGCACGGTGGGCGCATGCCATCGTGCGTTTTGCTGTTGATCTGCATGGAGTGAACGCGCCAGCATCACCACACTCACCACATGCCCGCTCGGATTGATCCATCGGCCGGGGTGACGTTATAATGTGTAGACGTTTCTAGGACCGCTCATTTCCGGTGGTTGCTAGCTTTGACGTTTCCATGCCATGCCGGTTGCCCACGATCGGGCACCGCTGATAAGAAAATTGAAATTGACAGCGAACATGACGAAACTGAAATTGGAAAATCCGGTACGGGTGGCCAAACAGTACCGCCGTGATCCAATTTGCACGTCAATTTAAGGCCCCATTTTCGGGTTCCATTTTGTTGATGCTTTCGATGATCGTACGGGATCACAAACGACGTGTGTTTGTGTGGGTGTCAGCCAAACGATGTCTCTTGGATGTGGAAAACGACACAAAGTGAATTGAATGAATGGGCGTAAAATGTCATCTAAAAGAAGAATTATATCATTGCTGTGAATGTTTTCTGTATGGAGTGCTATAAAACTCCCTCTGTTTCCCAACGTACGTAACGTCTAGGATGATGTGTTTTTTTTATTTTTGGAGATGGAAAAAGGAATACTAGCCTTGTAGGGCATCAAATCTCCCGAAAACCTAAACAGTCGCTCATTCAACAACGAAAACATGGTCGTAAACATTCGATGAACGGAAGCCAACGGTCCGTGAATCCTACACCAAAACCACGCACACTTGTGGTCGCTGTAACGCTTCACCATTAAAGCGTACCCCCAGCAGGTTTTCGGGAGCTTCCGTGTTTTTTCAGCCTTCAAACAGAACTACACGCAAGTTGCACACAGCTGTGTTGGCCCCCTTTTCGTTTCATTTTAGATGATTTCGTTTCAGCTTCACATAGTGCCAAAACTTTGTTACACCCTTCCAGCCGAGTGGGTTGTTCCGGACAGCGTACGATACCTCCTGATGAGTTGCCGAGAGTTGTTGTTTTTTCCTGCTCACTCTCTCTCTCTCTCTCTCTCTCACCCTGTTTCTGGTTGTTTGAACAAGTTTGTTACGTTACGTGAAGTTTAGTCCAAATTTTGTTTTGCTTCGGCTCAGTGCGATCCATCCCGCTAACCCATGGGAACACTACGGGAAGGTAATTTTGTTTCCCGAGCGAGTGTTAGTGGGCAAGCTTCCACCATCCAATCAGGAACGGCGTGGCCTCCCCAAAACAAAAAAAAAGGAAGCAAGTAAAAATCCTATAAATCAACAGCATCGTAAAGTTGAATTGTAGCCCTCTAAATAAATCAACAGGATTCGGGTTGGGATGTGTTTTCGTTTTCGGTTCTCCTTTGTTGTTTCCCTGCTGAGCGAGACTGATACGGGGCCCTATGGTTTAGCGGTGTTTGCCGCAATGACCAAAAGTAAACACGTGACATCCACCTGACGGCCACCCGCTAGATGGATCTCGGCAGATGGAACTTCACGGATCAACCAACGCTTCCCGGTGAGCTTAAAACTGCTGATTTGGGATAGTATTTTATACGCTTTATACTTTATAGCTCATTGTGCCATCCATCGCTCGTTGGGTCTTCGGTGGTGACGTGTGTTTGGTTTCTTTTTGGCAGAAATGCTCTTGTTCTCAAACAGCACTGCAAGCATTTTCCGTTTTACCTAAACGTTTTTCACTGGTACGATCAGCTTAATTTATTGACCGTAATTTTATTTGATTTAGATGGTAAGATGCTCATCCCGACTACAAGCTTCATCCCTCTTGCTGCATTCCTTCCGTTAGGTATGCGACCTTTGGTGCGACATTCCACCGAACAAACTTGGGAACAGAAAATTCATATTCATAAACATTATTTTCCCCCGTAAAAGGTTTCAACCATTTGCATATGGTCGATAACGAAGAGCATAAAAATAGGTCCTTTCGCCTTAATCACGGTTCGTCGACTCGAACGTTCAAACCCATCAAAACAGCGGCTGCTCATCATCGGACCAAAGGGATATTATTTCAAGAGGCGACTAACATGGTCGTGCCGTTGCTAGACGACTCGTCTTAGCCTTGTGTCGTCGTGTTGGCGAGGACACCCAACGTGGACAAGAAATCGTCATCGTAAGATTATTTCCCGCCTCCCCCTCCCCCTCCATCCCCCACACGACCCTTTTGGGCAACAAAAGCAATCACAGCATTAAACGAAGCCACCCGAAGCGACGTATGTTATCAAAGAAATTAACGAGAAATATCCGCAAGGGTCGCCCGAAAGACTCATTTTATTCTATTAGCATTCCTTCCGTCCACCAGCCGCCTATCGTCTCGAGTCGCCCAAGTTTTCTACAGTGGTCTATTTTCACCTCGCATGTCCGTCCGACCGACCGGCGTTGTCCTGCTTATGCATCGATATATCGGAATCATGATCATCGCTCGTCATCAAACCGACTATACCGGCGTACCGTCCGTCTGCCTGGCAACAGCAAGCATCCAACCGAGCTAGCCAACCGGAATCGAAGGAAGAAAGATTGCCTGCGAAAATACCCCACCAACACACCGTCGCTGCCTTCCCGGCCATATGTTTCCCGTGTTAGTTTTGATTCATTTGCACTCGTTATAAGATATTGTGTCTTCGACTTGGTCGTCATCGTGCCAAGGACCGGACATCGGAGAGGAGGGTAGAAGAGCGTGGGAGGGTGAGTAAGAGGGTGAGGTCATAATCGTTTAGTTGGCACCCATAAAATTCGTAACGAAAGCGTTCGCTTCTCGGATGTTTCGCAGTGCCGTGCCACGTCAAGCTGAAGGAAGAAGTTGTCTTTGTGCTTTGACATGTGGATACTCGGTCGTCGCTCCTGGAGGGTTCGCTATTCTTTTGAGGAGCATTGCTTCGGTTGTGATGCTCGCACAAGCCGTGGGTATGCGTTACAAGAGAGGGTGATGGACGGGGGCTGGATCGTTCTTATGTTGATTCGTACCGAGCACACTGCTCACGTTCAGCATTGCATTGTTTAAGAGCATTTCTTGCTGCATATGCTCGAGAGTGAGTGAGCCCTCGGGTCCGTTAACGGTCTCCGGAGACATTAGCATCCATAAAATGTGTGTGTGCTCGTGTGTGAAGATAGCTGAAGGGGTGAGGTTTTTTGTTTGAATTTGTTTCCATGCCGTTGGATGTTGCTTTGTGCTTCAATTTATCATCTGTCGAGGGTGAAAGACTGTAAGGCAAACGTCGAACATCGGGAAAGTTGTTTCGTCCGTTTTACTGTCCGCTCGGAACCGGCTCGGCAAATGTGGGGCCGAGAAGGTAAGACACAACCGTTCGCTGTTTGACGTTGTTCAATAATTCAACGACAGATGCAACACACACACACACAGTTAAGGAAAATGGAAAACTTTTCTTTTCCAACAGCTGCATACGAGAGTGGCAGTGTTGTAGAGTGTTAGTTTATCGACACATTCGGAACACACCCGACCGGAAACGATCAATATCTTTTCCTTCTGCAGCAAAATGGCACTTAATTGTGTCCGGATTGATGAAACTCTCGAACAAATCTGGCACACGCTCGTGTGTGCTATAATGGGCATTTTGTGTGCATATGTGGGGTTTTGTGTAATGAAATAAAAGCGCTTGATCGATGGACGGATCAGTGCATTCAAATAATTGGCACCGTTCGACAAGCAAGGTGACGAATGAGCTTTCGGTGCTGGAAATACGCTGTTGATGATTTTCGGTAAACAGATGGGACGGATTGGTAATGTTTGTTCCGAAGCGATTTGGCAAACATTGTAAACTATTTAATTGACAAATAGAGGGGACATGTAGTGTGTTTGACCGTGTTTAAAAATTAAATAATTGCTTAGATAAATTGGCAGAATTAATTGACGAATGGGTACCAAATTGTTTAAATAGAATTTAAATAGTATACAGTGGTTCATAAAATAGAACGCCCGCCTCTTTTATTTTGTTTTGTTTTACTTAATTTTGTTTAATCTATTTATTTTCTCTATTTCTTTTTTTTATTTTACTATTTCGCCATTTTCTTATTGAAGAATGAAGCCAAAAAAACTGCAATATTTTAATACATTTTATCATTCACATGCTCTATCAGATACATCACTATATCACAAACATTTCTTTTTACACACTGCAAAAATATTTTCTTTTTTTCTGATAGAACTGTATTTAATAAATGTGCTTACATTATTTAAGCTAAGAAAATATTGTTGTTTATAGAAATAAAAATTTATTATTGTTTTAAAATTATCCATTGGTTTTCAGAACCTGCACAATGTGCTTCGGTATACTTTAAACTATTTTTTTAACTAAATGTTTAATACAAGTTTTTCCCAGGCGTGTTCGACACATTTATAATTGGAGTTATTCATTTTCACACCTGATTATTAACACTCGCCTCGATCGCTGGAGTCTCCAGTCCCACAATTTTCGATTGAGTGTTTAAGTTATATTGGCAAAATATTAGGACAAATGAAAGAGTAGGTTCTATATTTTGACAACCACTGTAGGTTTTAACACTAAAAAAGGACGCAAGGCAAATCGAAAAAAATATTTTATAATTAGTAATCCAAACAATAATTAATACACAGAAAAATCGCAAATAAAGAGACTTTTTTTATGTTTAATTTGATACGCTGTTTGTCATTTTACCGCTGGTCGTTGCTTCATAAGCTGTCATTCGCGGAATGTCAACCGTAAAATCATCAATGCGTACTTTTATTGATTGCACCTCAAGAAGGGAAGTAAAAGCATGCCTCACCCCCGACGTCCTCCCAGCCCCCCAACCGAGGGCAAATGAATATTTTATTACCTGCTTATGTCACCAGCACACAGAACCCGCTCGGTTGCAAACTTTTCCCGAGCTCCCCACACACGACCGCGCTCCCTGGACGATACCGGTATCCTGCCAGATCCATCATTATCCCTGATGGGGAATTTTTGCTTTCCGTTGTGAAAATGTGTAGCTATAAATTTTATCCGAATGAGTTGCTTTTACTCAGCCATGAATTCTGTCTGTGTCGTGCGTTCGGTTTCGGACGACGTAGTTGTTGTTGTTGTTGCTCAGGGTCCCATTTTACTTCCGCACCCTTTCCACGTGACGGGAGGCGTGCGTACATTTATTACACCGTGGCAAAGATTACGCACCGAGTTACCTTCCTGTTCCAGGCACCGGAGGCGGTTTTACGTACGTGAGTATGATAAATGAAACATTTCAATCACATTCATCAACCAAACAGTGGAGGGGTTTATGTCGTGATCCCGGAGCGTTTTTTTCTTTCTTTCTGCTGACCCCTTATAACCCGAAAAATGGCTGGCCGGTTCAGAAATTTGTCTCCCAGTTGCTTTTCCCACCGGAGTGCGGATACGCCACAAATCAAACCTGCCAAGCACTGCGAAATATCCTCAGGTTTGGTTCATAAATTCGCTCTCATAGGATGTGGAATCTGCTAAGGGAAATCTGGAGCATCCTTTACTAAACGGCTTTCGGCTGAGTTGCTCCTAATGAAGTACAAAACGTTCTCGCAAACTGTGACCCGGATTTGGTGACTAATAAAATTGTGATCTACTGTATTGGGAATTCCTGAACTTTATTCTTCACCATCGGGTATCGATCGTATTGGTGGCGTAGTTTACCAATTACGGGCAGGTTAGCTGAACGATGTCTAAAGATGTCCCGCTGAAGGAGTCGAACCAAAAGTTATTTCCCTTCCCCTTCGTCCCACAAAAAGGAGGTTACTTTTGCCTATCGAAACAACCCCAAGTTACACGGTTGTATGTGTGCGAGTGCCCGAATAAAAACGGGAAACACCATCGTTCTCCGATGGCGATACGTACACACAGCAGCACCGAGCACAACTGCAATGATTTATTCATGAGAACACATCTTGTGAACCTAAATAAGGACTGTCGTAGCAATGGGCGAAACAGCTGCAACGGTTAAATCTCCCGGGACCGTGGTACCAGCATTCCGATACGGGATGTCAGATACAACCGCTGCGGATGCGCTCGCCAACACCGAACCACCATTAGGGGTTAGCCCTTTTTCGGTCATCGCTTTTAGCGGGTTTATATAAGCAGAAAAGTGAAACATGATGGAAAACCTCCGTAAGACTGGGTTTTTCCGGGGTTTCTGGTGATGAAGTGGCGAAGATTAGGAAGAAAAAAAACACAGAAAGGACTAAACGGACTGTACGCGGTCGCCGTGAGGAACGAACGTCTTATTGGGACGCAAATTTTGCGAAGGATTCATCTTCCGTACCCTGGTACCCTGGTACGGAAGATGAAGGAACGGCACACCGGAAAATCGCTAATGAGATATAAATTATGTCCCCAATTAAGCAGGTCGCAAGGTGTTTCCGCCAAGACGCGGGACGAACTTCAATGGAAGGAAAGAGTTGGCAGGGAGGAAAGAAGGGAAAGAGTGAGGCCGGATGTCGGTAGAAGAATAGAGCCCCCCCAGAAGAAGAGCCATAAAATGAACCATTAACTTACTTTTTTCGAGATCATAAAGAGATGGGCAAACGAGCCAAGGCACCAACAAAAAAAAAACTAATCATTTTCGTCCCCACAAAAAACGATTTATTGCTCTGTGAACTTATGTCAAAAGAGGGTTAAGCGGTAACGATAAGGGTGAAACCACGAATGAACATTCTGGCAGTGAAGTCCACAGCAAACGAAACGCAACAGAAATCGGATGCGGTGTATTCTCGAATGCTGGTTGTTTGATTTGCTCCGGAAACCATTTCTGGTGATCACTTCAACCGTTGGGCGCGCCGTGTCCGCTGTCATAAAACAGCTTCATCATGAAAATGGGTGCCACGGGCGTGAAAGAAACGCCGTGAAGTGGTTCCCGTAATCAACTATGAGCACATGATCAAAAATGAAAATCCATTACCCTCCTGTGACCGTCCTTTGGGGTGGAAGATGCTACACTACATGAGCATTACTAAGCTTCCTTTCCCCGAAAACCGAATAAACCGTGCGAGTTGCTTCAATGGCGACGCATACCCGATACCCGTTCGCCGTGCCCGAATGGATCACGAACAAAAGGAGTAATAAAACAAATTGAACATCTTAAGCTTGGACGTTTTCGGAAGACTCCGTGATGTTCGCGCAAGATTGAAGGGAAACAATAAAACACAACGTCCTGTACATCCGTCCCATCCTTTGGGAAGGATCTTTCGAGCAAGAGAGTTGCCGTCCGCCGCATTACCTTCTACTTGGCCACAACTTCTCAATACTCCAGAGGGGCAACACGGGATGGGCGCGGAGTGTTCCTGTTTGTTGGAATTGCTTTTAAAAATACCGATAAAGCGTGAGACACAAAAAACCCCCCTCGAGAGAAAGTTACTCGGACGAACAGGCATTAAAAACAAACTTGAAAGTGAATAAAAGTTGGCCAACGAGAGCGAAAGTATAAAATGTGGTGCGCGCCTTTGTGCCACGCCACTCATAACTCCCGGTGGAGCATGATTTGTCCATGATAACACCGTGCGAAAAAAAAACCAACCCCACGCTCACGGGGCAGTGCTCCATTTTCTTGAACTTCTAACGATATCATTCCGTTCCGAAATAATCGCTCCGGGGTAGAAGTTGTCGCTTTTATATCGGTTGGTGGGTGGATGGGTGAAGTGTTTTCTTAAACTTTCATCTTTTTGGGATACCTTTCCCGACACGAGCCCGAGACGCATTGTACGTCGCGATGTTTGATAGTTTCCTTGCGATGTATTTCTTTCTTATTTAATTGTCGACGCACCAATGATTGAAATCTGTTTCCCCTATTTGTTTGCAGGCCCTAAACGGTTTGGGCCTTCACTGCGACGCCATTGTACCATCCTGGGAAAGGCTTAAAATTTTATGATTTCATCCCTTTTCGGCAGAAAGGTAGAGTGAAACTTTCTCCCTTTTAGAAAACCTGTGCGAGCGGAGAAAGGCTGGGAAAAATCGGTCACGTTCCGATGCCGTTTTCCAATCTCGTTTTCTATCCCCTCCTTCCCGCCGACTTTTTCGCATCGTCACACACACACGCAAACGCACGCACACGTACACATACTAATCATAAAAGGCGCCAGCAGATCCACTGCCGCACGTGCGCCTGTTGCCCACCCTTCTGTTTCGGTCGAAATGATGGCGTCATAAAAATAAATGAAAAACAGAATCGTAAAAAAAGCTTATACATCACTTCCTGTTCTCATTTTTCGAAAGGATCCCTCCCCCCTCCCCCACGTAACTCCTTTCCCATCGTCAAAGAAGCCCCACCGTGATGGGAAGTTAGTCCATTTTGTTTTGAAGAGCATCGAATCGATTTTGAGGTTTCCGGGCGAGCTTGGTGCTCTAATCTGTTAGTAGTTAAAGTAGACGGTTGTTGTTTTTGCACCGAGCGGGTGTCCTGTCACCCATGTTGATATGTGGCCCGGTATCCTTTTACCTCGGTGGTTAGTAGCGAATGCCCCAATACAGTGTAGGAGCACGGAAGTAAAGTTGGATGGTGAGTCTATTTTAGTGCCAACCGAGTACATGACCGATATGGGGTTTCCGGGGGACCGTCACCGTGTTGTAACGCTGCCCAGAAGTTGCTGATTAAGTTGCGTTCTGCTTTTGGCTTTGGAGTAATCGCTGCTACTCGCTTTCACTCATTTACACACCACTAAAAGTTGTAGTTGTTTTCTGGGAGGTAACCTTTTCACCTGAGCCTATGCCTTCTACCAAAATTAAACCACAAACAGTTTAATTCCAACGAGAGTTAACCTTTCTTTTTGTGGGCCAAATTAATAGTGCGCTCTGGAAAAGGTATGTTAACACGGTCCCATCACGGGCAGGCAACCCCATGATCGGGGGGCCTTTAGATGGGCCGGTTCGCTCCCGAAAGGTTTCCATCCATGTGACACCGAAAACAACTCACTTTCTGATACGCTTCTGTAGTTTTCGGTCCCCTTCATGTGTCGGTACTGGCCCGTAACGTTTCCTTTGGCGTGGACTGAGCTCGTTCAATAGTAGCCGCAGGGCTGAATGACTGTACTTGCTCGGAAAAAGGCGTATCTCGGTGTAAAATGAGAATCAAGCAAAAAAAAAGCGTACACAAGCATATCTGATGACATATCATTTTGAGTTGAACCCTTTCAGGAGTCTTTAGGGTTGTCTAGCGGATGGCGTGCTCGCAATCGCACCGTGCTTCATGAACTGGTCTCAGGCAGAATACTCCTGCATTTCGACACCACTTCCGTCGCTGACTGACCAATGCAATGGAATGCAATTGCCACCAAGCGTGTGTGTGAATGTGGTGAAGAAAGACATTTCATTACAACCCGAACCCAGAAATTGCCTAAACGCGTTCCAAGCATTCCGCTTTTCGGTTGGTTAGTCTCCGGTTACAGTCGCATCGTTCTACAAACCAAAACCCCCAGAAGCAACGGGGAGAGAAAAAAAAACAAAATAGTTGTGCCAAATCAAATTTGCATGCCCGGTGCTGCATTGGCAGCAAACTGTTTCACAACAACTGTGCGAGCTGCTGTGTCCCTTCTGCGTTGAAACGACACTGCTAACGATGCAGCGATCGGTCGACTAGTCCATCCCAACGCTTCTTCCCTGGGGACGATGAATAGGGAGCTTGTTTATACTGGGCTGGATGGTGTGTTTGAAGTAGCAGTAGGGCCGGCAGTACGAACAGGCAGACGCTTTGGATGCTGCTCCGGTTCGGTAGTTGACACTTCAGTAGAAAGTGCAAACGGGATGCTGCTTAACTGGCAACCGTAGAGGGCACACGGTGGGTCTTCATTTGCATTGGAGAACTTCACGAGGCGAGGGCGACCAAACCTTGTGTGCTTTAAGCGATGTTGCGACGGCTGGACCGAGGTTGCCAGTTAGGGTGTCTGCTTTGCATCTCAAAGGACTCGGGAGTTCTGGATAGTATCACGTGTGTTTTTTTCTTCCCCTCACGTTTTCGTACTTTTTGTGTGACAATTTCTAAAACGAGCGCAAACCAACAGTTACTGGCCAGAAGAAAAACTAAGCGACAGATGGGTGAGTAAGTAGGACACGGGTTCCGTTGCTGAATGAATGAGTGTTGCTGTGTCTTCGCCTTGATCGGTTGTGAAGAAAATTCCTGAGCTTACAACTACTAGCTAACGGTCGGATGGGAATAGTGTGAATTTGGGACACCTTTCTGTTGGTTAGTCAGTGGTGTAAGTGTAATGGTTTTGTCCTATTTCCAATGGTAGATCTTTTGTGGTACGGTAACGCTCGATATTTGGATGGTGACAAAAACGCGGAATTTAGAAGCTTACATTGCTTTGCTCTGATGAATCAATTGAATAGGTGGTACGGTGTATTTTTGTGTAAAAGAAACTCGAAGCCCAAAATGCGGGACAATTTTTCTATAATTTAAAAAAGCACAATCATTGTTAGACTTTGATTGTTTTCTTATGAAGTGGTACGAATTAAGACATACTCGTAGTAATTTATTAAAAAAACACACAAGTTGCCATAACTAAGTTGTACAAATCAATCAAACAATAACCAAAACCAGTAAAATAATTTTTATGATTTTATCTATATTACAACTTTGATTATCCGAGATATGATAACCCGATAATGGGATTTTCCGTTTGCTAGCAATTATAACAGCAAGGCCGTTTTTTTAATTTTTGAGACGGATAAAGAATATTTGCAATAATTTGGCGTAAAATCAATATTTCTTGGAACAATTCATTGAGTTAAAGCTCAAAGTTTGAATAAAATTGTTACACGGTGATAAGCAATACCTTTAAATACTGAATACTAGGAAGAGTGGAACGTCGATTACTCGTGATCATCGAGTTTCTCAAGAATCAGAAGGCTCCGTTTGTTTTTTCTTTTCAATACAAAGCCTCTATAAATCGAAAGTAAATCTTTTTTTCTGAAAAATAAAAAGGCATAACATATGATGGAAGGGTGCCACCTTCTGGGGATGGCATTATTTGGACTGTGGAATGTTTAAAAAAAGAAAAATTGACGACCCTTTATTCATTACCGTCACAGGGATTGCAGTTGATAAGTCAAATCATTTTTGAAACTATCAATTTCGCGATGCACGGATATTCCTACAGCCATTCAAATGAAAATCGAAAAACCGGCTTTCCATGTTATATGGGTAATTCTTCTCCAAATTACAATAATGTACTAACAAAGTTGTGCGGGCTGAAAATTCTTGAAAATTGATTAAACGTAGTTGCCCACGCAATCGACATTATACTACGTAATGTGTTCACGAGTCTGATTCTCATCGCTTTTTTCACTAATTTCGAACTTGATTGACCATTCAGCAGTATTTACCCTCAGGACTCTAGTGAAACACTTGTAAATTACATAGCCTTTTGTAATGCAGAAAACTTCTCGGGCTGAAACATCTGGAATGACGTGAAATTGCTAACTTATTTATCTAATTAACTCTGGAACATGGAACAATACAGATTTTGACCCATGTACGCTTAAGTTTAATTTGAGTTATGTCTTTGCGTATTATCAAAGGTGTTAAACATCTAACCTAAAGGTTCAATTGTCTACACATTGTCGTTACCGCATTGATCTACGATGCTATAGTACACCTATGCTTATTGTGCAGAAATCTTCGTTGTCTGTGGGTTCTAGCTGGTCGACGTTTTAGTCATTAAGGCATGTCAGTTTCTTTCGATAATATTTTTTTTTTATTCACTGAAGAACGGCCGGGCCGTTTACCTTTCGATAATAATTTAAGGATGAACACTTTTTGAGGATTAACATGACGCTCGAATTATTGTAAGGCTGACAATAGTTACCGTACGGGTAGAAGATCGCACTTTTGAAGTCGTCCAAAACTTCACCTACCTTGGGTCAAAGGTCAGCACCGACGATAACATAGATGCTGAAATAAGCACTAGGGTGTTGGCCGTTAACCGGCCTTTCTACAGTCTGAGAAAACTTCTCCTCTCAAAACACCTGTCGCGACGGTCGAAGCTGGAACTATATAAAACTTATACGCATACGCCTCTGGGGCTTGGGCTATGTCCAAAGCCGCATTCGAGAGAACAATTCTCAGAAGGATTGTAGGCTCCGTATGTGTGGAAGGAAAATGGAGGAGTGGCCACTATTACGAGCTCTATGAGTTGTACGACGACCTCACTGTCGTACAACGAATTAGACTCGCCAGGCTTCGGTGGGTTGGTCACGTCATGAGAATGGCACTGGACGGCCCAGCTCGTAAAGTCCTTTAAGGCCGTCCAGATGGCCACGACTCCTCTGTCGTGGTAGGCCCAAACTGGTAGGTGGAGCGATGACATTGATGCGTCCGCCACGAAGGCCGGGATAATGGATTGGCAGATGAAGGCACTCTACTGTTAGCGGTTCAGAGTATTTCAGCTGCAAGCCATGACCGCGGAGCGGTTGTAGCGCCGGACAAGTATGTAAGTAAGATAATAGTTACCGAGTTCGGTAGTCTGACATGCTGAAGTTGTTACACCATCGTAGTACGATTCTTTTTCTACACAACACGTTACTCGCGACAACGTATAAAAGTCTGGGCCTTTAGGTTTAGGCATGTTAAACGTTTTTTTACACGATGATAGAACATTATACAAAATGTATGGAACGATTTTCGAAGCCATTACATAAATTATATCTGCATAAAGTATCTCCTGTAGCTGGAGGCAGTAGTCGTAATTTTTTATTACTCAAAAGATATATTTTTTGCAAATGATCATGAAGCACAGTAGGCAAGCACAAAGTTCATGCCCTTGTTTACATAAGTTTACGTTTGTCAACAATTTATTAACAAGTACAGTATTATTTTATTCTACAAACACATGTTTGACATTATTTTAATTGAATTTTCTTTTCTTCTTACAACGTAGTATTGCTATATTACCAGTTCCAGTCATAACACGTCTTGTCTTTCCTCGCACAAAAAAAAAACACGCGGAACTACGATGAAACATAATAAAGAAATGTTCTTTGGGGAGTTTCTTACACGTACTACACGAGCTTGACCTATTTTTGGAGTGGCGTTTGATATGGTGGAGGGAGGATGGAGGAGAGCCCAACTTGTGACAAATTGGATTCAAGAGGCATTCCGGTGCCTTTCGCACCGGCCGGGATAATATTTTACATTTTCATCATTTCGTGTCGTTTCACTCGGCGCGTGTCCCCTTCCATCCGCCATCGCAAGGTCATGGCATTTTATGCCCTTTTCTACCATTTATTCCTCTCCGTTCAGCTGGTTATGATTGTATGTGATCGTTTCCCTTTTCTGGCCGCCATTTCATCCCGTGTGCTCGTGTGCTTTTTATGTCCCTTTTCATTGGGACGCTGTTTCTGTTCTTGTTGGGAAACTTGTGTAGCAAGTGTATTGTAACAGACGGCTAGTTTTGACATTTGGTTGCTGTGGCAGGGAAAAAAACAAGACTAATGTAAGAGCATGATGGCGACTGACGGAACTGTTGGAACCCGGTCTGTAGCGGATATTGCGAGGGTTAAACTAATTCGATCGTGCCAAGTTCTTCAACCGGAATTCGAGGGTAGAAACAATTCTACGCGGCGTTGATGTGTGCACGTGCGTTAAACGAGTTACAGATATGATTTTCAGGCTTTTTCGGTCGTTATCTAGTGCAAAGAGGTATTTGTTTTCTGGCTTTCGAAATGATAAAAAATTGAAGAAAAACCAGCTACGATTGCTTGCGGGTGTGGGAAACCCATTGGCACTGTGCCACACACCGATGAGAGATGAGTGTATTTTTTCCGCCATTCTTGCTGTCACTTGCAAATCCTTCCATTTCTAAAGCTGTGCCAGGCTTCTGTTTTCCCCCTTCTTTTTCGGGGGAGAGTTTGAGCTGTTATTTCTCCTCGGACTGTTGCTTCCTGTTCCAAATTCATTTCCCGTCGCGTTTTTCTGTCTTTTCCATTTTATCCTTCCATTCCGTCTGCTTCTTCTACCTAATGAAATCGATGTCAAAAGTAAGTTAGGGGAAAAACGCACAAACAGTCATAAATTTTCATTTCATGAAGTTCTTTTATGGCAAGGGAGTAAAAAAGCTCGACGCCCTTGGTAAAATGATAACGAACGTAACAAAAAAGAAAGAGTTTCTTTTTCAAGGAGAGTCCAAGACTAAGACTTGCATTAGGAGTAGAAAAATGCGTGATCTGTTTCATATTTGGGAGCAAAAGAGGCCGTTAGGGGGGTTTTGTTTTATTTTTTGTGCCACAACGTTTTACATCCGGACACAGTTTTTCTTGAGAAAGGTTTTGTTTGTAACTGGTTGGAGCATGATTTGCAAAAACTGATGATTATTAGGTTAAGCAGAAGTTCCGTGCTTTGGGGCGTTTTTTTTCCTTATCTGTTTACGCGTATGTTAGAACTGTGAAGGATTTTTGAGAGGAATGGAAATTTTAAAATTTTAAAAGAGATACTATAACATCGCGTTTAGCAAACACAAAAAAAACACAAATTTTTCAAAACACTCCACACAAAGAAAGTGAGCTGTAGTATATTCTCGCCATTATTATGAGTTGCTCAACCGAGAGTTAATTAATTCACTTTAGATATTCTCGTCGGAAAGATTTCTTTAATTGAAATTCTTTTCCTATGTTTGCCAACCCAATAAACACTTTCAACCGAACGAAAACAAAAAAAATGGCATAAAAAGGCTCGGATCGATGTAAATGAGGATCAACCTTTTCCCTACCTTACGATTCCACCTGTATTGTGGCGCGGTTCTTCTGTTTTTCTTTTGCATGAGTAAAGTATTGCGAGTTTGTCTTTTTTGCTTTTGCTTCCACGACACTCACACACCCATCCAAGGAAACCCTTAGCCATTAGGGAATCTCGTCAAGGCGTCCGTGGCGATGGACGACACTGGGAGCAGAAAAAAAAACGGATAGCAACCCGGATAGAGTATATTTCATTTCGGACAGCTTCCATCTCTTCGCGGACTGACCGTTTGGTTCTGGTGGGGGCAGGAGAGCGAAGGCGGGGCTAATGTGCCACACGCGCGGGAAAAATGGTTTCCATTCGCGCGGCAGCATCATCACCGTGTTGCCTTTTCAACCGAACCGGATGTTCCGGTCCGTCCGGGTTCTGGGTTTTTCGGGTGCAGTTTGGTGCTTATTTATTTCTGTACTGCTGCCGGTGCTACTGCCACTGCTTATGTTTATTATTTTGAGCGTACATTCCACCGTATATCACGTTCCACCATTACGAGTGAAGTAAATGCGCCACCGTGCTCGTGAACAACGGGCATCAGAAGGTGAGCGACCGGGTCTTTGTGTACACCGTACCGTCTTTGGTCGTCAGGTGAGGGTTGGTCGAGGTCTCGCGAAAACGATAAAACCCCACCTTACCCAGCTCGGTGCAAATGGGGCAAGGAATTAGGGGGCCTGGGTTACCCGAAACCGGGAACGGAAGATTTATGTTTATCTGACGGAATTTGCACCCAACCCACCGGTTGGGTTTGGGGGCTTTCAGGTTTGTCGTTATGTGTTTTCTTTTTCGCTTATTTCGTTGAATTTCACCAACTTTCTGCCGACGTCATTCGAGATACTTAGTCGAAGGGATTTAGCCAACCCGAAGGGGTCTTGGTTGTTCACACCAACGTGCTCGTGCGTGTGCGGCGGGAAAGTTGGTTTGTTTTCGCTCGCAATTGCTAAATGAAGACGCGAGAAACTAATTCCCCCAGAAGGCCACCGTCGGGAGTGCGGTGGCAGAACGTTTGTCCAACCATGGTTTTTCCCCGGTGCGAGGTGGAGTTGAAACATTCCCAAAACTGTTACTGTCCACTGGGAAATGCTTCGTGCAGCATTGCGTCACCGAATAGTTTGGGAAGGGACGATGTTACAGGAGGGTTGTTCCTGTTTCTCTTTCGACTTAACCGAATCTAATAGAAGGTAGCAATAAAACCCACCCAAACGGGGCCGCTTACGAAACCGAAATTGACGCCCACACCATACAAGCTGGTGCCGCCTTCCTACGGCAAGTGGTCGTACAAATTGTACTGGTGTAATGGTGTCATGAGCTCTTGTACGTTCAATCCGCTTTGTTTGGTCTATGTGTACAAGTACAGGTGAGTGCTGTGTTGGAACAACCAGTCGAATTGGTAATAAACCATAGGTACATCGAAAATAATTCAGATGATTGGGACGCTATAATCCGCCGAACCAAAATCACCTCCTCCACCAGTGCAAGCTAAAGTCCATAAAATGGCACAGCAATATTTCGGGGGAACGGGCTTATTATCCAATAAATCCTATTTTCTGAAGCATCGTAGATGTTTTTTGAACCAGATTAAAATGTACTAACAAGTTAACGAGAACACAGTACAAAGAGATGTTTTATTTACACAGTACTGTACTCAATCATCTCTTCTCACTAATTTTTTAGCTTTTAAATAATGATTACAAATGATAGAGAAATTATTATTCGAGAAAATCTCGTGGTTGCTTTGAAAATCAACATAACTACAGGAGTTCTAAAAGATAATTTTCTTGTAACTGATTATTTAAACTCATTGATTGTTTTTAGCATAGGAATGTTCATCATTTGCAAAGCCTGACAGTACGCAAGCAAATCTTTGAGGATCTTCTATTGAACAAACTTAAGATGCAGACCTCCTTGCCCAAGAAACATTTTAAGTTTTATCATAGTTGTTGCAATGCTGTTGGTTTCATTTCATTAAGACTAATTTGAAGCCTAATTTTGTTTGAATGCTGTAATAAAACTATAATAAAACTTTGTTGAGACTAAAAGGGCCCATTCTTAAACTTTATAAAACTTTATAAAATGGTAAAATACTGCGTTAAATGTAACTAATTTTAAAGCGCAATACGTGATACCACGCAAAACCTTTGAAGTTTTATGGGAGCACTGAAGAAGACTACAAAATCTTAAGAAGATTAACACGTTGACATGAACTGTCAAAATCCTGCAGCAATGTAAACGAATTGATGGACAGAGCTGATACGAATTCATTATTTGTAGGTAATTTTTTATCTTTTTTCGCTCGAAATTACCACTTAATTTTTTTTCCACTTATCTCACAAGATGTTTATAAACATACACAACAACATAGCATTAGAGATGACATTTCTTCAGATAATCTTAATGGTACCCTTATATGCCTTAATTCAGTCCTAATGGTCTTAAAATGTATAATGAGTGGCTTCTTGATGTTAAAGCATACAAACATATGCGCTTAATATAAGTAAAGTAAAGACTAGTTGATTTTAAAACCAAAAGTCTTTAACTGGTTTTATTAATAGTTTTCATAGAATCTTAAGAGCGCTTGCTTAAGATTGCATTTCATTTTACATACATTTTAGACTTAAGGGTAATTCTTTCAGTCTTCTTTAAATCGTTTATGAGATTATGAAAATATAAAAACTGTTAGGCATCATGAAAAGTCATAACAAAACTATTTATATTTAGTACACCCATGATAAAACTTTAATAAAACATGTTTGAGAGTAAAAGGCATGGGAATTGTTTCTTGTGTGTTGACCAGATAGTTTCAAAGATTTCTTTCTTGAACAAGCTTGAAAAGAGTAGTAGACTAGAGGGAAAAAAATGAAAATTGGGCAGAAGCAATAATAAGAAACTAACGTGAAAATAGAACACATGGTAGCTTCGAGCACATGACAATCAATGGATGTTCGAAAAGTTAGAATATATGGAAGAGGATGGATGTGAAAAATATGACAAAGGATATACAATGCAATGGATGAAATTGGATTGTATGGACAAGCCAACCGAGAACAAGCAACACCTCTATTCATAACGTTGTAAACAGATGGATTAATCCACAGAGGGACTCGAATACCAAGAGCCAGAAAAACGATCATTGCACCCGCTCAATTCGTACTGTGTACTCGCTGTAGACGTCAGACCAGGCAATTCAACTGTACTCCAAAATTTTATTGAACAGCGGACAGTATAACATTTTCTACCAATAAGTCTCAAGAAAGTCGTCTAACCCAGTCAAGTGTCGCTACTAACCATGGAATCGATCTGGACATTGGATGGGATAGCAGTGTCTGATCAGATTCCAGGAAAGATTCCCTGTGGTATGCTCACATTGGATTAGAATTGGTACGCATGCATTATTATATCTAACTCAATACGAACGATTACAAAGAAACGAACACAACCATGGCGCACAGAGATGGGTTATACGGTATAACCCGTATAGAATACATCGACTTTAAAAGACGATTCTAATATGAAGGAAATGATAGAAGTAAAAGACATAAGGTTGATATTGGTAGATTGACTGAGAAGAAATCAATGTTGTGGGAAAACGATAAACGACTTTTTGGAATTCAGGTGCATTAAGTATAGTATATCCTCAAAAACCGTGGTTATTCTCGTTCAATAAGAATATACTATTATTGTACAAACAGAACATGTATTGTGTCGAAGCCTTAGAACAACGATTCAAATTGCCATTTACCTTTAGAAAGACACGAGTAAAGAAGTAGTAAACTACTGTAACAATATAAGCCACTAGCGTTCCCCCGAAACTTGCCAAACATTCATCCAACATACCACGTAAAATTACGTTAAGTTAAATGAATCCAATCATTATCTGGCACAGTTCAATCAGCTCGATGCTTAGTGCCACTTTTGTTTTGCTACGATGACCGTCGAGGTAACTAACTCCTAACGATATCACCCTAAGTAACAGCGCTGACGGAGGCTGAAGTCATTTCAGCAATGAGTGAAGAATTTGCTTCTTCATACAAAAAAAAACAACACTAAAACGAACCCACGGGCAGAACGAAAATCGGAAAATGGTTTTCCCCGGGCCCATTTTCCGTTTCCAATCGTTGCACGATGTGAGAAAAATCCAGCACCAGTGATAAATTGGATTGTGCAATTTATCGGTTATTTGCCTGGTGAAAATGAGGCTCGTTCGACTTCTTGAGCTAGTTCTGCTGCTCCGGCGGCACTCAAATAGACGGCCTGGGAAGGGGATTCAAGAATGTCCATTGTTTCACAGCTTTACGGTGCGGAGGGACCGTTTGTTTTGCACCGTTCCGATGCCGGCTCTCGATCGAACGGCAAGCATAAGCTTTTTACTGGCCCGGGTGTGGATTTGGAAAACCCATAGAGCCGTAGAGCTCCATTGTCAATGACGACATTCACAGCCCATTCGATGGAGATTGGGGTGCTTTTATGTTAAGACTATTGCGACAGTTTAATGTTCCAGGTTTTTTTTTTTTGCTACTGCTTCTGCCTCTTCTCGTCGTATGATATATTTGCTTCGAAGCCCAGCGTAGGTAACGAGCCCCAAGGCATCCCGCTTTCCCTACCCACTAGGTTGGGCCGTTTATGTGTGCATGGACCGTCGGCATCCCGTATGGTTTGTTACTGCGAGAATGAAGCACAATGTAAAAAGCTGGCGAAGGTATGGTGGGCTTCTTCAAGAGGGAAGGCTAAACAAACACAAACGCACAAGATTTATGAGTGTGTTTCTTCTGTCAGGCTATAATCGTTATGTTTTCTTGTCGCCATAAGTAGGTTTCGCACAAAGGCACCGGCGCACAGCCGTTGTTCGGTGGGAGTGTAAGCTTTTGTTTTGGTGGCCAGGTTCTCATCCTGGCAGCGCCAATTCCGTGACGGTGTCCACAAAAGCAGAAAGGAATGTCATTTTCCACGTGCGTCTTTATTCGACTTTTATTGACTCTTTTGGGTGTGGATGATGATTAGAGAAAGCGCGAAAGGGAGAGAGAGAGCGAGCGAGTTTTTCGAGGTGATAAAGGTGCTTTTCTATTGCCGTTTAAAAACATTGTTGACTTACGGGAATACCAAAAGGTGTCGGTGGAAGGGAAACAATTTCATTTCATTGAAGATCTTTTATGAGAGAACGAGCCTCGTATGTAGGAATTGATTGTTACCAGGAATTTCTGATTCTTTTTTTGTCTTATTCCATAAAAGACCTCATCAGCTCTTTAAACTAATGGCAATCAATTGAAAAGATACAATACTCTATTACAACAGTTGGCAAACTTAAAAATAGCAATGAACCAAATGGTAAAATTTTACATTTAGAGTTTTCGGGACATATTCGAAAATGTCCTTCAGTTCAACATTTTATTCTTGTGCATGCAGAATTCCTAAACTGTAGTTGATAGTCAAACTTTTTTGAAGTAATGAATAAGTCACATAAGTGATTTGAGAAATTAAAATTTCCCCATTTGGCGCAGATGTGCAAATGTGTGACTCGCCTATTAAGGAAGGCAGGCTGCATAGGGCAGGAGTAATACACTCTTAGATTGTGTGTAGTATAATGCTACCAAGTAATAAGTACTATTGTACTTCATAAACGGATACTAGAAATGGCAGTCCATCAACTCTCCAGATGGTAATGAGTTAGAAGGAGAAGAAGAAAACGTTCAAAGCCCCAAACAGCCACATGCAACTCGCGAGCCGAACATTACGAATATTAGTATAAGAACAGAACAATTATTGTTACACTAGAGAATTAACACACCGCAGTAGTGTTGGGAAAATCAGATCCCATGGGGGATTCGTTCTCACCGTTCTGGATCCAAGGAAGGAATCTTTCCTAAACGTCATAAGATTCCAATTTATTAAAAATTATTTATATTATTCCAACTCACCATTTTTAATCAAAGATTTGAAACAAAATACCTGAAGTACAAGAATACGCAAAACGATGCGAAAGCATGTAAAGAATTGCAATCAACAAAATTTTGGATTCCAAAATCCGGATCCCGAAATAGATTTTAATCTTGATTACTGTATCACATCCTCAACCTGGATTGCATGACAGATCCAGAGCCTGAGGAATCCCAATCCGGTTTCGGGATCCAGAAATTTGCAATAAAATCCAGATTTCTCCGATCCGGGATCCAATCCTAGAATCCGATCCGAAACCCATCACACATCACTACACTGAACACTGTGTGACACTTAAAATACTTTGGAGATATTCACGTATCACTCTCTACCCAAAACACTCAGCTACAAGTTGGCAGAAAATGGGTTTCGACGAGTGCTTCAATTATTCATAACCACAAACATTCACCCTAAGCACGGCGGCTAACACATCGGCCAGTGCTTGCTATCATGTTGCGGTAAACCAGAGCGCTAATGTAATGCTTCAATGCGCCCTGTCGATCGGTGCACGATTGCAACAATTACCCTACAATAAGGTCATCTATTACGTCTATATCGATTGAACAATTCAAATGTATGGGATTTAATTAAGCACACTATTCGCGCTCACATGATTTTGATTTATCCATTGATGTGGCATGTTTTATTTTCTTTTTACCTAAAATATTACTCTAAAGCCGTTTAGTATTTCACATGTTTCAATTATGCGTACCATTGCGAATGGAGGCGAATGTGAGACAACTGCTTTTGCATACTTTCAACAAAATGAATACTGTGGATGAATAATACTTTAGGTTGGGCTCATTGTAACTGGCTGGGATAACGAAAAAAAAAAATGGACGAGCCAGTGTTACATAGAAGGTGCATTAGAGTCAATCGCGTACTGTTTGGGCCTTCCGGACATCATTTGCATTTATTGTGCTGGCATTGTGCAAGCGATCGTTCAATCAAACCCTTCCCAGAATTCGGTCGGTCCGCAACGATCCGGTCGGTGCCGGATTCGGTGAATTGAACTGATGGATGAACCGATATCGGCATAAAGGATAGCTCGGAACCCTTTAGCGGTAGGTAGTAAAACTTTTTTTTGTTGCTGCTTTCTGTCCACGCTACTTGCATTGCGGTGTGTTGGCGTTCCTAGTATTCGCTCCATCCAGCTCAGCAAGCACGGTAAGTGTTTCTTGTGAAAGCTGTATTAAATTACGAACAAGTGATCTGCGATGCGAATCCGTACGGTTATTGTTGTGCGTGTAAGTACATCGCTCCTTGTTGGTGGATGATTAACACTGATGGTAGCTTAAAAAGGATAAACTCTATGGATTGTTTCCCTGGTACATGATTCACAGCTTTTTTACTTGTAGTGAAAATAGAATATTACAGCTGTGAAGTTATGTCAATTGCCAAGATTTTTTTTTTCAGTGTACGGAAATTTATTGACAAAATTTATCTAAAAAAAATATTTCACTTTCTAAATTTTAATCCAGTCGATTGGTAGGTCGTTCTTGTGTTAATAATAAGGGTTTTCTTAAGCCAAACAAATCACAATGGAAAATCACAGCATACATCGCAAAAGTATCCCCTGAAAGCTTTCACAAATCGTTATCCTTCCGGATTTCGGACAAGCTTTTGCTTTCGATTTGTTTACTGCAGTCCGTACGCTAATCAAATGCTTGAATGTGTTCATTCACTTAAGCAAATTTCACCCGCAACACGAAAGCCACTCGCTTCGGAGGAAGCAAAACGTGCGAACCCGGGGCCCCGAAACAGACGCACGAACATTGACAAATGGATGAAGAATCAGCAATGCAAATGGTGAGGATTGGGTTGGCAAATGATATGATTAATGTTTGCTCCACACTCCACATGAAATATGGACAGTGGCCATTCCGGCTGCTCAAATCCGATTTTGGTAACTTTGGGTGTTTGCTAGTGGGTGGGTGTGTGTGTGTTTTTTTTTTGTTTTGCCGTTGGAAGGTCGAGAAAAGCGTGCTGGCGGATGGGAAAATGTTGAACCTATCTAGGAATGTTCGGCCTCACCGGGTAGGACTGATTCGCTCCATCAAATTTCCCGATTCCCTGGTGGAAAACCACTGTTAATGTTTGACCATTTGTTGTGCTGCTGGGAAGGTGTGGGGTGATGGGCTTTTGCCATTGCCGTGGGTTGGTTGCTTGGGTTTGTTCGTGTGATTTGTTCGGCTTTTGAGGTGCAGTTCGTATGCAAATCACATCGTCGCACGATTGAGCCCACGATTGACCGTCCGCTCCGGAAAACCGTCGAGCGTTGGGAACCCGGCTCAATGGTGGCTTTGTGGTTTGCCCACGCTGGATAACACGTTTTCAACGTGCTTCCTGCCTGCATTCTCGTACAATTACGACAAGCACTCGATTTGTTACAGCGAATGTTCGCGAATGTTCGGGCAATTTTAATCTTGAAAACGGGGAAGATTTTTCATGCGATATTTATTCATGAATTGTTCTTGGTAAATAAAATATGGCAGCAAATCGATGTTGTTTTAGATCGTTTAATAGCAATAAGGCTTTTCAAACTAAATTTATTTTCAAATCATGTATTCAAATTTGTTTCTCATTTTGCATTTCCGAAAAAGCATCCCCTGGTTAGTGTAAAAAGTGAAATCTAATTACCTTCCCTGAGTAAGACTTTATGCGTTCATTCATTCCTCAGCATTTCAATAGAATATGTTGATTTAATTTCAATCCTTTGGGGATTTACATTTCGCCTACCTTAGGCTCATGCAAAGTGAAGTGTAATCCTGACAACCCAATCCCAACGCTGTCTCCCAGCCGGACGAAACTCCTGCATAATTCCACCGACAAATGTGCGGAGAATATTTATTATCATTCAATCCTGCGCCGGGCCCGGCCTGTGAAGTCAATTAACATTTGAACAAATTCCATTCGGATGTATGTGAAGTTGTAGAGACGTTTTTTTTGTTGATGTCCTTTCGCCTGTAGTTCTTTACTTTCGATGCACGCGCGATGGGAATGCGGACAAGTTGTGTTTTCGTGCCAATGGTTGATATTTGCGAGCTACTACTGGATGTCAATTCTATCCCGCAAAACCCAATCCTAAAACCCGAGTTAACTTCCGCTTACTTTCTCTCACTTTATGTGCTTCTCTTGTACATCCCAACCTGAGGCTACCTTTCGCAGGTGACGTACGTTCTCGGTTGGGCACGATTGTTTCTGTATTTTTGTCACATAATCTAACCCACCCACCAGATTCTTCCACCTCTCCCCGTAAACGTAAACGCATCGTCCCGAAAGGAACGTTGATCAACCTGCCGTCGTAGGGCCGGGTGTCGGTGACTAGTCGTGATTTGGTATGCAACAAACGGATGCCCGGTGTCGGAACAGATCTGCAGCGTTCGTTTCCTATTGGCCCAGAAAATTGCCATTCCGCAACATCGGAGAGCGGGTAGCTTGACCTGAAATTGTTTCGGCTGCACCAACCGGCCTGTTACCGCGGTGCCTTCGATCGGAACGGTTGACCGGGACCAGGAATGTTGTCCCTGGTAAATGGACGGAGCGAAAGTATTCGGAGTAAGTGTCGAAAAATGGATGGCAACATTCTCGGAATAACTCTATCAAAAACCGAAATGAGCTCTGAACGATGTCACCCTTGTTAAAGGCTCGGAGGCTGGGAACTTGAGGAGACCCAAAAAAAAAAGGGGACTGTGTTGCAGATCTCGATGTTCATTATAAAGCTCTGCGGATGGGTAGTGTTCCAAGTAGGAAAAAAATAAGGATCTCTCACTTAACAGGAAGCTCCAGCTCATCTCGCTGTCTTTCAGAAGGGTAAAAGCCAGCATGCTTTCGTGCCAAACCGAACACATCCTGCCGGAATCGGACCGTAATGTAAAGGGGCATCGAGCGTATACTGCTCCATTTTACTTCTGTCTGTTCGGCCGAGCACGAATAGGTACTGAAACGGCTTACTGATCCCCTTGGAAATGGGATCCGGTCGGGTATGGTGCATCGCAAAAAGGCCAAGAACTCAGTTGACATGGCGCTAGAACACAACGGGACAGAACTGGTACGAGCTGACCAGAGCATGCTCACCGGACCATGGCTTCATTGTGACGATGCTGGTACAGCGGGGCAAATGTTGGGTCTGCCTGCGCACAACGATATTGTGCCGTAAAATGTAAATGATATTTTCATCATCCATAATAGAGGCAGGAAAATGAGATCGTGACGACCATCGTCATCGTTGGAGTGTGCCGGACAGACACCGGTACAGTCTCTCGTTGGTCCGGTCCGTGCTCGTTCCCTTGCAGACTACTGGCTAGTTTGAATCCCACGCTTTCAAGAATTGCTGACGGTACGTTACACTACAGCACAAAAACCAGGTGCTGTGGACTTGCTGCCGAGTTTTTCTCGCTTTCTAATCTGTCCGTTCGCATCGAGGCATCGCGACACGTCCGTCGATAATTATCTGCCATCATTAGCTGGATGTTGCGACTAGTACGACGCGAATGAATGAGGAGTAAATGAAAATTATATTGTTGCCGAATGGAGATTGTAATGAAACTAGGCCATGGTGGAGATTAGTTGGAATGGATGGTATAATTTTTTGGGTCGGATGAAAGAAAATCCTGTTCTAGGGATATTAGACTGATGATTGAACGAACTCCTGTTTTTTTTACAATGAAAGAAGTAATAGAAGAGTAAATTGAAATTGTTGTTTTTAGAAAGTTGTAAAGAATAATAAAATACACATTTGGAAAAAAGCGCTCCTGTACAGATATACAGAGCTCCAAATATATAATGTATTATTTTTACGTTAGGTTTTTCGATTTTCTGTGCCTGTGTATGTAAGTAAGTATGTCCGTGTTTTGCAAACTTTTCGCTTTCATTATTATTTTTTATAATACCTCTCTCCTCTCATGGAAAATGCCTTAATTCCAAAAAATGGTATGAGTACATGCAATATCGAAACATTTAAAAATCAAAATATGACAATACGGCAATGTGTCCGTCATAATGGAATATATAAAATAATAAATAAATAATAAAAATCAAAATACGAAAAATCGTCTCTTGCCATTAAAACTGCACGGCAGGGAACGAAAAACTATTAATAAAATTTTACAAAACAAAATTTACGTTAAAGCAGTTTGTTTTAAGAAACTTATACTTTTTATCGATTTTTAACACCATTACAATAGCGGAGGAACATATCTTTCCGCGTAAATGTTCTTATAGTTTTGTTATGTGGAGTAAATTTGCATGTATCAAAAGAAAAGGGTTAAAGTGAGAAAATTATATATTTTTTTGTTTTTTATTATTATTATATTGAACTCATACTGATCTCTCTTCAAAAGTCCAATAATATTTACTACTTACAAAAACATCAATTTCAGCTACCTCAACAGGTATTTATTTTATGCTAAAAAACAAGTGTTCGTATATTTCTGTTGGGTAATGTAATTTTTTTTATTTCATTAAATGTTTTGAATTATACGGCAAATGCCGTCATATTGGATTCATAAAAATAAAATGTTTTGAATTAGCAATATGCCGTTCTTCATGAATAATAAAACAATGTGTTGAATGAGTTAGTTGTTAAACCTGGTCTACAAGACATACGGCCTGGCCGTTACATTTTTAATATTAAAACATCATATAAGTTTTGGAAAAAGAATGTTCCAATAAAAAATGAGAATTTTTTGAAAAATTGAGTGTCAATGTTGAAAAGTAACCCAAAACAAAAGACCAACATCTCCAAGACTATCACACATTAAATAAGGTACATTTTTCTCGTTCTCCTCTTTTGTCCACCGAAAGGCAAATCGTGAGTTTACGAGCTTAAATTAGCGAATGCTTCACCATAAACAGCAGATAGCCGGTTCGCCTTTTGCGTGGGCCACATGAGTCCCGCATGAGCCACCACTGTTTGTCACGGCATGCCTTATCTGTACAAGGATAATCTGCCATGCCCATCCGGTTGCTACGGTTCACTACGGACGGATGGCAAATTGCCAAAAGTCTTGGACACAGGCGGACGCTGTTTAGAAACAGTGAACCCGTCACGTCGCCAAATAATATTGCAACACACACACACGTGCGCGGCAGAAAACGGAAAACAGACACAAACAAAAAGAAACAAACAAACAACGCGAAAGACAAACATGCATGATGGGACCAAAGTTGAATGCTGTGAGATGAATGGTTCACCAACGGGGGTTCGGTCGTTGGTGCCGGTCGCCAACTCGCAAGACAGAGCATGCGGGTTGCGTGCATTAAGGGGACATCCTTATCCGGCGAACAAAATGTACGAAGCATAATAAAAAAAATAGTCTGCACCGTATGGGTAAGAAACGGGAGAAGAAACCAAATTCTTCAGCAGGAATCGTATGATACCCGGTGACTAATGCGTATGCCAGCGACAACATCATGTGTCCGGGCTGCGTGTACCGTGGTTTGGAACCGTCCTGCAGTGGGTCTCTGTTTTGTGTGTGTGTCTGTCCGTTGTGTCGCAAAGCGCACGCAGCATGAACCTCAAACGATAGTACGCCGGGTAAAAATGCGACCGAACGGCTGGGTTTTTATCTGCATGACATAAATTTTAGACTACATGCGTTCCCAGCAGCAAGATGGTTGTGGATGTGGTTGTGAAGGAACGGAACCTTCGCCACAGACCAAAAACTCCAATCCTTGGGTACGGATCGTTCCGATCCACTCTTGGAATTAGAAACCCCAAACCATCGGACACCTCTTCAATGTGTGTATGTGTGGTTTTAGACACACACAAAAAAAAAAACGCCCAAGAACAGAAAGCATAGTCTGCATAGTCGTATGGTTGTCCCTTTTTTATCCAACGGACCAACTGGATCATTATCCGGGAGCGGACAAGCTTTCGGGAGTACTGTGTGGTTTTGTCGAAATTTTGTTTCTATTTCCGGGTCTCGTTACACTGTTCCACACTCGAAAATTCTAGCCCTCAGCAATGGTGTAGGCGTTTAGGGGGCCTGGGACCTTCAGACATAGGGAAAAAACCCTTATCAGGAAAAAGGGAAATAGATTTCGGGTTGATGGGCTACCCCGAGGTATAATAGGTTATAGGAGATAGTGGCGTTACATTTGCAGCATCCAGGATCCCTACACATCTTCACCAGCCCCAACCTTCACTGCCATAAAGTAAATTATCGATGAGAATTTATTTTTACGACTATCCGGGCGCTATGTTCGCCCCCTTTCGTGCCTTTGTTATGAGGAAAATCACTCCAGTGATTTACTTAATTTTCCGGCAATTGGATTCCATATTTACTGACGTTGATTTTGATTGCCTGCACACAGTGAGTTTGCTGCCATTTCCCTTTTGTTGTAATTCCCTTCGCCTGGTAGCAGAGGCCTTTTATCAGCTTAGCACCATTGTTGGCTCCTTCCAGCGCAACGATGAGAAACGGAAGTAGAGGCACACAAACACGGCCTTCTAATCAAGCTGCACGAGAGGGGACATGGTTTTTTTTCACGGTTTATTTGGACCTCCCGTTCGATCCCATCTCGCAGACAACAATCAACGGCTTGCACCGAGGCTCGTTATGCGAGATTCCACGGAAAGAGCAACATGGAAATCACCGGTTCAACCGGTTAGTTCAAAAGAATGACGAACCACCACCATCATCACCCCCAAACAAGGTGCATCATATGTGTGTGTGTGTACGCCTCCAGGCACAATTGATGAGCTTTGGGGCAGTACGGATGGTGGTGGCGTCACTGATCCAACTTCTCATCCTCATGAATGGATGAGCTGATGTCGTTCGTTTCACTACGTAGTTCCGTACTGTTCACCGTACATCACAATCCGGTGGTCCACCTTTTTCCCGGTGGAATGTACCACCTCCCCCCCTCCCCCACAATGCCAGGATGAGTTCTCACATACCGCCACACCTTCCAATTCCACGAAATGGAACTACTGTGAATTGTGCAGTTGATGCGAGTCAGAAACTAATTCCATTTATTCATGTTTGATTGCGAATATGGAAATCAGGAACATTTTGCCATGATTGCAATTTCTGCCATTCGGCCGGACATTCGGCCGTCTGGCTGTGGCTACCGTCGCCGGCCTGTCCTCGGGTGTGTTTGTGTGTGATTCTAATGCAAACTGCACACTTTTCTTTTATTCCCACTGATGATTATCTTCCGGCATCCTGTGGCGTAATCTCTCGCTCGCTTTTGTGTGGTCCATTAGTTACCGGACATGAAGATGGCTTGTATGGAAACCCGTCCACAGGAAAAATTCACTCCCCCGGCCCTGTCAGTGCATAATCCAAATGGTGATTAAATGTAAAGTTTTCTTTGTGGATTTTTTCATCATTCACTGTTACATATTTACTGGAAGGTAGATTTTCTGCATAAATCTAAAATGGAAAAATAAGAACTGCGTGGGAAACAGATTTGGTTTGTGGTTTTGGATGATTGTGGAACTAAGATTACAATTCATGGTTTAGCGATAAATTTTACCTAACTTTAAATATATATCTTCTCATATCGTTCTGCCATTTACTAAATTTTTTATATGAACTGTAAATATTGGTTAACATTTCAATTAGCTTTCTGATGATGACGTGTCGAATATCCAACCTCAAAAGCAGACATGTGCAAGATGCAAAAATATTGTGCTCATTTAAATACGTTCAAGTGTTGCCTCCGAATCTTACGTTTTCGTATTTGTTATAAGAAATTAAGTTTTTTACAATACAACTGCAGAACGCATTCCATACATCCACTTTTATACGCGCGGATGTTTCCTACTGCATCAACTCTTTAGATCCCATCTTTTAAAGGTTTTTGCCTATATTTTAAATTCAATGTCCTTGGCTATCTTCTTTTTCAAGTAATTCGAAAGAACGCACAGTAACAAGTAATACATTAAAATCAGCGTTTGGTAAACAACACTCTTTTATACCAACCCTTCTCAATCACAATATAAGTTTATCAATACCCCACATTCAATATCATGCTTTCGACGGCAGAGTCGTTTTAATATTTGTATCAGCCATTCAATAGCTAAAATTAATGTCATTGCATTGTGAGATGCTATTTGTATTTGATAAAAATAGATATGTGCTTAAAATTTTGAATATTTGTATTAGTTCTGCTTATAGAAAGCATTTTCTTTTATTTAGCACCTTATGTAGGGTCTTGAGAACCATTTTGAGAAGCTGATCTGACAAATTAAAATTATTTTTATAATTTTAATAAATGATTTTTTTAATAAATCATGTTACATTACAGTGTCATCAGTAAGTAGATTGACATCGCATGACTTAAGAACTGTATCAATATCAGTAATATAGAATACAATCAGGAGTGAAACATGACTTAAGAACTGTATCAATATCAGTAATATAGAATACAATCAGGAGTAATTTAAGCTTCGTCTTTCTTGTGGAACTCCAAAGTTGTTAATGATTGATTCTGACACAAAGTAAACAACTTTATTTTATGATCTAACCTTCGAACCATTTTAGTTCTGTTCATTGAATTCCACAGTAAGGTAGACAATTCAACAAGCAGAATTTAGATATGTACTCAAAGAATGTAGGTATATACTTTTTCTATATTCTAAATTTCTGCTAGTTTTGGTATTTTCTCCGCTATCAATTTCTTCTATTTCGCAATCATGAAATTTTTAGCAATTTCACAAAAGTGACCAATCAGATATCCTGATCTTCATAAACTAGCAGCTGGAGAATTTCTTAAAGTTTTGCTAGCAATAGTTTCACCACTATTTGTAAGCCTTTTTTAAAAAGATCTTCGAATATAAATTGGTTGGAAATGTGTTCTGTTTCTATAGCTTACCAATTGGTATTAACAAAGAATTTCCATGCCTTGGAAAACATGCAAGTTTAAAGTTAAATACTAAGAACAGATTTATACAACTATCAAGTCCTGCATGACTTGTACAGTTAAGTTTCTGATGTTTTGTTCCAATATTAACAACCCTTAAATACTATGCAAATATTTTCCTTTTCTAAACTTTCTCTTTTGCTATTTTGCAGAAGTAGTACTAACAACTTGCTTCCCATTTATCCCCCTGCCAATTATGCCACGCCAGAAGTTTGTAGCAAAATTATTTCAAAAATTTGTTTTTTTACACAAACACAACAAAGCGGAACATCTTAATCAACTCCCTTGATGCTCCGTGTCCGATGATTAACTGCTTATGCCCCGCAGCTTCGGGCTTCAAATTTTCATTACCAAACCGAATCGCCCGACGCCGGCGTGGCCAAACTTTCGGGGAGGGCGATTGTTGCTGGAATGTTTTATTTGCCCACCAGAAGGCATGTCTGACGCGTGGGAAAAGAGGAGTTGGTGTTAGCAACCAAAAAAGAGGAAAAAAGGTGCAAAACCAGGTTTCACATTTCTAAAATTTCTTCATATCTCACGCTCACGCCGCTACGATTCCATTGTTGCGTGGCGCTGTACCAAGTTCTGGGATCGCCCTTTGGGAAAGTGGATGCGGATACTTTTTTTGTGGTCCTCCATTCGACACATCTCTATAACTACCGTACCAGCTGTGTGCCGTACCGGATTTGATGGCGAGTTATGATGGTCTTTCCCCGCTTTCTTTATGTCTAAATTCCGTTCCACTAACCCGAGGATATAACCCTTTCGGGTAGGGATCCGTCCTGTTCCGTCGCCGGGAGGCTGCTGGACGTTTGAGGAGTCGCTCATTCTTTGGGTTCCCGATGGGTTGTTTTTCCTTCTTCTTTCTTCGCTGTTGTACCCGTTTGGTGAACCATTAAAGAGCAATGGTTGCAAAATGTTTCGTTGTGCGCTGGTGCGCTATTCTTGCAGCAGTACGCCACTGTGTTAGTGGAAAATCGTGCCAGAAGGAATGATGCGTTTCGGTGAACTCTGAAAACCTCAATAGAAAGGGAGGAAACAAAAAAACAAACGCCACTGTACCGTCCTCTGTGCTCTGGTTTCTCCAGAATGGTAAGTGAAAAAAGCGCACGACTACCGGCGGTAATAAAACCGAAAGAAATGATACTTAAGTGCAATGTACTTTTATTATTATTGTTTTATCCTGAGCCACTTTTCCCGACCACTCGTAACAAGCTTCACTGGAATGTTGGTCATATAGATTTCCGTTTTTTTTGCTTCTATTTTTTCTCGTGCTGGTCGCTGGCGAAGAATGCGAGGATGAACTGGGAAGAATAATGGACAACGTTCTTCTCGGACACGGTTCGTTTGGGAGTGACTATCGTGAACGTGGAGCCACAGTGAACCAGCAGCAACTTTTACCAAGAATTATTGTTGGGAGCTTTCTTATTTCGGGTGTAGTTGGTTCGATGTACGGGCCACAGGATGGTCATCCAGTTGAGGTTGATTCCCTCTGTGCAGAAAGTCACTGCGGTCTATTGACCACTTATGGAGCCGGTACAGTAATGTGGTGTATTGAGTTTTACTTACTTTTGGGGCAGGATTTCTTAGGCCTTGGGCTTCCCCGAATGTCCCGACAATCAAATCCCCTCGACACCGTTCGAACTAGTCACGCCGTTGTTCTCATTGTATTATTTATTGTACAAATTAAATAAAAGCTAGCATTCGGAGGGTTCGGAACCGTTCCTGGAACTGTGCACCGAAGGAGACGTTTTTCGAAGGTTGAGCTTTCTTGCTATTCCGAGTACGCAACCACCCCAGCACTGTTGGGGATTAAGATGCTGACGCCATTCGGTCGCAATCTGTCCGTTTTGCTACCATGTTCTGGTACGGGTGCGTCTTACCAAAAGAGAGAAACAGAGCGAGATAGTTACCCTGATACTTGGTGTTCTTTTCCAGAAGCGCTTGATCACCATCATCATCGTCATCGGTAAGGGTCGTTGGTTTGCCAAAGGTAAAAGGGGAAAAGACCCGTACCTAAAATAACGGAACATTCTAACCACTGCTAGTCTAACGAGCGTCTCTCACACGGGTGCTCCTTTTGAAGGAGTGCACGCTATTGAGACACACTGTTGTGTACAGTGTGGTTCTGGAGTGACTTCAACTGAAAAAAAAAGACAGACAAACCAGAACTCGAGATTGGAAAGAATGCGAAAAGGCAGAAGAAAAAAAGGGCAAACAACTTGGAACGTTACCAAAACGCCTTATGCTGCGGTTTTCCACCGCACATATCCATTTCCCACGTTCGGTGTCTCTTTCGTCCCTTCTGGCGATGAGGTGTTTTTTGTATATCCCCTCACCGTATGTGCAAGTGTCTGCATTCAAAAAAACACCTTCCCGATGGTGCGATGCAACGCCAGCTACGGAACGACCGAAGAGACTCCGGTGGGGTTAAGTGGATCAGGCGGGGGAAGGTAGTGTCGCCCTGGGAGCGCATAAAATTATGTCTCAAACGTCGCCCCGAACGGGGATCCCTGAAACGCTTAACGAGCTCGGGTACGACATAGCCAAACCACGTGCTCTCATAATCCTCTTTCATACCTTTTCGGTTCGGTGTGTGTGTGCGCGTTTTTTACTTGCCTTCCCTCACTGTGTGTCGTCGTGTGCTGATGCTTTCGCCCGAGGGATGATACTCGGGCAAAGGAATATAGGTTACGCTGGTGCTCTTTTCTCGTTAACTACCTTTTTATCTGTGGGGTTCCGTTCCCTGTATTCCTGCACCTTGCCCGGCGGGATAAGTTACCGGGCAAGCTTTTCGTATCCCTGGCGGTACCCAGCGTTGGGCGTAAAGCGATGCAAACGAGAGCTAAATTAGGCGATCCGCCATGAAACTGGCGGTGAAAAGAGCATAATCGTGTTACCCCGTTCGATGCTAAGCGGAACAAAATACTGTTGCAGGGCGGGCCACGTTCGTTGGTGGGTGGTTCTTTCGTTAGTGTAGTTTCGTTGCATAACGCAGAAGAAAAAAAAAACACGGTTCCAAAGAGGTTGACATTTTACGCACTTTTATGTGAGAGTTTTTGGTTACTGAAGTGTTAAAAAGAGAAACAACATGGATCAATTAACATTACGTTGTTTTGCTAAGGAATTATATTTATATTAACTCCATTAAAAGCCTCAAGCTAAAACAAAATATGTTGTAATTTTCCATTCTGAAACCTCTCTCTTTCTTTTCTCTCAAATTTGGTTAAACTGCAATAGTTGAAGTCGGAATAATTCCATATTGTGCGAATGTTATCAAATGACCTTACCATAATCAGGTCCTTATTTTGATCGCACCTCTATACAAATCCAAATATATCTTCTCCTATCTGCCTAGCAATTTTGGCTAGCTGAGTCAATACTTAACATAGAATTTGTGTTTAAGATGGAGAAGTTTGAAAATCACTCACTACACTCTAGAGGACGTTTAAATACAACGTAATTTAGGTTGGTTGGTTTGTTAGTTAATAGAGACTTTGAGCCAGTGGACTTCATTCATCTCTTAAAACGCAATTTGATGGAATTGCAATGGAATGAAGACACATTATGATGCAATGAGGTTTTTAAAAAAACCGGCCACGTATTTCGGACTGTCAGGGCCCTTTTGTTACCATCAAAAGTCTGTTTTAAGGGGATAGATTTTCCCATTTACTAGCTAGGTTGAAAGCTCTACACACACCCAAGAACCAATCGGGCCATCAGCGACTTAGTGATGGTAAGTTCGGGAATCATCTTCTACGAGCCAATCTAATTCTTCGCTTACCATTATGAATATCAAAGGTTTGAAAGATAAAAGAGGTTCAGAGGTTCGAATACTTCGAATAGGTGGTAACCCCCGTGTTAAAGATTAACGAGTCAAAATTCTTCTGGTTGCATGTTGGTCATTCTAGCTACATGTTGGTCTGAATATATTTCCACTTACAAAACTTATCTCGATGGTTGAGTCATTCAGCCATGAAAGTAAAAATACTTTTGGGAGGGAAATACTCAGAATAACTTTAGATCTCATAGATAGGGAATGAAAATGAAGGAGCCGCAATGATGATGAGCTCTATGAGTTGTACGACGATCTCACACAACTAGATTTGTGACTAAATACTTCATTTAGGTGAGCTGAACCGAGCGAAGTCCTCAATTTAGTGAACGGAGAAATGGAGTCACTCTTGGCACATGTTTTTTTCATACTACCTCATTTGTGTGAGGCACAGCCTCTTCCGGGATATGCTCAGTCGTGAGTTGCCTCTTTTTTTTGTTATTGTATGACGGCCTGGCCGTATTAGACTTAGTTTACCACGTAGCAGGATAGTCAATCACTGCTACGGGGGAACGGTCCGGATGGGATTTTGGTCCCGGTCTGTCGTGTGAGAGAGCAGCGCCGATACCACTACCCCACCGGACCGCCCGGTTGCCTCTTTTGAAATAGCTTCTTTGTGTGATCCCTGTTGTTGATGAGATTCTATCGTGAAAAGCCTCTTTTTGATGAGACTCTTTAGTGAGAGACCTATTTTAAAAGAGGCTCTTTCATGAGCTGCCTTACTTCTCAGACTAGTTAATATATCAATCAAAATTTATCTTCGCATTCACGCATCACTTGTTATAAAAATAATTGTATTTAAGCAGCTACCTCTTCATAAGTGAGTAAGATGCTCACTTACTCATATTGGCAAACAAAGTGAGTGAGACCTTCAACCCGATAGCTCAAAACTAAACACAACAAAGAAGAATCACCAGATCCGATGGATTGGTCATGTTATGCAAATGGCACCGGACGATCCAATCCTTAAAGTCTTTTTAGAACGGCCACATTCACTTAGGGTCAAAAAGACTGCATAATGCATTCAATACGAAGGCGCTTAGCTTAGATTGGATTAGAGAACACGTAGAGCAGGTTCAACCCGCAAAGTAAAAGTTGACACCTTGAAAATAAGTTGTACAATAGAATTCTAAACGTTTACCGTCACTGTTGAAGCAAACCTTAGCTATTTTTCACCAATATTCAAATTAGAACTGGAAAAAATTCTTTGTGTGTTGAAAAACTGTAATTATTTGATCAAAATATTTCCTTTTTCAAAATAACACCATTTCACAATAATCCAAAAATCAAATATTCAAACAATACTCCCTAAGGGTAACGAAAATGGGTCACTTTAACATTCCACCGGACTTTTTTTCCGCTTTAAAACAAGGCACAACCGCATGGCTAACCGAGCCTTAGGAAGGAGATGAAACAGAACGGGCCACATTTGCGATTCAGATGTTGGTTCGGTAAAGTTCGTTGGATTGAAGCGAATAATGCAAACCCGGCTTAAGCCGAACCGCGTAGAAGCTGTTTGCTGGCTGGTTCGTATTTGCACGCTGGTGTACGCAAGTAATTTCTTAACTTTACCAAACTTTTCCTCCGACCAGCCGGTGTACCGGCCATGGTCGGTGGCCCCGAGAGAGCCCATTTTATAGCGAGTGCAGGCACCGCGCAATATTAAGCCATTGTCTGTGTCTACGGATGTGTACAAGTGTTGTGCATGTAATAGTGAGTTTATGTGTATTTTCATTACTTTCAATGCCGGGTTCCAACCCGGGGTGGGGCCCGGTGTAAAGTTTCTAATTGATTTTTTATGTAAATCGAGCCGTAGGCTCTCGATTCATCATGTGCCTTTGAGCGAAGTTTTGTGCGTGTGTGAATGTGTACTTGAGCTTACTTGATCCGTCACCATCGCCTAAGGAAAACGTATTTGAAGTCAATCTGTGAGTGTTAACCGCAATTAGAAGATCGACACCCGTACCAACCGAATCGACCCGGGGAAGGCGTATTGTAAATAACAAAACCCCATCCCCGTTCATAGTTCCATCGTGACATAATACGCTTGGCCAAAGTAGTAACATTAGCACCAGCTTCCGTTCCAAACAACCGCCGGGAGTGAGAGGAAAACTTTTTCAAAAATGTTAACTGGCAAGAGTCCTTCAATTCCATTGTTGTGGTGACTGTTGTGGATCTAATAAAGCGAAGAACATTTTGTGGGCAGGCGTGGATAAATCAAAGTCCAACTATACTTCCCGCCGTATCTCGAAACAATTTGTTGACCAAACAAGCACAAAACAATAAGGTTGCTGGTAAGGGAAGGAGGAAGAACCCTAGTTTGTTTGTTCCCTTCCCAAGGGAGCAGGAGGTCACCGAAAAATTTACGAACAAAGTTTTTGCAATGGGTGAATGTGTGTGGGAAGGAACATGCGTTGTACATGGGCAAAATGGCAAAAACCATTTGCCCAAAACAATGAACTACCGTGAAAAATAAACCTCAAGGACTAAAGGGTAATTTTTGAAGTAAATATTTGCAGTAAAGCTCACGCTGTCATGAAGGAATTCGTTTCTTTTTTTGTTATATCCAAAATAAAAAATACAACCTATTCAATTCTGTCCATTATCTATCCCATTGTCATCGCTACAGGTAAAAAAGTGAAACTGTTGTGCAGGACAAACTTTTACCTCTTTATTACCTACCGCGCCACTTTCCGGTACTATGACCACCGTCCAGTCCTTGCAGACATTTTCCACAACGGGGCGATGGGGGAGTTTTCCCACCTTTTCTCCACCCAAACATCATACGGGGCCGGACAAACAGATATCTTTTGCGTTGTTATCGCCGTGCCTTCGTTTGGCAGAGGCTAATTGTGGGTGTAATATGAGTTTTACTACCATCATTCGGCAATCATTGGCCTTGGGTTGAATGTCTTAACAGGGCGTTTGTTTTTGTCGAGTGTGTTGGAGGAAAAAAGCTTGAACATGCAAGCACAACAAAAGGGTGAAATTTATTAAAACGTGCTCGTAAAGTTGTGAGGTGAAGCATGCATTTGATGCTTAGATTTTGTAAATAATTAAAATAAATGCATTGTTGCAGAAAACCCTTTTTACCAAACCGTTACTCGTATCATTAAAAGTTATTGAAGAATAGCACATAATAAACTGGTACACGATTCTACTCGGTTGGGTTGATTATCGTGAATTTTCCTGTGCGGTGTATGTACATCGTCACCCGAAAACAATACAAAACTACCGTTTGCTTTATTACGGCCATCATACTGATGCTGAACTTTTAATTAACCGGTCGCCAGGGCACACCGTCCAAAACGGAGGGTGTCAACAAAACCGCTCAAAGTTTCACTAGCAACGCACAACCGTAAGCACCCGTGGTCACAATCACAGTAATCCGTTTGCCACCAGCAGCCACCTTAGCAAAATGGCCAGTGTGTTCGAGTGCATCCCAACTGTTGGCCGAACATCAAGTGCATCGAGGTTTATAATGCTACGGCAAAGCTAATTTCATGACAACACTCGGGTGACTTTTTGCATTTCCGGCAAATGTACAACTGGATCGCCTCAACAGGGAAATGCAACCGGTAAGACCGACCGGGAAAAGGAGCGCCAGTGTCCCGCGGGAACATACACGATGCCTTGGTGCGAGTGAGTGTGTGCATCGGCATTAATTTTGTGCATTATTTGACGGATTTATATTTTAATGAAAGCTTGTGTTTATTGCACTCACCCGACCGTCATCGCACGGGGTAGCACAGACAGAGCATAGCGACAGCATAATTATCTCCATGTTAGTTTTCCCACATTTCCCGGATGTTCCATGTTGTGTGCACCGTAGCGCTGTTGCTAACACAAACAACTAAAAAGTAAAATTAAACAACCTGCTCGAATTGTTCCGCTTGCTGGTACTAAAAAGTGGAGGGAAAATGAATTTCAACGATTCAAAAAAAATTATCATTTTAGCTAGATAATTATAATCTATAATCAAATTTCGACCCACCGTGGCCTTTTTGTTGTGGGATCACAAGCAGACAGGTAAATACAATATTTTTCTCCACTCCCACCCACTGGCTTCACGTCACATGCCAGATAATGCGTAGTGGAATGCTAACCTTATTTGATTATCTTCGTCAAAATGGCCACTGTTTGGGGTAATGCAAACTGATGATCGGGAAAGGAATAATTGTTCTGACCTGCACAAGGTTGGGGCGACAATAGAAAGATCAACAAAAGTGTGGTTTTTAACATCAATCAGTGCTTATTGATTTAAGCGCTTCTACGGTCAAATCGCATTATATTGATGTTGTATGACAGCGGTTTCGTTCTTCAATTATTGTACAATTGATTTTCTCCCACCCCTTACTCACTTATATCGTTTGTTACGTTTTTTTTTTTCAAATTCCAGATGATAATGAAAGCAATACACTACTCGCTGCTGGCAGCACTGGCCCTGAAGCTGTTGGGAGTGTGTTACGGGTGCAAAATATCCGAATATCCGTGCAAGGGTGGAGCCAGCTGCGTGCCGCTGGATAAATACTGTGATGGACGTGATGATTGTGGCGATGGCAGTGATGAACCGAAGATGTGTACAGGTGAGTTTCGATTGCTATTTTTATCCCCTAACAATGCCCATAAATATGAAAATATTAATAATGAAAACAATATAGTGACATATGTAGCTTGTATCGTACACTGAATTTTACGTTGCAGCTTTCTTGCATTGTTTGCAATGCAATTGGAAATATAGTTCCCCATAAAGCCAATTTTCGTTCAATCGAAACATATTTCCATTACTGACTCGAACAATAATCTCATCCTAGAAAATTATCGATATATTTTTTGGAACAAAGATAATCCTGGAATAGTGTTTCAAAAAGTCAAGTTAGAAATTGTGATAATCAATATTTTAATAAAACCAGTGTGTAAAAGGTTCAAACTGTTTAATCGAAGAAGTCTAAAATGTCCTTCAAATTAGTATTTGATTTGTGTTTTTAAACGATTGCAGAACATAACAAGTAGATAATAATGAAAAAAGTTCTATGAAGTATTAAATCAGAGACTTAAAGAAGAAAAGGAGATCTTGAATCCACTCTTAATGAGCCTCTATTATTATTTAGGTTATACAAATGTTGGCTATACAATGGTGAGTCAAGCAAGACAGTTTTGTTCCAACCAGTAATTGTTTCAAATCCATTTTAGTTAGAAGATCATATAAGTTCCCTTCTGTTACTATCAAGAATCAGCAGTAAAGTACAAATACAGCTAGAAATTTTTTGAATATGCAACACAGTTTAATGCAAAATCGAATAAACAAATTAAAAGTTGATGAGAGCCACATGAAGTTCACGAGCTGCCCGTTAAATTACTTAATGCATAACTATTCAATAAACTTAAGCAGGTTTTTTGTTTACTTCATCAAATTTGTAACATACGTCCAAAGAGGTAATATTTTCTTCCAAAAACCCATTCAGGTTTTTACATTTTAACGCACCCATCCGTATCGTGAGCAAGGTGCTTTGATCAGCGCAATATTAACCCGAATTTCATATGCGAAACAGTTCGTATGTTCCGACTAGCGAGTCATGTAATTTTAAGCGTAGTCATGTCGTCTGTCGTAATGCCTACGGTTATGGCTTGGCATGACACTGACATACAGTCGTCTTGCAACGTTCCTAGTGTGTCGTACAAGTAACTTGTCCTTCATACGCTTCATGCTTAGAAATGACAAACGTGACAGCAGTTGATAGCAACAGCAGGAGACACTTTTTCGTAGCAATTTCGAAAGCTTTCGTGGGTGATGATAAAAGTGGGCTCGTTGTATTCCACGGAGATTAAACGTCACTGCAGTTCGTCATATTTATGTGTCGTGCAGATGTTACGGTGTGTTGGTTTTCTTGTTTTTGTTTCCGTTGCGGTTTGGTCGGAAAGAGGAAATCATATTAACTATTTAATACAGGAGTCGCGAGGAAATGGCTTAAAATTAGGTTCATTCTGGTTTCAAATTGTAATGAACTTTAATTTCATACAGAAAGTATCTCTGAGGACCATTTTTCCCAGAATTGGTAAAATAATTGTTCTGTCTGTATTACTCGATAAAATTCTTTATTGTGCTCGTATTAATTAATTAACGTCGGAGATAGAACTTCAACACGCTCACTGAATGGTTTGTATCTGACCGGACCGTACCGTTTACCACCGGAAAACTAGCTCATTTCATTTAAAGAAATTGAATTTAATTTTCTTCTTCATCGTGTTCCGTTTGCCTCCCGTGTCGCTCTTATTTTAACAACCACCAGGCGCCTCCACCATTCATCAGCAACCGGGCGTCTCCATCGATCACCAAGAAGTTTCGCTTCCAAATGACCAGGTTCCATGTGACTTTCTCTTTTTTTTTTTCCCCTCCCCCCTCCCCCCTACATCGAGCAACATAATTTCGCTTCGCCAACCTTTTGCCCGACCATTTACTTTTATTTAACCTGTTTCTACTTTGCCACTTTCCATCTTTTCCAGTGTGCAACCGGACGTACTACGGTGATATAGGACGAACGTACACACTCACGGTGCCGCCACCGCAGTGGAACCGGCTGCCATTTCTCTGCCATCTTACGTTTACCGCTTCCGGTCACGAACAGGGTGACATCGTGCAGGTAAGGGTTTGCCGCTTTGCAGGAGGTGTTCGTTCGCTGGTGGTTTTACGTTTTACGGATTTTATACCGCAAGGCGAGGATGGGTTCATGGGTCATCACTAATTCATCTGCGTGGTGGGATGAAATATTATTTTTACAATGGTACTTCTCGAACGGCAAACAGCCATCGCAAGTGTTGCACTCGGTTAACCTGTAGAAACTTTCTTTTTGCTGTTTGTTTTTCTTTCTTTTTTTGCAGTTAGTTTTGTGGTGGGAATAATGGGAGCTTTAGGCTGGTGCTGTTACACTGCCATCGTTGTGTTAAGTAGAGAAAGTTGAATGGCTAAGTTTAGTTTGTTTTCATTAAAAGAAAACTTTTCGCCTATCTATACGAATTGGTTTAAGCTAATGTTAAACAGGAAATGCATTTTCACGACTTAAAGTCAACAATCACATAACTTTGTTTTTTTTTTAAACATAAAGTCAATCATCGCTACGTTGGATAAAAAGTGTAGGCTGATTTTTATGCCCTTTTGATCACTGTGTTTTTTGTTCTCTCCGCAATTCCATCAATTGAAGCAGTACCACTTAAACGACTGCCAAATATCATCGAACGAGAGTCGTATCCATAATACATACACGCACACAAATCCGATGCTTTCCTGAAGTGCCTTGATGAGCATCGTATGATGTGCCGTAATATCGATTCCTTCCCATTCCGACCATCTCGAAGCAGTGGCGACCGGAAGGTAGAAGCGTTTGATTCCAGTTCCGAAAACTAATATCGATTCCGAGCGGATCGAAAGCATCGCCCGGAAGTCGTTTCGGTCGCTTGTCTTCCACCGAAGAAACCAAACCTCCCCACAGGACTGAGGAGAAGTTCTTTTTCTCATTACACACGCGCGCACACCGACCGTACAGGAGCAGCCGTATGATTTGTACCGAAGATCTTCCCTGTCCGTGGAGTGGTGTTTGTCTCGGGGCACGAAATTTCGAACTCGCTTGCTTTCACTTCCGCTTTAACTATTCCGCTTGGTGTGCGCTTGAACTCGGTCGGTACGGTGGGTTTGGGCCGAGCTTTGAGCATTAAACAAACAGCAGATAAAAGCGATTTCGCTTTGTGTGTGAATCGTGCGATTTGCCATAATGAAGATTTTCAAAAACGCCTTCAGGAGGTTGAGGTAGTATCGGAAACCGTGCAAGGAAAAGAACCTGGGAACGGTACGGGCAGGAATAAACGACGAAGCGAAGATATCTTTTCAGCATTGCGGCAATGTGAATTCTAAATGCAGTTCGGCTTTGAAGCATCATCAACGGTACGGTTGGTCTTTGCTAGCGCGAGTTTGCTTTTGCAATGTGCTGACGCTGTGATATGCCATCTAATCCGGGCGATAAGGGGCGTGGAAGTGGAGTGGGGAACGGTTCTGGACTTTGCGGAAAGCGCAGGAAGCGGTGTGACGTTCGAGTGTAGAGTTCACTGATTTGTCCCACCGTACTTGCTCGCACTCCCGATGGCAATCAGTGTTCAAGATCGCCCGCGGGTTTTGTAGGGTGCACCCCTTTCGGGTGCGGCAAACCCGCTTCGTCGGAGGTTCAGACACGTTTTTCCGTGGCGCTATCTGTACTGGAAGGAAGTCCAAGACAAACCGACCCTACAATGTGCAAACTGTGAACTGAACAATAGAACGTATAAATACGCTCCCGTTGATGAGCAGCCTGATGAGCAGCGGAGTCCTTAATCCCGTCGGCCAAGCGTTTGGTCGATGTAGCAGGGTTCGCTCTACATCACCCACAGTATCTGCTGGAGCAGAAACCTGGGATAAACTTTTCCCACGCACCGTGATGGCGAATGAATGATATGTAAATTTGTCTGATGAATAGGCAGCATTTAAATTGCTAATCAATCGCGCCGTTTCGAAAGCATTGCTGCAGGGAATGCGTAACGCACTTGATTAAATAACAGGCACAAATCATCCCGTGCTGGTCGCGTTTTCTCTTCATTTTCAGTCAATACATCCATTTGGGAAATTCTTCCTGGAAAATAGAACTGTTAAAAGCAATGGAAAATTATGATTTAAAGCAATGGTTTCCAAACTTAATTATTATATACCTCTTGGTATTGGTATCATTGATGCCACCGATTATTCGAAAATATTTACTAGCTAAATAAAAGAAAAGGAATTCAATTGTAAAGTTCATTTTTAAATTATTGTTTCGAAAAATTAGTTACAAAAACTATTTGTTATTCAACTGTTTGTTGACAATTCCTAGTGATCGGCACTAGTATTCAATTAGTATTCTGAATCCCCAAATCACCTGAGCACCTGAAGATTAAATTTTACTTATGCTATGTGCTCGAAAAAACGATGGTAATGGTACAAAAAATTGTTCAACTAATTTTCACAAAGTCGGATAAAGTTTTATGGTGTACATAGCACTCAACAATAATTATTGATTATGATTCTTTGAATGTTTCAAACTTTGAAAATAATGCAAAGGTTTGGCGACCACTAGTTGTTATTGTATTGAACTATCGATTACAGACCATTTTCTGATGTTAATTGGCAACGGAAATTAGAGCTGCTGTCTTATAACAACTTTCAACTAAACTTGCAAACGAAGATTAACAAAATAATATTTGGTAAAAACAATCGTTTATTGAACCAGGTTAATAACTTAAAATGTTCATAATATTAAGAGAATTGCGAGAATTGAGACGGTCCTTATTCTTAGGAGGAAAAATCCGAGAATTGCACAAGAACTATAAATATGTAATTAATATAATCTCGAATTATATTGGTATTATGTTAGAATAGTTTATTTATATACAACTAGGAAAACATACGTTAGTAAAAATTAATAGATCAATTAAGTGAGATTTATAATATTGAAATTTAAACGTTTGTGAGAAGTACATCATTTGAAACTTCCATGGTTTTCCATGGTATCATCCCCAAACATGGGGTTAATACGGCCAGGACGTTTAAAAAAAAAGACAATCTTTATTTAAGACAGATGACCAGGCTGTTTTACCACTCATATAAAATACATCACTATTTTTGTCATACAATGTAAAAGTGTCAAACATTATTAGCATTGAGGCTATGGTTTGGGGACTAAAGTATTGGATATTTTCGCCGATTATTCTTTAAACTAATTAAATAAAGATCATGCCACTGCTTGGATTTTGAGAGACTCTAATTTTAAGAGATTCATACTTCAAACCTACGTATAAAACTATTTGCACAAGGTTATAATTGCATTATTTTTGAGATCTTTAGAACAGCACCAGATTTGTGTTAAAATCTATCATTCGATGTCTAAAAACATAACATGCTTTACATAATGTTTTATAACAACGCGGGTTAACACCATACCTTATCACATTTTGACCTGTTCCTATTAAGATGACGGGAAGGTCAGATACAACTCTTTGAACGATCATTTTTCTTCCCAACGCCCAACAGAACAGTGCCCGAAAAGTGTCGCAACACGGTTTATGCTGCCCTTCCCAGTGACTATTTATCTAAATTTTGCTAATTAGCTGACAAAACGCGTGCTCCACTCATTATCACAAAGTATCTGCCACAACCATTCGGAAATCCTTGCACAATGTCTGCACCGTACGGGGGGAGATTAGTGGGTACCACTCCGGGCACGCAATGGGAGTGATAAATATTTCCCTTGATTTCCTTCCTTCCATGGCAATCACCACAATAAACAGTCGAGTTCGGCAACAACATCAACACCCATTCCGGTTGACATTGGGGTTAGTGACGACTGTTTACCGACAGGATCCGTTACATCATCGAGGAAAACTATGCGAGGAGCTCCCCCCCTTTCGGTGCACCCCAGCTCGGTGACACTGACGTGCGTTCGCTCATTAATCAGAGTCAGAGTGCGTTCGGTGGTTGTTATGTAGCCGATTGGTATATACCTTGCTAAACACCCGATTTTAACCCTGCTGACAGCGGGAACGTGACCCTCCGGGACCATCCAGTCGGGTACGGATGAGAGGTATAATGCCGGCACGCAAGCAAACACTTTCGTTTCTTGCGTTTAATTAATTACAGCTCAGTGGCGCATTTTTTTTTGTTCTGAAACCAGATTCCGAGCCTTTAGGTTTAACGGGAAGGTTTGGAAAAGGTACGAGCTGACCAGAACTCGCAGATGTCTAAGCATTTTGGTCCGTTCATCGGTTAATGTTAAATGCCCGTGTTCATGTCTAACGCTGTGTGCACACTTCCAACTCTTTTCCAAGCACCCGGCAAACAAGATGGCGGCCGTTTGAAATGGTGACCCACGGGTTCAAGCACTCGGGACCAACTTTTTCGCACCGACAGAACCAAGGCGAGCAAGGCTTTTGTTGTTTTACGTTTGTAGAATGTGCCGACCTTCATTCGTTGTGTTCGCTTTTCGTTGTTCTCGCTTTGTCTGTTTGTTGGTTTGGTGCGTTTGTGTTTGGAGTGTTATTATAAGCATGCCGCCAGCAGCGGGAATGGGAAGCTACTCGCTACTCCATCGCTGAAAGAATGCGCGTATATTCTTATTCACCCATCTCGAGTGTGTTTGTCTTACGCGGATCTAGCCTCCCACTCCCCCCCGCTTTCCTCCACCGGACAAAAAACCCGAACACGGGAGGCAAATATTCCTGTCAAGAAATAGACACCATTGAGCGATGGTTTTAGTGGTAGTTCAGCTCCACGGAACATTCCCCGCATCTTGCGAGCCACTGTACTAAGAAAACTCCGGGCACCATTCGGGCAACATTTCTCTGTTTAACGGGTTTTAATAATAGCGTCCCTGTGAACCTCCACTCCCGCCTGCTCCCCTAACAGCCAGAAGCCTAAACAAAAGAAAAGGGCAGCAACAACAGGCGAAAAAGCACAACAAAAAGCTTCGCAAAAGGGAATAGAAAGTTCACTGCGGCCTAAGGGCTGAGCAAAGTAAGAATGCCCTCGGCAGCAATGCTTCGTTTTATTACATCCACCTCTAATCAACTTTTCTTTTGTGCCTGCAAAAACCTCCGGCAAGCTCTACCTTATCCTTGAAGGTGTGCGGTTCCGTGAACACCGATCGTCTCGTAATAATCTTCCACACTATCTGCAAACCGCGTGGACAACCAGTGTGTTGGGCCCTTGTCATTGTTCTGTTCTGGCGCTCGTTGACCTGCTTTCCTTTCCGGCCTTGCTCCATGGGCGTCACGGGGCGGCCATCACACAAAGCTCAGGGAAAATCATCACTCGGGCCATTGAGTGACGGCTGTGGCATAACCAAGGATTGGTATAAATTAGTTGCTCTGTTGTGTTTTTTTTTGTTTTGTTTTGCGGTGGACAAGGGACGTACCGTTGAAGGATGGACATTGTTTGTGCACCCGATTCAGTGTGTGTGTGTGTGTTTTCTCCATCTTTTTGTCTTGTTTGCTCTGTATTCTCTGCGCAAGCAGGAAGTTAATGATGGTAGTAGGCCCAAACTCGTAGAACGTCTAACAGCACACGGACGATCGAACCGAGAAAACAGGGACCCATGATGAGCAAGATTCGTGGGAATGGAGCCGTTTTTGTTCCACGTGTAAGGGCCTTTGTTTTTGTGCCCGTTGTGCACCACACGGATGGGTCGTTTAGTTGGACCGGTGCAGTTAGCAACGCTTAGGCGCTTCTTTTTTCCCATCTCCAACTCCACACCAGCTGACGTGGCTTCGGTTGACAGTTTTATTTCTAACGGCTTGTCCTTTCCCGAAGGACCTACTTTTTTGTGGGAAGAGCGTTCCCATCCTCATGTGACTGTGTGTGTGTGCGTGTTTTGTTTTTGGGTGACAGTAACTTTCTTTCATCGTGGGAAAAAAGGGCTTTCTGACAAAGTAAGCTTATCAGTGGGTAAGAATGGTTATGTTTTCTTTCCTTGACGAAGCCCCAATGATGAACAGGCCGTCCGAAGGAAACCTTTGCAAATGATGGCCTGCTGCAAGGTTTCGGAAAGCGCAAAGGAAAGTCGGGCGCTTGCCGGCAGTACCAGCAAGAAAAGCGCTTTTTGTTTTATCAACTCACCAGTCTAAGCTATTGTAGAATGGGAAAACTCACGTTGGCCTAATCACAATGTTGCACCCGAAGCATCCACATGGGGCTCTATCTTCGCTCTGTATCTATCGTTTGTCTCAGAAGTGGGCGACATCATTTGAAGAAGCGGGCTACAGAGCGGACGCCGGGAAGTGTAGAAACAAATCCAATGAAAACAAAACGATACTGTTCGAGGGCGTTTCTCGGCTCCATACTCCACCCCACTGACAGGGCATTGACAGGTGCGGGCTTCCGCTGGAGCTGAAAGGATACGTGTGTGCTTTATTATACCGAAAGCAGCAGTCCAACAGCCCGAACAACAGGACGGGCATTGATTGAAGATCCTTTTTAAGATACGTACGATGCAAAAGATTAAACGTTTCACCTTTTCTTTACCTGGTGCTCCATTGTCGGGGTGTTTTGCGTGTGTTTGTGCATGTTCTATGTATTTACGTATCGTCAAGGAAGCTTTCAGCACCAGGGTTTACCATCCTGGATCGTTCCGTTTTTTCCTCCTATCCTATTTCCCCCCATGTTTTCGGGTAGATACACGATTGTTTCGGACAGGAATGAATTAAACTGACATTCTCCTGAGATGCTTCTGACATTGACGCTATATTATTCAACACATTTGCTGCTGCTGGAATAATAACGACGCATTTGGATACGTTTCTCATACGAGCCTTGTCGGTGGCTCATTGACACAGGCAGCTTGTTTGCTTATTTGCAGAATGTAAAATGAAAAACATTTTGCGAACACGAACATTCTGAACGTAATTTCATATCCCATCATAGATCAATAATGTAAAAAAGAAATCGTAAAAAATATCAACACATCACTAACGTAAGCTTTACCTGTTCCGGTACCTTTTCACAGATCATCTTCGACAAATTTACCGTCGGCCGGTTCGACGAAGGTCTCATCGATCCGGATATGGATTCGAGCGATGCTAGCCTCACCAGCGGTGGCGATCTGCCCGGATGTCCGGAAGGATTCATGCAGGTAAGGAAGGAATTTGTTGTTAATTTGTTTTGGGAATTTGATGTTTCGTGCGTGGTTTTGTGGTGTGTTTTTCTTCTGTTGATAACATCGGTACCGGGTAGCTATCGTTTTTATGTTATTAAAGGGAAATATGATGTTAGTTGGTAGCACATTCTTTTTTCAAGCTGGTACAATATGTGCCCCTAAAGCTTTCGAGTGCTTTAATCAAAGCTTTAATTACTTCTGGTAGTAAAACCCAACAATATGCTCACAAATGATGAAGTGTATAGTTGTAGGAAATAAAAATGTGCCCACATTGTGTGGCTGCAAACTTTAACTTATACATAACTCGGTCAAACAAATTCATTGTAGCATTCCTTCACGTAATACACTTGTCTTAGCTTATGGTCTCTATTGATATGTGAAGCTTTTCTTCTGGATCAGCAAGCTCATCATCCATTGCGAGGATTGCTTCAGGATGAGTAATATAATTTATTGTGGAAAATCCTAACCGATACCTGTAAGTTATCCGATATGGATTTCCATTGCAGCTGTATCTATGTCGACGAATGGTTTGCGGATATTCTAATGAAATCATTTAATTCGTTTTGTGTACTTCATTAATATCACGGTTTATAAGTGCACTTTAAAAACAATGCCCACAAAGAAAAATCAATCACTGATTAGATTTCAATCAGTTGCTTATCCAAATGACCAGAAGCACTCCACCAATTTAAAACTGTAAAACGCAAAGAGCTCTTTTTCATACCAGAATTCCATGAATAAGAACGAGCATAGCCACTTGCCTGTTTTTTACTAGCACCAAAGATTTATATCAGGAACGATCTCCTGTAAGTCTATTTAAATCCTTGCATTTGCTGAACACAGAGACGTCGCTGGTATATTGAGCAGACGTTACTTGTAGAAACGAAAACCAGATAACATCTCTTGACATGGATATTAAAACATATAATCTAAGTTTTTTATAGAAATTATTGTACAACGCGTATGTAGCGTAATACAACTATACTGATATCGGTTTTATTCGAATAACTTAAAATCCTCAAGAGAAAGAAATAAACATTGCTCGTATGATTTGCGTGAAACAAAACTTCACGGTATTTATGGCTTTTTTATATTTTTGCATTCATCATTACGTTTTTTATTGCAAAAAACTTATGTGGTTTAGTTAAGGAATGTAATATTCTTGTTCTGCAATGAGGAGTGTGTTCAGAGTGTAAGTATGGTGCCCAATAGGGGGAGAGTATGAATATAATCACGGAGAAGTAGTTGACAAAGCTAACATTTAGGAAGAGAAAGAATAATTTTGTATAATTTTACTTCAACTACAGCGATCACAGATGAAAAATGTATCCGATGGTTCTTTAAAAAAACTGAATTCTAGTGTGCTCAAAAACACTGATACACTCTTAGGAAATCTTTGTAAGACAAGCGTAAATTGAATCAGGCATTTTTAGGAATTTATCAAAGCTTTAGTAGCCGAACAGCTAAACATCAAGAAACCTTACCGGATAGTTGGTATTAAACTTTGATATCACCTTCACTGAGTCCTCCTCAAGTTTGGTTAGTGATTTGAAGCAATTTGTACGACTTTTGGACACATCATAAATGCAGATCATTTTTTTCGCAAAAGGCATTACTTGGTTTTCTACAACACATCAAGTATCCTAATGACGTTTTAATATGGCGTTTAATGTTGTGTGTAATTCTTCCTGGATGATTCACACATAAAATTGCCAGAGTTGTCGGCTTTGTTGCATAATTCCGCAATGGACCGTTCCAGGTTGCGGGAAATATTTCCACGTATCCATTATTCTGTTGAAAAAAAGTGCAATAAACTATGATCGGAAAAGACATTCTACACGCTTAACAAACCTTTCCTATGCGATCTGGACGAGCAGCAAACTCAGACACACATAAATAATTTAATTTCAAACTTTAAATAGCCATTATTGACGCAGGATAACCTAATATTTATGTTTTAATATAATCTCGCTACACTCTAGATACTAAATTAGCATAATTCTTCTTCTTCTTTGGCCTAACGACCTACTTGGTCATGCCTGCCATTTCTGGCTTACTAGACTTATTGATACCACGTAGTTGGATAGTCAGTCCTCACTACGGGGGAACGGTCCAGATGGGATTTGAACCCCGGTCCTGCCGTATGAGACCGGCGCCGCTTATCTCCTCGGCCACCGGACCGCCCCATTAGCATAATTCTTAAAGTTAAATTCAAGACTTCCGTACTGCAAGAATCCTACACTCCAGCAAATGGTTCAGAATTTTTCGGCTCGTCACTTTAACTGAGAAATTGAATACTTCTTAAAGCTTCCCATACACTTCAACTTTGAAAAGGGATTTGAATCGATCATCTTCTTACCCTAGTGCACAGTTTGGTAAAGCTCGTTTGAAGAAAATACATTCATTTCAAAAGTTCAGTTTGTATAGTGTACGCTTAACATAGATTTAAGCTTATCATTGCATAAATTGATGCACAGCCCGTACTGTTTGCAGCAGTAGATTATAACTTTCTCGACCCAAAAGACATGTGGCTGACAACTCAATTAGCTTCATAAGTACTCCGACTAAAGCACTCGCCACTTTCGGCTTGCGGATGTTGCCCGCGTATCGATGTTGCAACAAAAGTGTACGCAACGAACCGAGAGCAAACACACTCGGCTGGGCAATCGTTCGACCGCTTGTCCGTCGTCGTGCACCGTGCAGTGAACGCCCGTTTTACAAACTGCAACTGCAAAACTACACAGCACTACAGAAGGCTATCGTCGCTCAAAAAGGTTTATCGCAACTGACAAAACTTTACCCTACGCTGTACTTTGTGTAACGTTTTCCAACTGGACGAATGTTGCCTTCCCGTCAGCGCTGCACGGGAGTAGCAATGCGGTACTGCACTCGGACTTCAACCGACCGACACAGTCCCAATTGCCGGATCACTCCGAATGAATGGGAAAGTTTTACATGTTATTGCTTACATTCGTTTGTTCGAGCGTGGTTCGGGCCTGGCTGCAGAATCTATCAGGAACCGGTTCTTAAGCTACTGATAAAAGCGAACGGCGTTCGCTCGCTTCCCGTCCGGGCTTAACTTTGGGAAGTTTGTTTAGTCGGAAGCCAAAAATGACCGCCCGGTAAGCACCGCACGGACGCTCGCTTATCGCCGGTCCACCATGTTCCAGCAAGGGAACAGTTTGCAAAAGCGTTGGTTGCACCGCCGTTGATTTCGTCTGAAAAGAGGGTCAATGTTATAGCAACGCGTCCTCCTACACCGGCCCGGGTGTGCCGAGATTGCGGACGAACTTGGCACGCAGGAATGGATGCCGTCTATTTACGGGGCGAGTTGAGGCCGGTTGCAGTTTGAAGTGTACCGGTTTTGATGTACTTGCGGCAACGGAGTAAGTACAGACCTGCCCCGTCCTGGGGAGAAATTGGATTTCTACCCCAAAATGGGATCGGTAAAACATGCAATAAAGTTTTATCTATTTTCGTAGCAATTCTCGAAATTATGGGATTCGGTAGAATTTGGTGCCGAACGAATTGGTGGATTAGTGGTTCAGTGGAAAGTCGATCTTGTTTTTTTTTTTTTTATAAATCGTTGAGCAAATACAATACCAATAGCATTAATGGAGTTCACTTTACATGACCACACGGTCAAGTGAAACACTTGCACCATGTGCATTCAGATGAACTTGGAAACTGATGCGTTTCCAGCAATTAGGTTATCCGCAGGAAAGTTGCGTTTCCACTTTCTGAAGGTAGAAGCAATTAACTGAAATTGGATATTAAAATGTATATTACTGAAAAAGTAACTAAAATTACCTTAATATAAAACATAATTGAAACAATGTTGATGTGAATATTTGACAAAAATAACTTTATTTTGCTCCTGTTACTTTAAACGAATGAGTATATAATGATATAATCGGCAGCTATCAAGTTATTAGTTAAACTTGTAGCTATTATCGTCAAACAATCATTAAACGCCAATCCCATGCAAAAGAAAATAAAATAATACACAGAGAATTAAATGCACAGAACTTAGAAAATTCATAATAATACAACAAATGACACACATCGATCAGGAATTGAGCAGTCCAGCTCGGTAAAGTCATACAAAACTAAGCAATAAAGAATATTCTAATTGAACAAGTGCAATACTCATGCCGGATAACTTTCACCAAACCTCAATACGCTTCAAGAGAAATAAACACTTTTTAAAATACCAAACTAAGTATAGTGTTAAGCATACAGAATAATAACCATATTGCATTGTAATTGTAACAAGAAAGGAGCGAGGATACTAAAGTATCTATAAAACAAATGAAAAAAATAATAACAAAGAAATACAATGATGCATTTGTCCTATAATATAATGGCAATTACTATAACGATGCATTCGTCCAACGTCAAGGATTCAGCGTCTTACTGATGCTCATGATTTCAAAGGCATCCCTCTTCTCAATCAATCAATTTTCTCAACAGTATATGATAGAAGTATTCAAAAAATTAACGCAGTGATCAATGTTATGTCAAACCTTCGTAAATTAAATTAATAATAAAAAAATAAAATAAAAATTATGTAATGAAATTCACATTGCCGGAACATCAGCTGTTAAGGGATATAGATGTTGGTTTAACAGTAAATATAGCACACAAGTATTGAATTAACATATTCTGTTTTCATTAATCAGCGCAGTTACCAAACAAACGTGTTGGAAGCATAACAGTAACATGGACTTATTTATAAATTTTAAAGAAATGCCTAGAATAAATGTATCTCTTACACAAAGAGTTTTTGTTATTCATTGATCGAAGTTATAATCTTGCATATTCAATGGAATTCACTATACACAAAATAACCATAGTATCGTGCATATAACAACAGATGAACAAAAGATGAAAAAACATGTCAAACACAAACAACTACAATATTAATTAAACAAATCAGTATTTACCATACACTTGAATTGTTTTCCAATGGAGTATATAGGATATAGCATTACCTTCGGATGGCCGAACTTAAGAATTGAATAAAAAGTATATAGGATTTATGAAATATTAGAAAAACACTGACACATGTTCCCTGTCCAAAGCTAACGAAAACCTCCTTGGCAGGTTGATCAGAAAGATTTCAAATATAAATGTTTGAAAAGGCAATGAAGGATCCGCCAATGACGTCATGAACTAACTATTGTACAAAGATATAGATTCGCCAGGTTACTGTTGAATAGTCCTTTCATGCAAATGACACCAGACGACGTTTGATTGAGAATCCGAAAAATGTACCATAAAGTTTGCTTTCAATTCCAATGCAATATTTGAAAAATTCTAAAAAGAATTCATTCAAAACTAAAGAATGTTCATCATTCCAAAAAGTCAAAACGAATCTCATTTGTTGCTCATTCCGTATGCAACGTTCCTAAATCATTCCGGCTCTTGTGCATACGTTTGTAAGGCCTGTCACTCTACAATCAAACTGCCAAACTCGTTCCGAGCTAGGGTCTACATTCAGTTTTCTATTAACTTTCATTTTTTTACAATTTTTGGTCGACTGTTTGCTCTCGTTCAACTTCCAAAACTAAAACCCGCTTTCCGAAGAATGTTCCACGAAGGCAGATAAATTTCCCAAAAACGCGTCCCCATGCATCAATCAATGTCCCTGGCACGTTCGATCGTCATGTACATTCTAAACCTTCTTTTTGCTTTCCTTAGAGCAATTCAATAAAACATGATCAACCCTTTTTTTGCTGTTGCTTTGCTATTTGGGCTTTGTTTTGTTTGCTCGCTTAAATGCTACACGCTCTCGCTGGGGGATTTTTCAATTCTTTTGCCAAACGTTCCTTCAAACGAAACGAAAAAACAAGCACCCGTATTAAACGGTTTACCTCTCTGCTCTTTTCTAACCCCTTGTTTTTTTTTTGGTTCTCTTACCGCATACACAGCTCAGCGAATTGGGACGCCCATTCACCGGTGGATCCTGGTGCGGGAAGGCTTCCGGTCATCAGCTGTACTTCAGCGAAACATCCACGGTGACAGCATCTGTCAAGGTAATTTAAACTTCACTTTCAACTTTGGCGCTCCCTGCACAGTGGCGTACTTGTGGGTGGGAGTGAGTTGGTTTCTTGCCCATTTCCGGCACACATGCCAACTCCCTCGATGACCCCCCCCCCTCCCACGGTTCTATCACTTCCTAGGTATCCTCCGCTTCTGTGTGCTGTATTGGGAGTTTTATTTTCATTTCCGGCTACATCGCTGTTGTACGTCTGCTGTTGTAAACTGCAAAACCCATCGATGCATCGGGAAGGTAAACCCGCCCGACTCTGCGCAATCCCGGGCCTGGGGAGGTCGGCTCCATTTCCGAAGGAAACGTTCCCGGAAAACCCAGTTTGGCACGGTGCATAGACAAGCGAAAACAATTTCCCGAACCCGAACCACCGCTTTGGATGTGTTCTGCACCGGCACAATCGAACCCTAAGTCAAGCCCCTAGTCAGTTGACCTCAACACCACCAGCACCTTCTCCACCGGCCTCTTCTTGACGGCCTGGTACAGAGTTACGCTGTACAGACTGGTACGGTTTCTTCACGCTTGCATTGCACTCGCTCGTACTTAATGTCGCGAATGTTTATTTATCAACCAACGAACAAACGGCAAAACCGAAACGAACCATGACTTTCACCAGCATGCAGAAGTCATCCTTCGATTCGATTCTCCCGCACCCCCGGGATGGGGGTGGAAGTTGGAGAGGGACGTGACAGGATGTGAAACCTGCACGGTGCGGTGTACGGATTTCTGTTCTCGAAGTATCGCTTCTCGGAATTCGGTAAATCGTGTTGAAAAATGGCCACGTAGCGAAGAAAACAGGGCAACATTGATAACAACGTAAAGCATTGGACGGTTTTTTTTCGTCTTCTTCTCCGTGGCAAAAGCTCAGGCGTTCCTTGGCAGAACCCGACCGTGACAGAAGCTTGGGCGGAGGAGGATGAAATGGAAAAATACGGATCATGTGGGGTTCGTGTACGGTTCTCCCTTTTCCCCTCCCTTAACCAACCCGCCCATTATCTCCACTCCTCATGCTCGTACGATGGCTCGTTGGCGCACACGAAATTTACTTCCAGCACTGTACTCGGGAGCTTCGGGGACCTGGGGATCTGGGGAGTACGAACCATCCGTACACACGGACGTCAGTAGCAATCGAGTGGAAATATACATTTTCATTATCTTTCCATTCCATACCCTAGCTCACCGGGTATGGTGATTGGTGAAAACTCTTCAACCGACAAGAGCAACGCGACGAAGGCCCAGAAACAAAGCCTTCATGGTTTTTTTTTTGCTTCTCATTTTTTCCGTGTTGTTGTTGTTGCTGTTTTGCTTTGGATTCTGTTGCCCTTTCCGCCCGATTGGCCCCCGGCGTGTCCTTGGAGACGCACGGATGAGCCGATCTCAATCATCTTTGCTGCGCTTGGAGAATCCATACCAATCAGTGCCGCTGCCGGTTGCTGCATGATGGTTTGGGAAAAGCTTCCGAAGCGGTTTTCACCTGGTGTGGTGATGTTTCGCTCTAAACTCTCCTAATGCTCCATACATACGGACCTGCCTGTGTCGGAATTATGGAGCAGAATCGATCCTTTATTACATTAGAATCAATTTTCAAATCAATTGCGCACCAATGCCAATCAACGGTTAGGGTAATAATCGTTCAAATTTTAAACACGGTTGTGAATTTAAAAAAAAATACACGATAAGGAGAAAATTCTGGAACTAAGTCGCCATTTTTATTGAGTATGAGAGCGAAAAATGTAACAAATAATTATTCGTTTTTACTTTTTCTCTTCGTCAAACATGTGTAATTTCTGTATCCTTGCTTTCACTAATTGCAAAAAATCATTTCATCACATTGATACATTTCATGCACCTGTTATGCTTCCACCATGTGTGACATCACCCATATCCTGCCATATTTGCCATATAATACACTCCTGCTGAAAAGGAAGAAAAAACACACACACTCACACACACACACACACGATCCCCATTAACAATTCTGTGGACAATTTTTCATCTTTCAGCACCAACGCAAATTATGCATCGTTGCAAACCGATTGGCAGGATGAGAAATGTAGAGCGGAAGTTTATTTCTGTAGAACAGGAATCGAACAGAATCATTCGGGTAGAAGAGTGTATGTAGGTGGGAAGGCGTGTGGCATGGGGATAAAATGACAGAAAAATATGACCAAAGCGGAACGGGAGCAGCATACATACAAAAATAATCCATTCTGCACACCTTTGCAGAATTACCGATTCGTGTACTGTACGAGTGGGGTTTGTCCCCAAGGAGGTTTTTCGGTCCGGGTATTCCGCGAGCGAAACGAACCACCGGGAAACACACGTTTGCAATTATTGTTCCGGGAATGAATTCCCCCGTTCACGGCTACCGGATTCCATACCTCGTTCGTATATTTTTTTATTTTTGTTGCATTCGCACATGTTTCGGAGTGTTGCGGGGGCCAAATATCAGCAACATATCACGACGAATGGGGGGAGGGGGTTGTTGGGCTTTCACACGTCCCGAACTGGTGCCATTCATTCTGTAATGAGAGAGTGGAGAGAGAGAGAGAAAGAGAGGGAAAAAAATAATGGGAAGCGAGAAAGCGGGTACAAACCTAATGGAGTCCCGGTGAAGACTCCCGGGAGGAATTGCAACAAAATGAGCGTCAGCGCAAAGCGGACACATTGAAACGGGAACAGGGTGAAATGGGGGAGCGGAGGGAGGAAGGGACGTAAAAAAAAACATCATCCAACGTACACATAACTCACACCATGGTAAGCATTCGAACCGGAATATGTGTGTCGTACTGGTTCGCGAAGGAAGAAAAGGGCCAGTTACCGAAAAGGAAAACATTTTCACTCTGCGGCGAGAAGAATTGCTGTCTGCGGTGATGTACTGCAATATTGTTTCGCATTTCCCACCCCACCCTCTACTGGGACGAAGGGCCGGGATAGGCCACCGGCGGTGGTGAACATTTTCCTTCGGCATCCAGAATTTCACCGGGAAAATGTGTATGCATTTTCATCATTTCCTTCTCCAACCGTCCCCGTTCTGTCCGGTCCAGTCCGCAGTGGGATTTCTCCCGGGGCTGGGTTTTCGTTTTTCATTTCGATGATAAAACAACGGCGTACCATTGTACTGCTTTTCCGATGGAAAATTTATCAATGAGCACAAAAAACCACCATGGACTGGTAGTTAGCAAGCATGCAATGCATTCGCCACCTTTCGCTGGGATGCTGCCGGAGTGATGATGCCCGACACTCTGTGGTACAAATCTCGAAGGGTTTAATGCGCTGTTTCCCAGCATGTTGTAGCTAGCTTTCTTCACTGCATTGGTCAGCCATGGGAACGCGTAGTAATTTTCGCGTCAGCTAGAACCCACCTGCCCCCCCACGAATGGTAGTAGCGTGTATGCGGGAATTTCGGTGAGCTGGGAAAAAAGGAAATCGGTACATATCCTCCATCCCGGGGCAACCGATAACCTCGTCCTCATCCGTTCTGGGATTTGGGTTTCGTGTTTTTTTTTGTCGGAAGTATTTCATTGCTAGTTGGAATTGTGGCGTGCTCTTGCATTCTTTCCATCGGCCACAAAGCAGATGGAATGGGGATTAAAGGAGGGAACCAAAGAAATGTGCACGATCGAACGGGAGTGGTGCAAACATCTTTCGAATCGTTGCACGGTGGAGAAGCTTCATTCTAATCGGTGGTCATAAATGTTTGTTTGGTTATGAGTTTGAAATTTTGGTAAGCTATCACCAATTGATTTGATTTGTTACTCTGTATGTAAGTAAATTATTAAATCAAACTTTATGATAAGCTTAATATTTTTATATTTTAACCTAAAACTTTCCTGGGATATTTTAACCTAAGTCCATTGATTCTTTCCTGCAAAACGATTCGGAAGGGATTTGAAAATAGGTCCTGCTCGTTCGATCGATCGATCTTAGGAATGGATATTTGGGTGTCATTCTCGTAACGTGTGATACTCTTTACTGTTCCAGTATTAACTATCATTAGCGTCAGTGTCAAACATCCTTTTGAACATGTTTCTTTCGGAAAAGACTTGACAAATCTCATCAATCTTTGTAATATATTGTTATTTTACTGTTATTAGAAGAATTTTGTGTTTCTTCGGGATGGTATTTGATTAATATTCGAAATTTTAACTAGATGCTGTTCGAAGCTCAGGCTATTAGAAAAAAGCTGTTTAAAATCCTTAGTAACTTTTAATTACACAATTCTCAGGAACTATCAAAGTATCCCAAAACTGGCGAAAATTACCTAACCATTTCAACACGGTTAAGTAATATTGCACTTAATGACTATTTCGAGAATACACATTTCTATGAATCTATAGTAAACAGTCCTTTGATTTGAGTCGATTCGCACTCAAATTCATAATTCCTTTGCTATACTGATTTTTAGGAATTCATTACAAGGCTTGGTTTGATGCATTTTACATTTTATTTACTGGTTTAATTAACTATTACAAAATTAATCCTATATAAATTATTTTTTCAGCTATTCTAATATCTTTTTTTGTTATTGTATGACGGCCAGGCCCTATTAGAAGCTATTCTAATATCTAGTTCTAGTAAATATTGCTGAGAAACAGAACATTTCAACTTCATCACTCTACATTATTGCTTAAATCAACCTACAAATGTAAATTTCATTATAGTGTAAGTTCTGAAAACTGAGCGAAATTTTGCATACTGCATAGCCAATCTGATTGACATTTTCAGAATACCTTTATAAAAAGTTAAAAATTCATGTATAATTCATATAAATGACTCAGAATCGTTTATTCAGATTCTTGGACTTCAAAATTACGAAGAAGTTTAAATTTTGGACTTCACATCAGTCATTTCTTCACACGTGTGCTGCAGCAAGCTTACGGTGCTGTTGCCTTTCGTTCCTTTTATCGTTGCATGCTTGTTGTTTATGCTCGGGGAAACAATTTAGTTTTTTTGCCCTGTTTTTTTTTTGAGTAGCATTTTTTTAACTACCTAAAGCAACCAGAACTACCGCGATTTGTATTCCTAACCATTGCCAGACGGTACTGCATTGTACGGTCTTTCCTGCTGGTTTAATCTTATTCTTTCTACTGCTCCTGCTGCTGCTGTTGCTGTTGCTTACTAATGCCTGCCAAAGGCAACACTATCACCGAAAGCTCTACACCCAATTCCAAATGTTGCGTGCCATACCGAAGTTCATCTGGCTTTGCTTTTTCCTGTTCCCGTAGGAAAATGTTCCGTACCGGAAGGAGAGGAACACGGCCAGTTATGATGCTGCTTGCATTTTCTCCTTTCCTTAGCATATTTTTCCAACGCTAGTAGCTCCATTTTCTAACCATTGCTTATTGGATTTGCATTTGCAATCGAACGAATCGGATACGAAAAGGAAAACGTGTGCAAAAGGCAGTCCCATTTTTTTCTTCTTTTGCGGTCTGTTTCAGACAAATTTTTCCATTTTCCAAAACCTGTCCGGAACGGGCCATTTTTGCGGTCTTTTGCCACAGGTTACTGTTACTGTGCTGGAATGGTAATTCCCAAACCGGTCGTCATAACCAATTTTTTTGTTTTTTTTTGCGTTCATGTTGCACAATTAACGCGTTTTTTCGTTCTAGCTCGTGTGTGTACATTTCCATGCTTTTGCACCACCTTTCTGTGGTTGGTTCCGGGAAGAAGGGAAATGTTTTAAGACATAGTCTCACGCAGAATCCCAACCGAATCAAATTGACCCAACAGCCGTTCTGGAGATATCTTTTTGCTTCCGAAAAAGAAAATTCAATGGAGAAGACGGAAAATTGCAAACAGACATTTTCTGCTATTTCGCAACGTGCTTCGTCGGCTTCGGAAAAAAGGCACAGCGCAACGTGTCGATTGAAATGCAATTATAAGTGTTTCGATTACCAACCTAGACGCTCGGAAAACGCTAGCTTGCGGTATGTGGTATTGCAGGATTATTTTTTCATCCTCCTTCTTACGCCACAATAACTGTCGGGACAAATTTGCATGCTTCCATTAGCTGCATGCATTCTGGCGCAGTGGGATTCTGCTAATTGAAAACACATGTGAGAAAAGGGATAATTGGGCAAGTTTCTCGGCCAACTGCAAACTGTGGCTTTGGTCACCTTTCGTTGCAGTAGATTGAAATTTGATTTTCTCAGCAGCTGCCAGGAAGCGTGTACGAATCTGTACCGAATGGTCAATTAGACAGCTCCGTTACAAAACGGTTGCTGTTTGCTGGAAAGTGTAAAGTCTTAAGCAACAAAGAGCTTTCTTAGAAAATCTACCCAAAAGTTCAGTCAATTATTTTCTCCCGAACAAAGTACGGTGCTGTTACCGCGCTGGAGATGGAGCAACTAGCACGAGCACACTAATTGATGGTACTTTTCTTCTTGAATTTACCAAAGCGAGTAGTTGTTCCCAGTCTCCGCCGTGCATTCTGCCGCTGCAACATTGTGGCATCTTGTTTCATTTGAACTCGGAAGAAAATGGAGACAACATTCGAAAGTAAACTTCCATCGAAAGTCGGTTTCGAATTTGATGGCCTACCGGGTCGAAGAAAACACGGGGAAACTTGTCCGTTTCGCAAGGGAAATACGAGAAGAGAAGTAGAAGTCATTAAACTAACGGAGTATCATTCCAAGAGCCGCTTACCAGGGAAAAACTAATTAACAACTTTTATACCTTTACCTGCCCTGCATCACGACTTCATCCTGTTCCACTCTCCAATGCCTTCAGGGTGGATTGGAATGCGCTTCTTCCAGAAACTCAATGTAAGCGCGTATGTGTCGGCAGCTGGGTGTCAGTTGTATGCAGCATACACACGATACATCATCCGCAAAAGTGCATCAAATCTTTTGCTATCAAATCATCCTCAACATCAAAACGGGGTTTTGCTCCTGGTAGTCGACCCACCCCAACAACGGGGGCTTTGAGAGTTCAAAGAATTTACTCACCTGGAACGGCAATCAAAAGTTTGCTAACGTACCGCAACCGTGCACGCTTCTGCGTATGTGCTGAGCTGTGGGTGTTCGTAGGAAACGCTCTGCAAGGTCCTTTTTGTAGAGTTTTCAAACAGATTCAAATTTTTGCTCAACAATATTGTTGCGTAGTGTAAACTTTGAATATTTTGGTTAAGATAAATATAAACGGTAATAAATGTAAAGATATGTTTTAACGATTTATTCGAAAACAAATACAAAATATTCAAGGTTTTGCCAATCCAATGAAAGTACTTGGGACTTCCAGAGTTTGATCCTTTTGAGCTTTTGCATATCTACACCAATTTGTAGATCGCACAAATTTTGGAACCATGAACGCCCAAGGTTTCGAAATGGTTGGCCAGACTTAGCTAAGCAGATTATGCAGCACATTGTTATACCTTTATCCATAGGCACTAATGAAATCCTGACAAGTTAGTGATACAGTACAACGCGTTCTGTAAGTGTGAGCATCGCCAGGAGTGGACTGATGGCATAGATGCAATCCCTTGTCATCTGTCCAATATAGTCGAACAGGAAGGATATGGGCTTAAGCACTAAGTTCTACATGTTCAGATCCGGTAAATTGTACTCGTTTATGAAGGCGGGTATCTGGGTAAAAGATCGGCACGTTTCCATTACGACCGCAAATGTAAAAGCAGAACTATCAGGCTAAAACTAACCTTAACCCTGAGTTTGTTGAGCAGCATCATCAGTATTCCTTTGGCATGGTCGCATCTGCTTGAGCAGCTTAACTCAGATCAACAGCTACTCGTGTATCGGCATGTATTCTAGATCGAGTTACGTCGAAACCACTGCCAGAATGATACAGTTCTTTCATAACATCTCGTGCTTAAGAGGATGTTGGAAATAAGCGGGGCAGCAGATCTCTAAACAGTGAAGTCATGTTCATAATTTCAACTCGTTTACTGTCGCTCGCAAGGCTCCAATTGTTATTGAGCATTCACAGGATCGTACCGTCAATATCACGCTGGTAAATTTTAGAATAAGAAACTATACGCCATCGATCAATTGCTCCTTCATTCCCCTATCAGTGTCAAACTAACAAAGAATCGGGACAACCTTCTCATTCGTTTCAACCACCATAACACGATACAGTTGGTTTTCTTCATTAAGTACACCCTGCGATAGTTCTACTTTGTACTTCCTGATGCACTGTGCCTTCAGTCAAATCCATTCGGCTTCACCACCTTCAGCACAATTCCTTAAATCTCACTGCCGCGTGAGTGCAGTTCACGGAACAGAATTGGCATTACCTCGCAAGTTTAGTAGAACGCATACTATACGTTTATCAGCACAATCAAATATTCCATAGAAAGAAACCGAGTCAAACGATTTGTTCCTGATGGATTTCTTGTCGCAGAAAGCATAACAGCTAGTCATATCCGTGATCTTCGTTTGGTTAACTTCTAAGTCAGGTTCACATGGAGTTTTAGAGTTTTTAGTGGAACGATCCGTGTGTAGTTGCGAAGTTGGGATATGGGATTGGTTGGGGCTTCCTTCGAACTTTAATATATCACAAGATATCAACACGGGACGAACAAGATTAAGGATACATTTATCATTTACCTCTGGATAATCTGTTTTGGAGAATCTTGAGTTGCAATCATGGGGTCAATTTAGTTTTTGGGAGACTCTTGCGTTGATCTGCGTTGTTTTTTTCCTGCTGTTTTTGCTCAACCGCTGACGAGTACTCGGTAAAGCATACATTTTGTGACACACTCCACTCAAAGTGGAGAATTGCGTAATGGATTACTTGTTACTAACCCTAAACTCACCACTTCATCATTAATTACCATCACCTCGCGAACGATTTTTTTTAACGACGAGATCTCTCTTTGAGAGTTCTTCCTTTTATAATTAATCCAGAGCAAACTGCAAATGAAAAATAATTATCACCCCTACAAACACACACATACCATCAGAAACGGGGTCAATTTATTCAGGATAAATAGAAGCTCAACATTTTTCGATTTAAAATGAATCTTCTGAGCTGAGCGGATTCACGACGCTCCGTCTATACATTATAAACACCTTAAAAAATAATTGGCCAGAATGAATCACTTGTAATGAAGAAGTCCAAACCCATTTTGATATTCTTACTTGCGGTGTAATGCTTCCCTCAAGAATTTTAGAGTACATATCCTCATCAACAGTAACATTTTGCTGCAGTCCATTATTGGATAGCAGTCTTGATCTCTACGGTAAAACAAGCTATTGTGAAGCAATATTGAAGAACTGTTCTTGTTGAGATGTTAGCGAAACGGAATACTTTACTTGAAATAAAGCTAATGCCATGTTGCATTATTTCATTTGAGGTCCATTCCGATTTAGTAATGCTAAAGTCTTCCTGTCACAAGAACATGCGTGGCCATCTTTTATATTCTAGCGATACACGACGGCGAATTTGACAGTTCATTTAACCTGTCCACTCAAGCAAACAGAGTTAAGAACAGCACAAGAGAACATGGCCAGAGATGAAAACAAATATAATGACCCTTAGTTCGTACTTGTGTTAACGTTAGGGATAGAGTAGAAAACAACTTTTATTAGATCGTAAATGAAATGTAAGCTAGGATTATATTCCATTAAAAACTAATTAGAGAATCCAAACCAGTCATTTAATGTTCATATTATACGCGAACAATTTATATTCTAGCAGAACTATGTTACATATCCTGTATCATAAATACGTCAACCAACGCAGAGGTGCGTTTTCCAAGCTGTGACTAATTTAAGATTACTTCACACAAACACATACTGCTTCCCGATGGCCTACTTTAAATACCGCCAAATCTAAAGTGTGAGTACACGAGTACTACACCTTCTGAAGTAAATACGGAACTGCTCCCGGATATTGAAGTAGTTACTGGAAGTTCTGAAATCGACGAACCGGCAGTACACCGTTTCGCTCGAAAGTCATCCATCTCACAGGTGAATGAATCAACGTAAAGCAAGTACGGCAACGGCTACACCTCACGCAGCACGCGATGTTCCGGAAGCTGTCGAAGCGGCAAAAGTGCATGACGACTACGCAAGGGGCGTTAACGAAACAGCAGCGGAACTACGCGCGTTTGCGCTACTGAGAAGGGTTTCCGCTCGTCCCAAAACGGCCCGGATTGATTCATAAACAAGCAGCACGAACTGTTCTATTTGACCTCGTTGTGAATAGACGAACGGATTCGGGATTTTCCAAACCATTCCGAGCACTCGGTAGGAAAGTTTCACAGCCATTTTGTCAGATAGCGGAGCTGGCAGGGAAGACAATGGGAACATTCTCCGAAAAAAAAGGGACCGATGTTGATTATTAATTAAGCATGTCAACAGTTCGTGGTTGAGAAAGTTGATGGCCTTAGTCCCTAGATTTTTCCTACAAGAAATACTTTCTTTTTTGTCTCTGTTTTTGCCTCCATTCTTAGAACCTACCAAGCACATTTAGTCTTGGTTTTGTTTCATTTTCGGTAAAAGCATTTGCCACAACCCGAAAGAGTTCGATTGCGTTTCCATGTTTTTTACCACTTTAAGTTTAGCCTTTCATTATGGCCACGGCGACCAGGGGCGAAAAAATCGAATCATGAGTTTGGCCCATAAAATCGGACGTCCCCCGTTCAACGGTCTAGAACGATCAGGAGCTGCCATGACTCCCCCTCCACACACACATACAAAGCCGGGGAGCATTATTTCAATGTATCAACCGTCAGTTTGGCAGTGGCAGACCATATATTTCTGCTCAATTCATTCCGTCGGCAGAAATCGCCCTCGGCATCTTCCGTACAGCCGTACGGTGCAGCTAGAAGATAAACTTGGGACAACATTTTAATTTGATATTCCTTTGCTCACGCAACCGTAGCGTGATGCGGCACGGGACGAGTCAAGGGCATCAAGAAATGGAATGGTTTTTCGGGGTCCTAAACAAACATATGCGGTTTTTGGTAGCGTTGGCAAGCTTTCTCCCCACCCCTTCGGTATGTGTATGCGGGCTGTTCGAAGCTTAGGGCCGAAGTTTAAAAGGATCCAACAGAAACCGGGCGAACGGCTTGACTCACGGCCGGAAATCAAATAGAACCGGGAAAGTGAACCATTTATTTTAGTCATTCAACGTTCTTTCCCGCCATCAGTCCATACAGGCTTAGGCTTTTACTGGGGGTTTCGACTCTCTAGATATTGCTTTTCCTCTGTTAGCCTTCTTCTGCTGCATAAAAAGTGGAGCAAGAATCAACGCTAAGCTCGAAAAAGTTTTCAAGCAGCCGCTATTGTCCTTTGACTTCAATTCAATACATTTGTTTGTCCTGCCGTTGGTCGCACGGTTCCGATTGCCTCACACCCATTTCAAACGCCCCCCCCCTCCCCCCCCCTTCAAAAAAGGACACCGAGCATCCTAATCATATAAGGTCAAGAATTGTCGATAAAAACGATAACTTTGCGGACTTCTTGGAGGGAAGCTCCCCGGGTTTTGGGTTTAGGATAGTAAGATTTTCGATTGTTCGCTCGATATGCCCCGTTTGTTTGTGTGATCGAAACCGCAACAAACACGACTAAATTCTTTGAAAATAGAACTATGCTGGCTGCTGAATACGCAACGCCATCACAACACTCGACATCCCAATCAAAAACCCGTGCGCCTGTCAAATAAAGATGTTTGCTTTCGTTTCGCGAGGTCAGCCATGGTCAAAAGGATCTATATTGAGTGATGTTTGCATTGCTGAGGGCTTTACTTCTTCCCCCTTTCTTTAATGCTTCCAAAGACAAACAAATGTATCTTGCTCATTGTGAAGAAGTGTTTGAATAACAGGTTAAAGTTAAAGCAGTTAAAAATACTTCAGTTCGGTGGTTCATTTTCCTTATCGATAGTGTATTATTATTTGTGTTTGCTAGTCGGTTTAAGCACGTGTGAATAATTGGGCTATAAATGGAGTTGGGAGCTGCGTGAAGCTCCCCATAAAGTTTCCACTGTTCCAACATGCGGATTAATTTAATTTCCACCGAATCTAATCATCTCGGAAGGTGGTGTTCCGTGCATCCGGTTATAATAACACAGTTAGCCAAGCGAAATTCCTCGTAAATTTGTCCAAATCATGCTATTACTATGTTCTACACACTGGTCTTTTTCCTTCTTCCCAGGTGATTGTGGGATGGGGGGGGGTCGCGAGTTCCCATTATTCATGTAACCGCCCTGCTTGCACCAATGTCAGGTTTGGTCATCGGTTTTCCACCGACAGAACAAGAGCATTACACCGGGATTTAATATGCCTTACACGGGGAGCTGGATGGGTGGCATATAATTGCAGCTCCACCTTCTTTGTTACCACTGCCGGTACTACAAATGTACCAAAACACAAACACCAGAACCCATCGAACTCGGTGGAGTAGAGAAATGTTTCATCAAACCGTGTACCGGCACGTGGATTTACACACGGTTCAACCCCCTTTAACCGGGCGAGTGTGGTTTTTGCACCCGTGTACGGACGGGCAAGCAATTACTGTTTGCCCAACCAGCAGGGGCCAACCTCTTGCTTGGAATCCCGTTTTTCGTTTGCTGCTACTGGCAGTTCCTTAAACACACGACACACACCCAAACACGTCCGTGTGGTCATTTTGGTTCGGTAGAAGCGAAATGGAAATGCGCGAAATATACGAGCACAATCAACTTAAAGACCTCGACATGGCAGTAAGTTCTGCCCGGTTTAGGCCAGTGTCAGGCGAAACTTAAGATGGTACACGACGAGGTACATGGAGACGCACGGTGGATATTAAGAACATATGCACGAAAGAGCATAAGCAATTAGCTGGCTCTTTCCTGGGGAGCGATAGCTTGAAACACTGTTTCCGTGGGGCCAATATTTGAAAAGGCAAGGCACAGTGGCGTCTAACGACTGGGGTGAGGTGGGAAATCAGGATAAGCTAGCGCTAGCGTTGCACTAGATCACATCACTAGAGTGGGAAAGCTACGCCCGTACACTAACGCCAGCGTTCGTAGGTTGCAGGGTGAAGTACAACCATAAATCAGCTTTTAATTGAGTTAGCAAAAGTATGGCTAAGCGACCCCACGTTAAATTGGAACACTCGTGGAGGGAAAAATGCACCACTAGGTGGCGTTGCTTCACACACAGACGATGGAAGGAAAACAATGAATAACGGTGCGAGAGTTGTAGACCAAATTGGATTTCATATTCAAGGTACTCGATCCAGTGGTAATTCAATGCTGGTCAATCAAATCAGCACAACGGATGACGATAAAGCTCGTGTAGTTTTAAATATTTATGGACCTACGTTAAACCAACTCTGGAATTCAAATTATAACCATTGGATATCGTTACTTGCATCACTATTTGCTTCTGACTTGTAGTAGAACAAGTTCTAAACGAATTGCCTTGTTAATCGTAAGTATTTTTAGAACAAATGGATACTTAAGTACTAAAGTTTATATGGAAATGGAAGAGTTTAGATCATGATTTTTCTAGCAGCTCTTGCTTCCCATCACAAAACTTCAGCAGGACCTCAAGTTATCGTTACTTAGCTCAGTTTTTACCTCGATATTGGATTAGAACAAATTCTAAACGAATCAGGATAAACGTTAGTAGTTTTAGTAGAAATGAAACTTTTAGTAGTGGGCTTACAATTAAAATTTGTGAAGAAAGCTCCCACTTCCCAATACATAACTTTTGGAGTTCATTTCATGGAGATACGTTAGATCAACACTGGAACTTGAATTATGATTCCTATTCCTATGATACACAACACTATTTACTTTTGAATTTTACAAGTTGTAAACGAATTAACAGGTTTATTGTTCGTATTTTTAGTACAAATGAAACATTTAGGATCATAACTCCATTTATGGAGAAACGTTAAACCAACTCTAGAACTCAAATTATGATCCGTATGTTCCATGGTCACTCTATCACTATTTATTTTCAAAGTGTGGTAGAACAAGTTCCAAACGAGTTTGCTAGGTTAATCGTTAGTATCTTTAGTATAAATTAATCTTTTCGGATGAAAGTTTTTGTGGGAAATGCTAGATTTAGTACAAGGTTTTTTTCTCGCAGCTCCCACTACCCATCACATAACTTTTAGATCGTAATTTCATGTTCGGTAACAGATTATTATCGATTAGCTTAAACATCGAACGATTCCGGCGTTTTATGAACTGTTCTACGGAACGCTCCATCATCCTTGCCCCACCAACTGGATGATAGGTTTCGCCCGGTAGACAACTAATAACCTAATCATTTTTCGTCACAGCCCAACCCCAAGCTGTGCGAAACATTCCCACGGGGAACGCTGATTATAGCTTCCGGAACTACCGAGATGTCCTCCGGCAATGGGAACTCTTTCTCGTTCGTTCTGCTGCGCTTCAGGCACTCCTATGCCGAGGCACCTCGACACTCGGCAGAACTCGTAACCGTTCGTGAAACGCGCCCGTTGAATCTTAATCAGAATCTGCCCGGCGGAAAGCTCCAAACGACCATTAAGAGTGAGATTAAATTTTAACTTTCAACCTTCCCCAGTACCCGTGCAGTTCACCCGGTGACTCCTGGACAGGGACTACTTGTCAAGCGCCGATGTAAAATTCCGTTCCTGCAGTACCAAACTGCCTACTGCCGTCTGGTGCGGGCGCACACGAACACGGACAAGATTGCTTAATTAGTACACCGGGGTGGTAATTTCTTGGAACTCACCTGCCATCCCGTTCGATAAGAAACATCATACCTTACGGTCGCTTTTAACCGCTCTGGCACCTCTTTAGCTTTGCTACCATTCGCCGCTTATCGTGTGCGGAGGGGGCCTATGGGCCATCTTTCACATTTTACCACGGTCGAATGTTACCCGAAGCCGGGCAAGTTGACGATACCTTCTTCGATAAGCGTGTAACCAAGGTACCGAGACCCATCGTCCTCTTTGCAACCGTGCCGCCTCCAGCCAGCCTAAACATCGTAAAAGATTTAGTTAGAGACACTGGGACGGCATAATTCTATGTTTGCTTTCTGCTCTCGCAGGTCGCTACTTCGCACCAGGCAGTGTTTTGGGTTACAGCAACAAAAACCCGGCCCGACGGTACAGATTGGTACGAAAAGATTCCACAAATTTATGACACTAATATCGGCAAATATTAGCAAATAACCGTTATCGATATGGATAACAAACACACGTATACGCCTTCCCGGCCCATCCGAAGCGATGGTTGCCGGCCCATTTGCAGGTGCGTACCGGAGACGGGTAACGGTGGAAACGGCTTCTCAAACACCTTCAGGATAATTGATAATGATGATGAAGCAAGCGATGAGGAAACGAAGACGTTGTGTCACGCCCTGTGTGTGTGCGTGTGGGAAAACAGTGCACTTGGAAGTCTGCGTTCTGCTCACTATCTCTATCATTCTCGGCAAACGGGAGTTTCTTTCCTGGTACGAGCCTGGTAGAACGGTGGCTTATCAGTAACCATCAACCATCCAATGGTGCCGACCGTTTCTTGTGCGTCGACTTTCCATGCCCGACGGGAGCGTACATTGTGCGGGCTACCCATTCTGTGTGTCTCCTCCTCGCCTTTTTCCAACCTCCCCGAGACGTGGGTGCAATTATGGATCAAATTAAATTTTCCCTATCTCGTACGCTTGATCAGACGCTGGTGCATGCACTTTTGCTGCTTTGCAGTCCTTTCCATACCTTCACTAGAGGAGCTGGAAGCTTGAACCAGAGCGCCATCCTTTTGCTTACCGGAAGCAATTCAACATTAGCAATCGGCAAGCTCTAACATATTCCGTTTTTAGAAGAGTGTGGTGCTGTTCTCCACAACAACCAATAGCTTCTGTTTTCCCAAACGAAGCAGAACATTGGGGGTTTGCTTTCGGGTGATGTTTAAAAATAGCTAATAATCGGTTATCAGTCGATGGAGACGCATGGTGGCTGGAGTCTGCAGGAGTTCCTTTGGAGGAGGAACGGTTTGAACGAAACATTCATGAAGCAAGAAAGATGAGATTTTCAGATAGTCCGTTCCGAAACTGGTCGTATAAGTAATTAAATACCGGGTTTGAAACTATTTGACACAAATTAGCCATACGACAGGAGGGCCGTAATTTTGTTATTAGCATGTGAACACCGGTGAGGAAGGATCGATCATGCATTTGAAGTTGGAAGGATGCAAAGTAAATTGGTGTTAATTATTGGGCTCTGATCTGAATACACTTACTTATTATTTTCGAAATGCATACATGCCAATTGTTTTTGAATTTCAGATTAGAATGTTTTTATCAATCTATTTTTCTTCTTTTTAATTTACTAAATTTACGTCGTTGTGGATCATCTACATATGAAAAGGAACAAATAAAAACTTTGCAAATTAAAAATTGATAAATTTAGCTTCTAGTCTTGATTTCTAACAAAAACCAACTGTAACTACATTGTGTTTAGTGAATAATTTATTATTTATATTAATTTTTTTGTTGAAATTTTAAAGTTGAAATTATTTAATTCATTGTGCAATACCCATTAATCCATTTGAATAAACGTGACAGAGAAAGATTAACCAATACGCTGTTTTGGCTTGTGATGACGAATTGCGAGACATTTGAATAAATGTGGCAAGAAAATATTATGTTTTCCTGTAGACATCGGATCGAGGTAACACGCCTGTCACTCGCGACATAATGTCTTATACATAAAAAACAAGTTGTGGATCGATGCACAATCTAACTGGCCAATTCTGGTGCGACGAAATGTAGACCTGATAATGTATCTCTTCAGAAACTTCATATAGAATAAAAAGAGTCCCTATAAGGTCGATGAAGCACTTCCAAAGTTCTGGAGCCTAAAATGTTTCAACATCAGATTAGTTTTCTAGATGTTGACAACAGTACTAAAAACATCTTAAACATTAGTCTTCCGAAAAAAGGATTTTTCTTTGTGTCCGTTTAGGAAACAATCTTCAGGACGAATTTGAACCGATTCTGTTTAAGCAGCTATGTGAAGTTAGCATTCTTGAGGCATTTGAAAAATTAACTTAGCTTAGCAGACTTTACTGCGTGTACCATGTTTTGACAAGACATTGATGTTCTGAAAGTATTTTGCCACTGTTTGTTCGATTATCTTTTATCGTTCACCTGGGTTGTCCCCTCAGATAGGATGATATATGATCAGAAGATATTTTACCGATATCCCTGGAAGAGAGACCTATAATACAGTGTTATTTTTTTTTAAACTTAATTTTTATTTAAATTTCAAAACTCATTTCCCATTCCTTCAGTTACTTCCAGTATTTTATTGCTTATTTCTTTTTGTTCTGTTATTGTGTTGTTCGTTTGTTGTTTTTTTCTCTCGGTTCTCAGTTCTAGTTCTTTCCTAACTTAGTGCGTTTACCAGACTTGCCAGATAACTTTGTGCATATAAAAGAAAATATAATTTCATAGCAATTGACAATGCAACATATCAACCGAGTACACCCGGGATAAGGTGCCCTGTCACGGTTCGGAGAAGGAAATGTCTCCCAACCAATGTGAATTGCATATTACATTAAGTTTAGATTTAAGATAATAGTTATGTGCAAAACGGCCTGGCCGTAACTGATGAATAAAAAAAAACAATGCAACAAAATTTTATATGGCTGCGGTATTTTTTTAAAATTTTATTCAGTATCTTGAAAATTATTCGTTTCATTTGTTTCAAGAACCACAAGATTACGAACATGATGATTAAAACGATGTACATTTAATTTTAAAAATATGTTGCCTTCAAATTAGAAAACTTGATACAGGAGTTCTGACAGTCATGACCAACAAAAACATGGTGGAGCTATTTTTATGTTTTAATTTGCTCTGACAATGTTTTGATGTCTAAGATTTATCAAAAACTGATCAAATTCTGATCACAATTTTGAAAAATATGTGAAGACCCAACTAATTTCTGGTGAGAATGAGTTGTGGAAAACATTAAACTTCGTTCTGCTTATTTAAAACACCAGCTTTACATTATAGCAATCGTTTACCGCTTTCATCCGCTTCCGCCATGTATTATTTAATCTCTTAAAATTTGTCTGTTCATAACCACACCCTAAAACATAAACATGTGAAGTTTAAATCACTGCCTCATACCAACTTACAAACGCTTCTCGAACCGCCCTGATTGTACCATTGAACTTGAAAACGAGCTCACATGGATTTGATCCTTCTCGATGGATTTAGCCCGCGTGCCTTAGAATGTTGGCAGTAAATATTTTCTTCCGAAGCTCAACCTCTGACGCGGAACAATATCAACTAGTTTCGGCAAAACTAACTCGTTCAATAAAATTCAAATTTATACCAATTCCTGCCAACGCTCGCAGCCTTTCGGCAGTATCGATCTGATGTGAACGCGCTCGGCTGAACTAGCGCTGCCGGCGAAACGGTGCGCCGCCAAGATCAACGGATGGATCAACTATTTGCCGACAAATTTCGCCATCCACCGTTTCGCCACCACTCGGTTGGCTCGGTGACTTTTTTGTTAGTTTGCGCTTGAAAACCCATCATGAATATGTATTAATACCAAGATCCTTTCTTTGCCGGCCTCTGCTCAACCCACGGCCACCATCGGGTACGCCACCATCACGAGAAAGGATTATTGAAAATGTATATAAGCTGGAGTGTGTTGATGTCTAAGCGGAAAGGCATCTTTGCGAAAGGTAAAAGGTTTGTGGCGGTAACGTTGGTAGTTTTCATCGCAGGTTAAAGTTTTCCGCTTTACAGCGTTTCCTTTCGCACCCAAACAGCTTACACCTTACTTGGAAGTAGAATCGCTGTACGCTCGCCCATACGCTCACCAACGCTTCTTCGTCGTGCAGAAAGCATGGTTTTTGTTGTCGCGACCATCGTTCGTTTGCCTTCGTTCGCTTGCTTGCAGGCACTCTCAATAAACGTATATTTCATTTGAATATAGATGAGCCCAGAAACACCCTTTTTCACTTGACCGCGTTCCGTACTGCTCTGGCCGCAGCCCCCCAGGGCTTGTCATTTTTCATTTTCACTCAACATGCGCCCAACGAAATCGATGACGGCGTAAGCTCGGGGGCTCCTCCGTTACAGCAATCTGTGGACGCTTTCTCGAACGCTTCGCTACAGTGCTGGGCGTACCGCGTGAAACCATCCCGGGGAACCGGGCACTGTTTACCTTTTAACGGTTGCAACCTGGTTCCAGGTACTGCACACCAAGGATTTCCATTTCCGGTCAGATTGGCACCCGATCTCGCCCGATCACCAATACCCGAGCACGAGTTGTGAATTATTAGTTTGTTTTTCCCACCCACGGGCACCCACCGGCACTCAACTAACACGTTTCCTTACCATTTTCTTCTCGTTGCAGGTCTTTCATGCGCCGATGCAGGCAGGAACGCCGTTCGAATTTCGCATCCGGTACAAATTCATAAGTCAATCAGAGGCTATTGTCAGGTAAAATTATTCCACCAGCACTAGACCGTGTGCACAAACGGGTTGATGTGGGCGAGAGGGAACGGGGTATGATGTTGGTGATGAAGAGAAAAAAAATGGAAAACAGCTCTAAAAGAACCTGAACAGCTGGGACTGTAATGAGGAAAGTCGATCGAGATAAGACAGCACGGTAGGTGAAGAGGTGGTTGCAACAACAAAATAGCATTCCTAGAAATAGGACAGCCAGCTTTGAAAGCTCCTTCGAGGAAATGCTGACGCGCCTCGGTGCTGGTGTTAGCTGGGGCAAAAAGGGGGCAAGAACATGGAGCACGTGCAATGATCAAACACAACTCGTATGAGATGGAAGGGTTGAGGCTTATGTGGTACGCGAACGGAGCACAGCAAACATATCCTACGGATGGTGAATTCAAACCTTATTTCCAAGTGTGCTCACGTACACAGAGGTGCGCTTCTGCACCGGAACAGCTCTGCCCCGGCCAGCTCGGAAACTGACGAATTCGAAGCCGAAGGAAATGAAACTCCAGTCACCTTGCAATCAAACTCCCTGCAATGGCTTCCCTACCGTGTACAATTCTAGATTTGCCTACCGATCGATTCGAACCATTCGGTGACAGTTTCACCATTGCATTCGGACCCACCATTTACTGAACCTACGGGATGTGTATGTAAGGGTCCGTTCGTTTTACTTCAACAGGATGATAGCAGACCCACCGCCGCATGCGTTTCCGTACGAGAAGAGACCGTTGTCTAAGGTGGTACATGTTAATATTTCCATATGATTTGATTTCTCACCCTACCTTACGCTCGGGAAGGTACCGCAAACAGAACGTCGAACGTCGAACGTCGTGTGGTGTTTGAGAGTCGAACAAGCAAACAACAAACAGCAAAGATAACCGACATCTTAGCAAATGGGGCAAGTTTTCGAGCAAATCGCAAAAGCAAATGGACGGATTGGCGCAAACATTGGTACGGGATTCAATCAGATCGGTAGATTGCAAACTTTGACCGTTTTGACCATGTGGTGATGGTGGTGGTGGTTGTTGTTGCTGCACAGAGCAAACCGTTTGGTTTGGAATTTTTCATCAATTTCTTTCCTGATAACGATCGAAGGAATATGCTTCGTGAAGAAACGTTTGAACCCGAATGAAACGACAATGCTGTCAGTTTGAGAGGGAAGAAAATTCAACCGAGTTCCTTCCGTGTATTATGTAAGGAAATGCTCTTGAGAGGGGTTTTGCAATTTACTTGCATCTTTGATTTGTTAATTTATTGTGTAATGAGTTTTCTCCGTTCGTTTGAGTCGCTGTGGAAAAAGGAATTCGATGCATTAGGGCACTTTTTTGATTAGTTCGTTTGTAGTGCAATCTGGACAACGACTTTTGATTGAACGAAGGAATCAATGTGCAGGAAAAATTTCCCTAGGACAATGGTCGGCAAAGTTCAAGCGACCTTTTGGCACATTGAAAATGGATCTGTGTCGCAAATGGTTTATGCAAACGTTGCTGAAATTGGATCAACAACAATATAGCCACAGTTTTTTTTAATGATTCATGAGTAAAGTATACTACATTTTACATATTATTGTACAACGATCTGCGATCTTGTACATCAAACTAAACAATAATTAGAAGCATTAAACTAAACAATAATTAGAATAGTTCGTTACTCGGTCCCGTGGCAGAGGAGATAAGCGGCGCCGGTCTCATACGGCAGGACCGGGGTTCAAATCCCATCTGGACCGTTCTCCCGTGGTGAGGACTGACTATCCAACTGCGTGGTATCAATAAGTCTAGTAAGCCAGAAATGGCAGGCATGACCGAGAGTTGGTCGTTAGCCCAAAGAAGAAGAAGTTCGTAACTCTAATGCTTGGTTTTTCCTGTTAGGTTTTCCCGATAAGTACAAAAAAAAATAGTACAAATAATTCATACAAAATAGGGAACAGGCAACATTCCTACACAAATACCAACTTTAAGTTTATAGAACTCAGTTTTTTTTATCTTCTTAAACGCACGTTAGAAAATCAACCCATAAAAAAAGTAAGATAACTGAATCAATACAGCTAGGTGAATCGTTATGACAGGATCAAAAATAAACTACAAAATCGGTATTTTTGTTAATTTTTTCTCATAGTTTATGAAATAAACTTTGTATAGAAAAAATACCTAAAACATCCTCATATAATTGCATTTTATTAATGTTGTGTTCAAATTTATCTGAAAGGAGATAGCGTAGCCGGTCTTAAAGCGGATCGATTATCTTTAAGAGGATTCTGACGTAAGAAGATGTTTTATCTGGGAGGGACACGTATTTTCAACTCTCTCATCTACATTTGACCTGTTGCCAGGAATTTGGTAGCATTTTAAAGAATGGAAGGATATATTGAATTTTGTTAGGATACAGGTGTTTTACATACTTTCTGTTGCTTTAAGCGGTTCTTGGGAGGTATCCCAATATATTTTGTTCCCGGCTTTTACCTTCATTTTCTCAGCTTTAAATTAAAGAGGAAACATCTTACTTTGATCAAGAGTCCATCATTTCCCATCCAAAGGCAAATTTAATCCCAAAACTGTAAAATCTGTGTGATGAGGGTAGTAGTTTTACATTTTTCGTTGTACTTATGCTCTACATTCGGTACACTCAGAAACCATCAGCCAGCCAGCATCAAACTACAAAGAAAACTTTTCACTGCAAGTGCTCCGTTGAGAGAGAGAACACCAGAGACTACGATACGGAAGGGCAATTCGCGAGTAAAAAAAATACGTAGAAGGCAAACGCACGCCTACAGATGGGCGGAAATAGGAACGAACGAAATGGCATTGTATCCAATCATAGATGGAAATGTTATCAAATTGGATATTGAAATGTTAAATAATTCAACCATAGCTGCCGTGGGCAGGTTAGTTGCAATGGGAGTAAGCAGGAATCCTCCGGAAATGCCACTATCCTCCAATCGGTTGAGCGGATGCGGAACAGTGGCCGTATGACGATGGTGCTAAACATTGCCAAACCGTTCGTGCTGGGTAACGACAACAAAATGGAATGACGTTGCGGAGATTGTAACGTTTTCTCCGAAACGCACACAAACGAGCCAGCTAAACCACAGCTCCGGTAAAGGAAACGAACGCAAAAAAAACACAATCTTGTGAATTAAATAGAAAGAAAAAATGTCCATTGTAAGATTTCTTGCGAGTATTCTTTTTCTCATCATCCATCGGCAGTCCATCATTCGCTTACTATTTCTTATCAAGGGTCTCACTTTCATTTGCCACCTTGCCTGGCACCCGGTCGTCTTCCCACCCATCACATCGTCCATTCATTTTCTTCAACTCAATTTGAAACCGATGAGGTAGAAAATGGAGCACCAAAACACTCCTCATTTTCCGTTTGTTGACCCGGTAGGGAAAGATGGGCAAACATTTCCGCTTTTTTAGCGTATTTCATCACTTTGTTTTGTTATGTTTTTTTTTTCGTTTTAGTTCTATCATTGAATTCCCTTTTTGCCTGTGGGTTGACGAAATTGATGAAATGGAATAATTTTCCGCAGAACCTTTTCTTAGCATTTTTTCCCCCGTTTCGATTAAAAACCGATGTCCGAAGCGTTTTGTGAAATGAAATCGATATTTTGGAGCTTCACTCCATTAGTTGGAATTAGTGTTGAGGGTTTTTATGATTTTTCGTAAGTGAATTTATTGTTAATAGAAAACAGAATTTTTAATATTCAAATCAATTTCGGCTCGAATTCCAATTTTCCTGATATAATAAAAACCCGATATATGAAAACTCCTGAAAAGGAAATTGTGCAAATAACATCACAAAAAAACATCAAAAGTAGAGTTCTGACTACAGAGTGGTCAGTTTGAGGCAGGGCGTTCTTGAACTTTTTATTAGACAAAAGCGTCTAAAATGAGTGAAGCCCCTCTATCGTCAGTTCAAGATGGCGTTCTCAGAAGGATATAACAGAGCCTGACTCACCTCTACTGGCTGCGAACTTACGAGTTAAGCTTAATTGTGGTAGCTAAGCCATGTTCTGACGAGGAGCAAGTTCATGCTCATAAGTCATCATTTTTGAAGTCAAGTCAAATTGTTCAAAACATGTTTGAGATTTCTTTTCATTGTCTATATTGCGTCTAGGACACTTTTAGCTATTTTTAAACCTCACAGCTCTCCACATCATAAAAATACCACATCACAATAATGATACTTGTTAGGGCATTGGAATCTGATCGTTAAAATATAAATTGAAATCCAGCTGTCCAGTCTTTCATGATCCAATTCTTAATATTCTGGATTCGAAAGAATGATTGAGGACTCCATGTTTCATCACCAACATCGACAGTACAGATCACGATTCCTCAAGCTTTCTCAGCTTGAACATTGTCAACCATCATTTAAGCAAATTATTTATCTTTCTTCACTTCGATATTAGGTACGGTGCACCAAGTGAACTGCTAGAACTGGGACGAGTCACTCCGGGGACTTACTGCACGAGACAGTACGATGAATGCTATCGGAAAAAGTGTCGTCTCCAGAGCCCAAACTATCCGGGAATGTATCCACGCAATGTCACCTGCTATTGGACCATCCGACAGAAGGTGGTTCCGACCTGCAAACATGCCATGGTTGCAATTAGCCAGGAGAACGAACATAAAGCACTCGTCAAACGGTGAGTACCATTGTAGTCATTTTTTTTCAAAATAAATTTTATATAATTGTGGCGATCTTAAACTAACTTTCGAAAGGAATATTCCACTCCAGAGAAGTTTCCACGAAAATAAATCAAAAATAGTTTTATCCTTAGAATTTCTTGCATCATAAACGATTCTGCGAGTGCCTCACAAACAATTCTATTGTACCGCGTCCGCTTACTTTTAAAATACTTCGAAAGCTTAAAGAATTACCCCTTTTGTGCTTAAGAGTAGTTTCGCCCCTATCGCCATGTTTTGGCTTCTTAGCGCTTCCGTGGACAAAGCTTTTACGTAAACAATGCTTCGATGAAAGATAGCTTTAAACTTTACTTAAAACTTTATCCCTGTTGGCAGAACATTGCTTAAATGTTGTCCGGAGAATGCAAAAAACTGGGAAAAAAAGGAGCAACCAAAACGAGAACCGCAACTTGTATCGCGGACATGCTGAAAGCCACTGCACAGGAAACCATTGGACGGAGGGAAGTCAACTAGCGCGCGCGCCGTGTCTAAAATTAGGCTAGACTTACCCAAATTCCTCGCACACCAAATGCTGGGCGCACTAAACAGTGGCGCTGTGTTTAAGTGACTGCCAAAAGTGCTCCAATTGTAGCAAACGCAAAACGGAACGCGGTCGCGGTTGTCTCGCTCGTTGCCTGTCGCCCATTTGGTGAGGTGGGAAGGGGGGGGGGGGAGGTTGGTGAGTCAGAGAGTGAAAGAACTTTTCACTTATAATGTGTTTCCTCTTGTTATACGATTGTTTTTCTTTCTGTAGCGACAGTACCCCCTCGCAGGCAGACTGTCGGTTTGGTGGTGCTTTCGGCCATCTTTTTTTTTTTCGTTCATTTTCCCCATGTCGGTAGTTTAACATTGCGCCCAACGGGGGAAGTGGCAGGTGGTCCACACTGTTTCAGTTTTATTTAACTTCATTTTTTTCTCCTCTTACTTGTACTCGCATTTTGTACAACAACTTCACACAGCGCTGTCCCCCTTCTGTTTCTTTGTCGACTCCGGTGCGGTACTTTCGTCTTTGGACGTGGTTGGAACTCAAACAGGCGAAAACTTTGCACACAACTTTTCATTAATTTAATTCTTTTTGTCATGGTTCTCCACGGTACGATTGCTCATTTGGCAAAACCCTTTTATCCTAGATCTGAAACGTCTGTTCCTTACCGCACTTTCTCGCCCCAGCAGTTGTCGCCACAAACACCTTTTGGATTGTGCAGGAACGATTTCTTTTTTCACTCCAGTCGTACTTTCTTGGTGTTGCCGTTAAAACAGGTAGCTACTAGAAAATTGCAAACTCTGATTTTGGGGGTTTTAAAATAAAAGAAAATCACACCCCCGCGTCCAAAAACACTGGGCAAAACAAGAAACTATAAAACCTTCCACCAAACACTTCCATCACGATCGAAAGCTTAAGAAAAAGGGAACGTGCCACGTGAGGAAATGAAAAACTAAGCAAAACACGCCCGAACGTCACACAAGGAACGTCCGAGGCAAGGAAAGAATGTGGGCACAAATTTATTTAATAATTCAGCTCGTATTAAAAGCTTTCCGGGTGGCGTCTTGCAGCTTTGCGTCGCTGGAAGCGAGGCGTCCAACCCACCCCACCACACCTTCGGCACACATTATTTCGGTGCGGAAATAGCAAAATCTCTTCTGCTGAACACTCCCGGAAACAGAGCGGTCCGGAAATGAGCAGTGAAGAAATTGTGTGTGTTTGTGTGTGTGTGTGTGCATTTGCAGAGTTCACGTCCCGGCATCGGACGTTCGACGGGTAGAGTGAAATTACCAAACGAAATGGAATTTAAAAGTTGTATGAGCTCGCTCCACCCTTGCCCGGTGGAACCCATTTCGATGTGTACACGTCAGCGTACACGTTTCCACGCACGGCCACGAATGGGAAGGTGTATTTTTATCGCGACAAGAATGGAACCAGCTAGGGTCTCGGGAGGAAACAACCACACGAAAGAAAAAAAACAATCGGTACCGGAAACCGCGCTTTCTTATTGGGAGGGGAGTTCCTCGAGACTTTAAGCTCACGTCTATGTGCATACTTTCAGGCGTTTCGCAACCGTCTTCATTTCCGTGGAAAAAAAAAGCAAATTTCTAATTTCGACTCACATTCGAACGAATCTCCACTTTCGGCAGCTTCTTTTTAAGGGACCACTCGTGCCAGCATGGGTGTGTGTCTTACCCTTCCCGTTCTCCGAATGACTGTATTTTGCGTGTCAACATTTCCGCACCGAAATAATCCACGTTGCCGCACCACGTGTGTCGCGTGCGTACAAATGCACACACGTGGGTTTTTTTTTTGTTCCGTTTTCCAAACGCAGCAGGGGTTTTGCGACATGAGAACCGAGACATTTGCATTTGCATAACGCGTCAAACGCACGCGTATCTGTGTATCTAAGTAAATGATTCGTTCACTGTTGCGGATTACAGGCGTTAAGGTGTGTATGTTACCGTTTGATAAGGACATCTTCAAGGTGGTACACCTCCAATTCCATGATCCTAGATCGTTTGCTACTCGGTGTACATGAATTTGCGCACTTAATGGCTAACGGGAAAATGTAACATCGGTAAAACACCTTGTTTATGGGGCGAAAGTGTTAAAAACTTTACAGGCTGTGCTGGTTGAAAATTGGATTTCAAATCAAATCACATCTATTAGATCCTTTTTGTTGCTGATAGCGTTAGAAAAGTTGATACATAATCAAACAAAACTAAAAGGTAAAATGCTAATGAAGATTCCTTCTTGAGGAAATGCAATAAACGCTTGAATATATGCAAAACGCAACACATATTGTAAAAGTTGCACAGTGCAGATCAGTAATTTCAAAGAAAAGATTATGAAGACACGCGATGCTTCCTGGATGACTGGAAACACCTTAATTGATCGAGGATCCTTCCGGTGGTGTAAAAACAATAGGGATTTTCATCTCAGGATATCCCAGTTACGAGTGTTTGCACTCAGCAGACAACCCCAAAGTGCGTAAGATATCATCCAGAAAGATGACTAACTATCTGACTAACTATATGAAGAAAACTCTTATAGGTTACTCGTAGCTTTTTCATCTCGTGTCCTTGATAAATAGCACCGCCCTCATCCTACTTCCCATAGATTTTAACCAAAGTTTATTTTTATATTTTAAATCGTTTTAATTTACTACAGCTACATTCGCGAGATGCAACTGTAACTGCTGTAATCTTTGGAAATACATATTTACGGATTTTCTGAATACATGTTAAAATTTTAAAAAAATCACTAGCGTATGCGTTCTTATAAGTTTTATCAAAAAGTATAATAATTTGAATTTTGGGCCCTTCTATCCATTCATTCTGTGAAGAAGTCATCGACAACTATCTCACAAAAAGCTTGTTTAGAGATGGAGAATATAGCGTTATAACATTTTTTTAATGCTAATTTTTTAAAAATGTCCCTGAATTAACTTGCACGTCATATCGTCGTTGATACCATGCTTCATTAAAACTAGACAGCTGATAAGATTCAACTTCAAAAAGGCACAAATAAAACCACAAAATTTATTCGTTCTTAAGGCTCGTTGCTCCAAAGAATTCATCTGTATTGAACATCTCTTCCATTAGAAACTAGGCATTTACAAATTCCTTTCAAAGAGTTTTTAAAGCTCTTTGGAAGACCATGCAGTTTTTTATCCATGCAGAACGGCAAGGCCGTATTGTTAACGACGGATCTTTATAGGAAATATTTAATTTTCCAAGAAGGAGATGCCATCGAATAGCTGACCCACTTAGGATATTGAATCATTGCTGAACAATTCCGGAAAAATATTATTATTATTCGAGATAGACTTGCTGATGGGATTGCTCCAAAAAAAAAAGACCAGTTCGTTATTCTCTCACCATCGCGGTTGTACTTCGTTACGATTTACAGCCGTATTACTTCCGTTGTCGTAAGACTGGTCGCGACAATCCTAGAAATCCGATCGGCTCTATTCCTTGATCGTGTCATCCATGTATCAGTCGACTATTAGCAACAAAACTAACTGAAGAATGTTTGAAGATGACGCGAATTGCGCCTTGCAGTAAGTTTTATATTTATTTTACCATGCCATATTGTACCGCCTACTTTTTGTTTTCCGTGGCCAACTCCGCAAACCCCCATCACGATCCTGAAAGTTCCCAAGCAATTCTGAAGAGCGATCGATACCCAGAGTTGAGAATAAGGATTTGACAGTTTAGTAGTTGGGTTCCGCCAATTTTATCGAACCATTTATGTCCACGCTGTGTGTGACAGTGCAATAATATTCGTAGCTCACAGTGCTGCACAATATGAGGCTCTAGGGGGGACCTAGTCCAGTCTTTCATCCACTAAATTATAATAATGAAATATTGCCGGAGATAACATTATTCAATCATAAATGAGATTAATGATTTTCATTGCTCAACACCCGGCACAACACTTCACGCACATTAGCAAACTCCTTTGTGTGGCTGATTGCATATCCTGACAGCTGATTAAGGAATACCCCCAAAAGTTATGCAATTGTTTTAATATTTTCGCCTATCGTAAGCACAGCCGATCCGTTTATTGTGCTTTAATTTGAAACTATTTTGTCTAACAATGACACAAATCAATGTGTGTTTGTATTTATTCTATCTTAACACAATTCGATCCATGTTTTGATTGATGGCACCGGCTAAAGCAAATAGCACCAAAATGCACCTGTGAAATGCTAGAAAATAAAATAAATCGTCAACTTTTTGGCTTCACCCACCGCAAAGCTGCGCCCGTTTCGTGATTGTTTAAATGCTCGTTCAATCAGCGGGAAACTGGCTAGCCCACTTTTCATACACCGCACCATTTCCGGCACTACACGCCAGCCCCTTCCTTCCGCGGACAATAGTGCAGCATTCGTTTTACGGAGCGGGAACAATTTTCAACATAATTATCATCGTTCCCATCATCGTAAACAACATATTCGGCATAGTCATGCTCGGTGTCGCGTGACGTGCTTCCGCGCGGTTCTGCCCGCATACCTGCACTATGCAAGGATTGCCGGGCTGTTCCAACACCAATCACCGCTCTCAGCCCCTAACCCAACACACGCTTGATTTCATTTTCCCACCCGCTCCCAATTTTGTACATGTCACGTAAATGAAGCGGAAGTTTCACTTAGTGTCTGCATGTGTGTGTGAGTGTGTGTGTTGTTTCGAGCATTTCCGAAACCGGTGGTTTATGGTATTATATACATAGCACAAATAAACCCCCAAAGCGGGGGAAAAAAAAATCACAAACCTCCTGCCATGAAGTGCTGTCCTCGTAATGGCCGCTAAAAGCACATATCTCACCTTCCTTCCCACGTGTGCGTTTCCGTCATATGCGTCCTTCCGTCATTCACTGCCACGCCTGGACCCATTAGGGTCGGCGCGTCGGCAGCAGATCGTTAACATAATTAATAATGAATCATTATGAAAATTTTCCGGAAATTATTTTAATCCAACGTGCCGTGAACCGTCGACGGCTGGTATGGGAAACGGCCGATGCTGCCAATGAAGGGACAAAAACCGGCCAACCGATCGTTTCGCTTTTGGCTATTCTCACCCTCCCACTGTCGGGAAAACACTCAGCTCGCTGCTAAAGCGGGTCCTTTTCGGTGTCTCAGTGTGCTTGGTTTTTTATGTGTGTTTGTGCGTTTCCTTCATTCACAACACGGGTTCGGCACCGGAGCTGGGTGAGCACAAGAAAATAACAAGTCCTCAGCTGTTTTGCCATCGTCCCAAACGGAGCTCAGTCACGCGAATCGTCCGTCATCGGAAAAATCAAGCACGGCACTAGCGTGCCCAATTCCTTCACTCGTTCAACTCCATGTTTGCTCCTTCCTTGTGGAAAAATTGTTATATTTATGAATTAATGTTTAATTTTCTTCTCCGCCCCCTACCCACCCATCACACTAATTTGCACCCGCTGGCGCTTTTCTTCTCCTTACGCAAACTTGCCCCATTATCGACTTCATCAAGCATTTTGTCGCTCCGTCTTACCGTCTGAAGCCGATAAAGGGAAATTGTTACAGCCCAAGTAAAAACCGGCGTAAAACTTTGACTTCTCGTCGCGCCTCTTGTTGGTGGCCATTACTTTCGTGCGTTGGAATTGGCCGAATGAATATTGTTCCAACGCGAACTCCAACGGAGCAATTCATTCAGCACGGTAAAAAGTAGGCAAAACGAAGCAATCAGGAAAACAGTCTTTTTCGGGGTCAATTCAAACCCGAACCGTGGTGAGTTGGAAGAGAAAAACGGTTTTCGATAAGCGTAACTAAATCGCAAATTTGCCTTCGCGTCGTGATATTCCCCATGGAAGGGACTTTCACACAACGAATTGAAGGAAATAGTAGCAGAAAATGAAAACACGAAACCTAAACCAAATCCGCTCCGGGAAAACCGAATCGCTGCCCGACCTAAAACCGCACCCGTCCAATGATTAATGATTCCACGAGGACCACGGCCAATAGAACGGTCACGGTGTGTCCATTGATTTGGAGGGGGGAATTTTCCCGAGATTTCCTTGTCCGACAAATGTGCGGGGTGACTGCCCAATTGTTCCTGCCGTTTGTTGAAAAACCTTCAACAGGATCAACATCGTCTTACAGCAACTTAACACAAGTTTAATCAGATTTTTCTGATCATCTCGCGGAAAGTTTGCACACAGATGTTGCGCGCTGATAAATGTTCGCGCTTTTGTACGCACCGGGACGATGGCCGGACGTTGACCGTGGCATAAATCTTTCATCTTTTTCCCAATCCCCAGCTTGGCACGTGTGTGTGTGTGAGTCTGCGGAGGCGTGGGTTTGTGTTTGTTTGCTGTTGTGTGAATGCAGGGTGCGTTTAATGTGGTGGCTACGAGGTGTGAAGTTAATTGGTTTTTTGGAGCCAATCTCACTTGATATGAGGGATGGTTTTGCGCTCGAATGCAAATTTCAAAAGTCTTCAGTGTGCCACACTGTCGGTAATCCACCACAAAGAAGATTGATGTGGCGCAACGTGTTAACAGTGAGTTCCATTTTTGCTCGTAGGTTTGAGTTTTTTTTTATTTTGGAAGAATATGATGGAAGATATAATCAATGGAGTATTGCCCTGCGAGCAACCAACTTTGTTGTGCTAATGTTTTCAACAGCTGCTAATAAATTTGATATTGGAAATTAAAATCAATCACAAATTTATTGTCATGTTCTTGGGGGCGTTGAAGTTGACTAACAAACGGATGATGGGTTTTTTTAAAGTAAGACATCATTAATGCAAATAACATTATTAGTGTAAAATCTCCATTTTTTAAATTGGCTAAACTTCATTTTAACACACAAAAGACAGCTGTTAGTAAACAACTGTCAATCCAAACAGTTAATGCTGTTAGCACTCCATTACCGCGTGGTGGGAGTTGAATAACATCGAATTATAATTCCCGCAAAGGATGATAAAAGTAAAAAAGAAAATGTACTCAGCGCAGATGACAGCTAGGCGCAAGGAAGTAAAAATCGATAAATCCAGGATAATTTTTAAACGTGGGTTGAAACATTCGTTTATTAGGTAACGCCTAATTGGAGCATTTTCAACCGAATCTCTCCTATTGTCATGTAATGAATCGTCCTCTTCCCCAGCTCTATCAATTGCGTAACGATTGGGTATCCCGCCATTTCCTTCCAAAAGGAGAGATGTTTAATTAAAGTCTAATTTGTTGAAATACCTTGAAGTGAATGATAATCTCGCAAACACTTTACTAAACGAAGGAAAAGATGGTGCTATGTACACTATATAAAACAAGCATACAAAATTTAAATGCTTTTTTTATTCATGAGGAACAGCCAGGCAGCATTGCTCTTTAATTGCTTATCGATGCTGATATTTTATTATGTTTTAATTTTTTTCGCCTTTAGATTTATGGCTGATTTAACCAGAATTACATGGTTCTCGACCTACACGAATTTGGTAATACGCAGATTTTAAAATATGACATTTTGTCTTTTTGTGACTTCGGGGCTATTTTTGACAACCTTCAAATGTCTCCAAAATAACTGCATCTTGGATTAACGTCCTGTTTGGAAATCTTGGCCATATAAAAGCTTACTATACTCATTGATACCACGTTCTTCAACAGTCAGTCATCAATATGGGGAAACAATCCGGATGGGATTCGATCCCTAATCCCTATGTGGAAAGAACGAAGCCGTTATTGCATCTGTCAACGAACAATCATCGAAAATTTGTATTATTTTTTTTTAAATTACTTTTGGTGTATTCTAGTTTGGTTATTACATTTTACAGCTCCACTTTAATAGGATATTGTAATCTGTAGAATATCTGTAATGAAATTTGCGAAATATCGAGCTACTGGTCCTTATGTCAGTTGTCCAACACCTAACCAAAGACAGAGTCAAAATTTGGCATTTAAATCCGTTTTTTTAATACCCACAAAACAAATATTGTTATTAAACTAGGCCTGGGAGTTACCAAAGTTTTTCAGGCGAATAATGCTACGGTACGATTAATGTCAACCATCCAGGCACTCAGATGCCACCAGACATTGAACAATGCTTATATTACCAAGACATTTCATCAACGATTTGACAGTTGTGAATAAACTCCATTAGAACAATAAGGTAAGACTTCATCCAAAGCTTTTGATACCATTTACGGTCACTCTTCTTATATGGCACTACAACCTCGAGAAGTCGTGGCTTTGGCAAAGTCTATCCTGCGTACTGAGGAACGATCCGGATGAGATTCGAACTACGATCCTTCCGTATGAAGACCCGCACCGCTATCTTCTCGGCCACTGACTCCTAAGAACATCATTCATTTTTACTGACAAGGCACTCAACAATAAATTTAAGGCTATTTGTAGGAGGACATTTTAAATTATCATCAAAACTACCTTATGAAGTAGTTTTTCAACAAAATTATACAATAAAAAACACGCAATAAAAGAATATTATCACCAAAACTTCGTAGTCATCATCCGTTATCTCTTTCCGTACGAACAATTTCCTAAAAACAAATCCGTTTTGAAGGCTACCGGATAACACCAGGGCACTGTCGCATGCTCACATAATGGAGTGGTAAAACCTAAACAGCAGCGAACAAAAAAGATCCATTTTATAAAGCGTTATCCTATCCGTTGTAAATCACTTCTATCTAACGAGGAACGGAGAAAGATTCCTTATCGATCTGGCAAACTTAATTCACCGGCTTGTGACGTGAAACTATGCGCTAACTTTTAATTAGAGTTAAGAACAATGGCAAGAAGAACAATAGGAAAGCGAAACCACAAAACCACGCGTCTAGTAATTCCATTCCCGATGATGCTGCAACTGTAAATGCTGCCAGCGTACAAAAAGCTGGATACGGAAACTTGTGGGAAGTTGAAGTTGTTGGAACCAACTATGTGACCACAGGGCGTTTCGTTGAAGTTACTCATTAAAGTGTATTTTTTTCTGTCTTATACAAACACTGCGCGATATCTATAAATCATTTATCGTTTTTTTTACGTTAATCATTCTGCACCTTTTCTCAGGTAGTTGGGACAGCTTTCTGTCCAAATTGGTGGTTTATTCCGCATCCGCTTTGCGTAACGTTTCCTCGGTGTTTGTTTCATTGGGGGAAAAAAGATTTACTTCACTTACCCACATCCTGCTTGTTCGTCTTTTTTTGTTACGATTTTCATTGATTTTCACCAATCGTTGCGGCACGATTTACTCCTTTTCTTTTTGTCTGCGGTTTTCTGTTTCAATTTCGAAGGAAAAAAAGAAACATTATACCCACCTCCGTTAGTAGGACAAAAGTTATGAGCTTTCTTATGGAACAACTTCATTGCGCCAGGAGGATAAAAAGCGACTGTACTCGATTGTCACCCGATTGCTTGCACTACCGGGACAAAACCGGGTCAAACTCTCACTGCTGGGGAAAAACGTTGTAAAGTTTCCTTCCCTTGTTAACTTCTTCCTTCCTTCGCCCGGAAGGCCAACCGCCTTACAACCGAAAGTGTGTTTTTCGCCATTCTCTTACGGACAGTAAATTCCTTGAAAAGGGTTCGAAATCACGAACGAAACGATGACACGGACGTGTAAAGTGAAGGGAAAGCACGTTGTGTTTTGCTCCTGTTTTCTTGCTTCATTCACGTACAATTTTCCCCCATTTCAACACAATCAAGAAGAGTGGGAAAATCGGGGGTTTCCTTTCCGTCGTTGAACACAGCGAAACAAACCATGAGCTGACTGAAAATCGGAAATCGTTTCACTCTTCACCAGCTCAAGCGATTTTATTTCGTTGTCTTTCGGAAAAAATCGAAGCTTATGCTACTCGGTTACGCTAAAGTTTGTTGGTACTGTGGGCATAAAGAGTGAGGAAGTAAAATCAACCACAACATAGCGGGAACCACCAATACGCGGGTCAATGGCAGGAAAAACGATAAACGGAAAGCGATAAAAATATCTAATTTATGAACTAACGGGTACTGTGCGACTTTTGGTTAGTTTTCATCGAGTACACTGCGAACGTTTATTGGAAGGGCACCTTTCCTGAGGTCCCGGCCGAGACGAGTCTGAAGCAAAACAACGTACAAACGAAGCACGTTTAAGAATTCCCTTCACTTATTATTACTCCGCATTAAAGGTAATGAAAATGGAATTACCGTGCCGAAACGAACAACAACTTAAAGTCGGCTTGGAAAATGCGAAACTCCATTTGTTGGAAAGGTTTATTGTGGGAAGCACGAGAAGGAAAAAAAGGATTTAAAAACACATTTCCTTCCGAGGTTGAGCACCGAACATGACGATTAGTTCTGTGCTCCAGTATGCTTCGGTCGTACCTTCACAGCTGCAATTATTCCAATCACGACCGGCAACAGTTCATGCGAGATATGCTGAGCATGTTTAGCTAACTTCCCACTAGGGTATGGCACTCACGAAGCAATTCAATTTCGCATCCGTTTTTTTTTTTTGCTAACCCACTCTCTATACATTTCCGAAAAGCTTTTCTACCAGTGAAGTGAGAAAATTGGCCCGTGACTTGGTCGACATTCGGAAAATTACGAACCACAACATTTTCACTTCAATAACTGTGCGTTTCGTAGCGAATTTTTGCTTCACCAGTCAATGAGGAAAAGAAACTATAATTTACTTTCGTTACATGCCACTTCCTTTTGGCACATTTTCCGGCTGGGGGATGCATTTTCCTGTTTACGAACTCCACAGTACGAACAATTGTTTCACACGACAGTAACGTTGTCAACAGGCACACAAGGAACCCGAAAAGAAACAACAGTTACCAACAGCGCGATAGTTTATTAACCTCCATGGAAAAGCCGCATGGCAAAATGGGGGGGGGGAAAACTTCAAGTGCCACCAACGAGCAGCGAAATAATAATTTTCACTTGTACAACCAAATGCATTTCTCCTCCTCCTCCTCCTTCCACCCCCTGTCACCCATTGACTTATAAAGGTTTGGGTATGAAATTCGTGCAAATCGTTTTCCCTATTTTTGCAATGGTGGTAGTTTTTTTTTCCAGGAGCAAACCACAACATTGCACCGAGGAGTGAAATTTGGTGCCAGAGTGTGAGGTAAATGGTAGCCAGAAAATTCGTTCACGCGTGTACCTCATTCTCCTTCCCAAACTCTCTCACATTCTACCACAAACAATTCAATGTTGCTATCGTGTCTGGTTTGTAAGCGCCCTTTACTCGACTTCGACTGTTTTCCTCCTGGCCACCAGATCCTCATTGTTGTACACACACTCTCGTACATAGGGAATACAACTAAACCCCCCTCCAAAAAAAAAAAAAATAACACTCAGAATCAAACCGAAGCAATTCGGTGTGTTGTCGAGCTTTTGGTTTATGAGAAAAGTTTTGCCATTTTCAGCGTAAAAGATGGCAACACTGCCGAACGCTAACCGATGGAGGAAATGGTACATTCACAACGGTTTTGTTTTTTTTTGTGTAAGTTTTAGTGAAAAAGCAGGAAATTCGGTGCAGTGGAGACTAAATTTAGTTTCATTCTTTGCTTGCTCGCAAGTGTAAATATGAATACTAATATAATTTTTTTTTCTTTGTACGGAGAAAAAACAATCCACCAAACGATCACTCCAACAGCGACAGGATCATACCGTACGACGGGAACTTTCGGGTCGGGGAACAAAAAACATACCAGCAACGCATAAACTGGGCTTTATCATTCACCCTCCATTCTATTGCATCCGTTCGCTCATCGTGTCTGCATTAGCGTAACTTTTCAATCTGTCCATTGGAAAATGCATCCCCACTCAATGGCATAAACATTCATACATGATGGTAACCACTTTTTTATTGGAGCTTTCGCAACAATAAAAAAAGCTCACAAAATTACACCCACCTTCCGTTTGTTCTGTTTGCTATCTCGCCCATTTCGATGATGCAAACGCTTCACTTTCTCTCACAATGGCAAACATAGGAATCCCGGATGGAACTGAACGAATTCTACACGCCGAACATATAACAACATACGAGTGTTATGGGCTGAGGGGATATGTAACCGTACCGCGGAACCGATTGTGCTGTAACTTTTTTAATTGCAAACCTCGAAAGAATTGAACGAATCGAAAGGACGTGGCGATGCGGAATGGGTACAGTGTTGGATGGGCAAAATGTTGACAGGATAAAATTGACTCCAGGCGTCGCCGTGCACCAATCGGGAACCGTACCGGACAATTGAGGTTCGAAGGGCCATGATTTATTTTACACACGTCGGTCACAATCGGTCACAAAGGACGTAGCTACCGGAAACCGGGAGTAAAATGCACTCTGCTCACAGCAGTACCACCAACGGCACAGGATCGCATAGTTTCCGCATTTGTCCGAATATGGTGGTAGTATGTGTTTTTGCGTTGGTGGCGAGTGCTCTCATTAAAACTTTTTTAAACTCGAACGATCGGACGAGTTCCGTCAGCGGTTCGTTCTGTGCCTTTGGTTGGTGCATTCAGGAAAGTTGATGGGGATGTTTGCATCGCTTCAAACTCCTTCGTACTGTGTGCTTGGTACGCGTCCCGATGGAGACATGGTCATTTCGTGGCCAACCGAGAGCAAAGTGTCATTTGACGTTTTACGGGATGGAAAAGAATCGTTTCTACTGTTTTCCCAGCTTTTATCTAGTTGCTAAGGATGGTATGGCTTGTGCGGGATTTTGGAATTGGTTTACCTGTTAAGGTTCGTGTAAGCTCTAGTTGGAGAAAGTGTTTGTTGGAGAAATTGTTTTTAACGGACACGGTTTAGTCCATAGACCGAAATTATAGACCATAGGCACGCTTGTTGCATTCTTTGCAATTTTACAAACGTGCGTAAACAGCAGCGGATGGAAGTACAGTCTGTAACAAAACATGAAAGCCACTTGTTTTCAGTTTTTGTGAAATACTGGAAAAGTTGAAGAGATGGGTAAAGATAATTGTCATTGAAGCTTATAGTTTTACTTTATAGTATTGCTTATTTTAAAGGAATTAACAATTAAAAAATTGAGAAAAAATGTATATATAGAAAAATAAAACTCACGTGTTCGAATTTTAGCATAAATACTTAAATAATTGACTGTCACGATTCACAATACAATGAACATAAAAGACTTAAAAATATATTAACGAAATTTGAGAACTATTTATACTATCTACATTTTTACGGAACTTTGAAATGATTATTTTTATCAAAAACAAAGATGTTTTTAAAGTGCCTTAAAAAGAAGTTTTTTTTAAGTTCTCTACATCTTTGTGAAACATCTTCAATTTATTTATTAATTTGCAAACATATTGTTTACTTAATGGGTCTCACAATGTATTCCAAAGAAATAGCTATACTTCTGGTAATTCAGTTTATTTCGTTGTTGTTTTTAAATAACTTTTTGAAGGTCCTTAGACTTAGATCCCTTTTTTCATATTTATACGAAAAAATTTTTGTTGTAGAAAACTTGTGATTAAAGCTGATAAAGACCAGAGACGCTTAATGGTTCGATTTGGAATCAATTTGTTGATCCTTAATAAGCTTCAAATTTATAATTTTATGGTATTCGTCACAAATCCGTTACCATAGTATTTATAATCATTATATGGTTCCATATATTTACTTTTGCTGTATAAATTCGATTACCCACCGACTAGACGAAAGAACTTGTGATGAATTATAATAATTAATGTCATGAGTTTTTTGTCCCCTTTTGCAACATTGAAATAGAAATAATTTAAATTTTGAGTTAATGGAAAATATTTCTCTTGAACTACATAACTTCTGCCAAACTCAACCACCCAAACGTTTCGCTGGAATTAGTAATATTTTTCATAATCCTACCCAAAAGTGAATGGCGAATTAATTCCGTGAAAAAATGGCCTAACTTTATCATGGTATGTTTTGTTTCTCTACCCTCTACAGATCCATTGCCAGCCTCAACAAAACCTCGCGAGCGGTACGAGCCTGGTCGGACTGTACCGGCGAGCGGGACCATCTGATCTTTTACGACGGCAGCAGCACGAACGATCCGGTACTGGCGAAATACTGCGGCGGTGACTGGTTGCCTCGTGTTGTTTCGCGGTAAGTGACGCCTAGAACGCCGAATGTATGAAGTTTGAATAATTAAGCACATGTGCGCATTTCTCGCGAGTTGCTAGTTGTTGGTAAATAACTCGTCCTACACAGAGCTATCGAAAAACGGGGTACACAACTCGAAATGAAATATGTTCTCAAGATGAGAGCTTGAAAGCTACGCAAGAAACATTGGGAAAATCTTCCCAACAGAGCACAATCTCATTCGTACACTTCAACTTCGGGAGGCTAAAAGTTTTCTGGCATATCAACAAATTTTAAGAACGATCGCGCGCTTACTGTAAAGGATTTCATCAGAAAATATTTCAGTAATTTCTCACATATCTCAAAACTTGCCTCATATCCAGAAAGACACAAAAATCACACTAAAAGCTGTGTGTGGAAAAGAAAAAACCGAACTCACTTCACTCGCTCCACGGTGAACTTTCATTAAGCTTCCACGAACCTCGATGCCGGAACACCAACAACGCTACGACACGTTCAACGAGTTGTACTGACGTAAATGAAACGTGGAAAAATGCGCGCAAAATCAGACACGAAATGTATCCCGCTGTAACTCAAAAAGATTATTTGAAGTACACCTCCCCTGTACTTCTTGCCGGAACGATGCGGGACGAATGATGTTTTTCACCGTATCCACACACGTGTCTGCGTGTGTGTTGTTTCCCGAGCGCCAGAAAACTTTTCTCATTTTCGGTGATAATATAACTTATGTTTTCCCGGTGGCAGATCAACCGTCAGCGGTCCTTGTGTATGTAACACATTTCCCGAAATAATGAAAGAATTGTTGGCGGATATCCGTGGGAATGTGTAATCTACATCTTCCCACGTGCTGGATTAAACGGATAGTGTGCTGGCTGTGTTTGACCGTGTGCCAAAGGAGAGAGATGAAAACTCGACGATATGATTGAATTGTTTCTGCAAAAATGAGAAGGAAAGGAATTGGGATTTTAATATTTTTCGAATACTATCAGTGTTTGCACTTTTGTTGAAATATTTTTTTTGTTGTTCATCTCCTTTCCAACAGTGGTCCGGAAATGTTGATCGCCTTCCATTCGAGTCCTTTCTCCGCTCCGCTCCAGTCCGGACAGTCCAACCGAGGTTTCGAGCTAGACGTCGACATCCTGTTCGCCGATTCCGACTCGTACGACTTTGCCCAGGGCAGCAAGTGTGAGTTTCACATCAACGCTTCCAACCCAGGTAAGCTTCCTAATGAGTCGCTTAAAAATTTCCCACAAATCAAAACCCAAGCTGGTCCTTTAATGTCGGTGTGTAATGTAAAAGCGCTAGAGAAAACGCCATTAACGCTGAATGACAGCTTGGACAACAATAAATTTGGACCGAGTGTCACCAAAACCTTCCCGAATGTCCTTGTCCCAGGAAATTCTTTCAAGAAAGCGAAACAAAACCAAAAAAACGGCAAAGTGCTTCCGTAGCACCGCCACCGCGTAAAAACGCGTTCCGTCAATTTCGTACGCAAACAACATTTAAATAGCCATAAAAATGGTGGCTTTTGAAACGGGCGGGCAAATAGGAGACGGGCGAACCTTCACGCGGGTGGTTCGCACCATTCAAACGACATGGAAACGATTTTTCCGCCCCGCCATTATCGGTGGAGCAAGTAGGTATGAAAGAAAATCAATTTACATCAAGCTTAGCGAGCGCTAAAGCCCATCATCTGTCTATCGATGGGCTAAACCTTCGCGCTCAATCGTGCAGCTGTTTGGGAGCGAACCATTGTTCGCGTAGCAAGCGCGAGCTAACAATGACACAGCAACGGCAATCTGGTTGGGAAGAATGATAAATTCAATTTCCTGTTTCCGTTTTAAGCGTGTGCTGCCGGTGCTGCTGTGCTGTTTACCGGTGACATCATCGACAGCGTGTACAAGCAGTAGCGTTTTCACGGGCAATCCGAGACACCGGGGCGTCCGGAGTTTTTGAAGATTTTTCTTGTGGGTGGAAAGGACCGTTTTCAGCTTACATGTCACTGAGGATTGAGTGTTCGCATTTCTATATGACCCGGTTTTTCTCGCGTTTCACAGATGAAGTGCTTTTGTCGCGCCGTGGCAGGATGGGCCATTTGCTCAGCCCGCGCCATACGCTCGCACCGAACACGACCTGCACGTACTACTTTCACGGGATGCCGACGGATTTGATTTGGATTTCGTTCACTCACTATCATCTGCAAATACTGCAGCCGAGCAGTAGCGGGAGCGATAACTCCACCATCGGAAGGGTATGTCTCGAGTTGGAGGAGGACGCATTCCGGAATGGCCGTTTTATGTCACTGTTTTCTTAACCTTCCTGCCCATTTCCAGAGCGAGTCTCCCCTGCCTTGGATTACTCGAACACGCATTTGGGACAGTGCGGGTACATTCGTCCCGGTGCGTACGACTTCCCCGGCAAGTATTCTATCCTCCCCGGGAGGTCCTTCTACTACGTCGTACGGGTCAACGCTAGGTTCCGGGGTGGGAGGTGCTGGCTCATCGTTGCTCCCAGGGTTAACCACTACGACGGCACTCTACCAGCAGCTGATGAATCGAACCGTAAACAGCTACTACACCGGTGTCAATCAGAACGGCAAGAGTCTCAAGATCAACGTGGACAACGTGTGGAACCCGGTGGATCAGTACATCTACGGGCCCACGGTGAACAGTATCTTCAACCAACCACCACCGACCGCACCGAGTGAGGGCATTCGTGGTCGGAGCTCCGGTTATGGATCGTCTGGGCAGGATAAATACTCCAAGCACAAGGGAAAATCTGAAATGGGAACGGGGAATTACGTACAATCGGTACGTCACGGCAAAGATTCATCGGGAGGAATGGGTTACGATCTCACCAAAGATCATGGTCGGAAAGACCGACAATCCTCCAAAACACCTTATGGTTCTCGCCGACTGATGGCGGAATTCTTTGACAATGAGGCACCAAAGTTGTGTGACCACATGACACTAGAAAGCAAAGGACATCGGATGCGACCCTGTACACCGTTGGAAAGCTACGTTAGTACGGGACGGGATTTGGTAAGTGTCGATGAGTGTGTAGCAAGTGTCCAAAGAAGTACCAAAGTCCAAGGATTGAATTGTGAAACATTTTTGCAGAAAATTGAATTCCACACCATGACCGGTACGTCACTGTTTCCTTCGAGCTTTGGCATCAACTATGAGTTTGTGGACACGGAGCTGGGAGGTGACCCGTATCTTGGCGAGCAGAAAAAGCCACGAGATCTACAGGAAGATCTCACTCAAGCGGCTGATCCTTCGCTACCGATCCTCTGTTCGCGTGTGTTCCGCAAACGGAAAGGAGACTTCCAGTCCCCACGGAACGTGTTTCTTCATGGTCGTGGAGGGGCCAAGAACATTTCCTGTCTCTACCGCTTCGAAGCGTCCGTTGGTGAAAGGGTAAGGAGACTTTTTTTTCGAGCACAAAGACGCATATTTGCATGTAGCTTTTTTATCCACAGGTTCGCGTTGAGTTGTTTAATGTATCGTTCGGTGAGTTTGCGACCTGTGTCACTGAGAGCGATGGACATACGGGACGGGCCCGGTGCAGTCCATCGGAATCCGAACCAGACAGTCGGATCGGCGAGCTTCGGATTTACGACGTTCCCTACCCGGACGCACGCATCCCGCTGGGTTGCTTCTGCGACAACACAAGCAGCACCTACAACGCACCGCTCACTTTCATCTCCAACTCACGCACACTGGAATTGACGTTCATCGTAACCAGGTTGAACATTTCGGAAGATTTTGCGGACGTTTACTTTCACGCGGCGTACGACTTTATACGGGTGCCGGAGTGTCGTCGCCGGCTGCGGTTACGCGGATCGGGCGGTGAGGATGAGATGAACTTTCCGCTCCGTTCACACGAAGCCAGCTGTGACGGATTGCCGTGGTATATCGAGGCACAGCAGCAGGACCGCAGTCTGTTCGTGCGAACTTGGGGTAGCTTCCTGCCGGTGGAACCGACGGCAGATGATTTTTCCAAGTGTAACACACGGAACCGGCTGATTGTGTACAGTGGCGTACCGCTGAAGGTAATGCGTGTCATCTGTCCCTCGCCACCGTCTAGTCGGTCCGCCGCGTTACACATCTTCAGTGAGGATTGGTTGAGCAATCAGCCGTTTCTGACGTTTGATAGGTAAGTACGAAATAGGGTGAGAGCGTTAGTAGTGAGTTCATTGTCCCTCTTCTTTTGATTTGCCTCAACAGACCTGTTAGTATGGTGCTGGAACCGATACACAAAGAACCGGGCAGTATAGGGTTCTCCTGGCTGGAAATTCAACGGACGAAGGCGTCACTCATCCAACAGCTCGATCTACAGTCAAACTTCACCACCAACGATACGTTGGTAGAGTTCGGGCTATATCCACGGGAGACGGAGTGCGAGTATCGGTGTCCAGAGCTTGATGCCTGCATCGGTAGCGCCCTCTGGTGTGATGGTGAGTTACTTATACCTCATTCTCATGTACTTACAAGAATTCTAGACATATTAATCCGGAAAAAACATACTGCGATTTTACTTACTTTTATTGGGGTTTTGGTATTTTCGTCGTTTATTTCTTCGCACTACAGGTCGACCCAACTGTCCGTCCGGGTACGATGAAAGTGAGCAAGAGTGTGGCAGCCGACTGATCGAGCTGCCCGGTGGAATATATGCAGCGTTCGGTTGCGTCGCGGCGGCCATATCCGCCTGTCTCATCTTCTGTCTGCTGGTGATGGTGAAGAAACGACGCAAAGCGAACGAAAAGCTCAAACCGACGGTCGGTACTGGTGCCGCCTCGCTCAACGGCACACTGTCGAAGAAGGACTACAAGAAGGAACCACTGTTCTTCGATCCGGACTCCTGACACGGGCTGCAACCGGTCGAGTACATCCACGTCGACCGGGAAACGACCGTGTGACATGCTGTCTACCTGGATATGGATGATCTCGCGTACTGCTAGATCGCTTACCACGCCTCGTTCCTTCGGCATGTTCCCGTTCCTTTCTTCCCTCCCGTCCCATCCCTTCCTTTTCTTGTTCTTTCCCCCCTTTCTCTCTAGTTCCCACTTTCAAACCCAGTGAAATGAGTGAGCGATCATACAAACCCCAACAGCGTACAAGCAACACGGTAAGCGACAGTACATCCTAGTGCTAGCGCGTCAAACGAGATCTGACTGTGACGCAAACTAGTCATCCACCATCCAGGTGGCGATGCCAAACCAGGGCAAAACAAATCTCCCTCCCATACATACACAGCATACAGATCGATGGTACTCGATCGCACCTAGGTTAATCTAATGGACGAAGTATTACGGAAGGTTGATCTTTTCCCTTTCAAAGGCACTTGTGAACATAAACAAGTCTACTTAGTTCTCCAAGTGCCGCATGATGGAATGGGAATGGACGTAACCCGATGAGCTGTCACCCGGTCGGCAGATTTATTTGCCGAAAAGTTTTGCTAGGTCGTTGAATGTATTCTACCGCTACGTGACGCTACCGATCGATTTTGACCGTTGAGTGGTAGCATAGGAAAGGGAAGTAGGCGAGATGAAGGTAAGAATTCGTAGCACAAAACACTGTTTCCTAGTAAAAACAAAACAAAAATATATTTAAACTATCTAGTTGAACAAATGTAGCAGCACGTAAAACAAAACAAAAACACTAGAAGCACAAACAAAACAAACTAAACCATACAAAGAAATCAGAAATGATGATCGAGTGGAGCATGGTAGGGGAGAAAAAAATGGTGATACGGGCCTGCGATTACCACACAATGGGTGGAGAGAAGAAAAAAAACCAAACAAAATGCGCCGCGGGTAAGTTCTCTAAGTGTAGCATACTTTCTAGTTCATGTTTCAGACTCTGATATCGCTCTTAATCGCCCGAAAGGGTGGTACTCGGGAGACACTCGGTCAGGAGGACATACGCACTGTCTTCGATTTTAAATGATAGATACAGCGAGCTACCATTGCTAGTGAGAATGGGGAAAAAAAGCTTACTCCCCATTACTGGGAGTGATGAAGTCGCAAATGTTGATACCACTAAGTGGGGAAAAAGGTTGGAGCAGATCGTTGCTTTGTTACACCGACTTTGTTCGTACGGTAGGGAATCGTTTTGTTTAAAATAGAATGTGTGTGGTTTTGGTTGTTAGAACAAATTATTAAATAATATTTGGATTTTAATTTATTACCACAATATTTTGACTAAATGGAACTGATACAGAACCAACGGTAGGCAGAATGATTTCTTTATTGTTAAATTAAATCTTCATAGTGTTATTGAATTGTTAGTGAATTTTTATTTTATTCATTCAATAAAGTTTAATTCTATTTTCATAATGTTAGGAATAGATAAGTAAAAATATTTGCCAAAATGTCTACGTCACACTGTCAAAATGTTACCGATACTAGAAATGCTTGAAATTTATATTGTTTTTTCAGGGAAATTCATCCAGTGTGTTGAAAAACTTCACTGCCACAAGCTAAGTTAAAATACTTCATGCAACAAAAACTAATTTGTTAAAAAGGCATTTTAAATTATTCCCTTTAGGACAAAAAAAAACTAGAAAAAGAGAAAGATTATTTTGGTTTTCGATAAGATGAAAAACTGCAACTTTCATACGTACACACGTACAATTTGCTCTTTCCTGCTATTAGCACTTACTGAACGAACAATCGATGAGAGCACCGGATGAGGATATATTTTTTCTGATCGCACCTTACCAAATACGACAGCTAATTGAACGTGACAAAAAAAAAGAAAACTGTGAAGTAAAGTGCAGCAGTTTTACGTCACGTGAAAAGTAAACGGAATCAAAACATAGCAAAAGGACACACAGGAAGTAACTATGAACATAAGCTAGATGAAACATAGTACAGTATAACCAGCATTACACAAAATTCGAAGGTAGGTCAGATGGTAGAAAAACAAGTGCACCGTACTTAAAACCCGATTTGAAGAAACGGAGGATAGAAACAAAAGCAGCAGCCAAACCGTACACTTTCTTCATTCACTACACACGCGCGCGTACACTAAATCGTAGACAAACGTTAGGCCTTTGGTGCACCATCCGTTACTGCTGGAACTGTTTGTGTTTGAACGGGGTTCGTTGACGAAAATGAAATTGTATCCCTTTTGACTAGGAAAAACCTCGAACACTTCTTCAAAGCAAGCGTCATCAAGCGAAAACGAATTCCTTCCATTTTCTCCACTGTTCACTATTGCTCTTTCTCTATCTCTTTCCACTTTCGCTCACCACTTTTTTCTCACTCTTCCGTCAAAGCTTACATTCGAATTGATCCTTTTTCCACTTGTAAAATAGCTATCGCTTCTAGCAACATGTCTATCTGATTAGTTTGTTTTATTTCCATAATGATCGTACATAAGTGTATGTAAGCTAGCGTAGTGTAGGTATAACTATTGTATGCACATTCCTGCTTAAGGAAACGTTTCTGTGCACTGTCAAACTAAACGAATGGTACCGAGCGTGTGAACGACGAGCGAGAGAATGAATGTGCGTGAATGAATTAGTCTGAACGATAAAAAAAAATCCAAGATGAATGTTTGAATGTTTTCGTATGCGAAATGTTGCATAGAACAAACTAGAGAAGCAGAAAAACACACAGTATACATCCAACGTAAAGGCTAAATTAAATTAATAAATAAACCCATCATTTAACAGCAACCAGTGAGAAATGGTGAGGAAAAGAGAGAAAGAGAAATATGTGAAAAGACGGAGAAAAACAGGAAACTCTAAACCAACGTACACGGTGTAGTAAAACAAAAAAAATTGTGAAAAATACGGTAAAAACTACTTTACGACGATGCAGTCTAACTAATATAACCAAACTAAAACAAAAACACACACACAGGAAGTCGATGACAGCGACAACCGAATTGATAACTTTCGTGCACTATTTGTAAACCAGAGAAAAAAGAAAGCAAAACAGCGAGCGAAGTTGATACTTTAAAACAAAAAAAAACAACAGCAAACGAAACAGAACAGTCCACTGGAGGTGGCGCACATTCGCGGATGAGGCGGGATCGCTGTGTAAATGTGTAGGTGTTTGTGTGTGTTTGTGTGTGTGTCATTGACTTGTCTAAGCCTTGTCTTGTCTTAAGATTGGGGGTAGCAAAACTTTTGCACAAAAGCAACACCACGGAGGGAACGGAAAAAGGATCCACTGTAACAGGGGAACTGCTGCAGAAACGCTCAATCGAATGTAAAACCCATTCGTAGGAAAAGCACATTTAAACCAAAGCAAACGCGATATTATGATAGGGAAGAAGCACAAACGGATGCGAAAGATGCGATCCTTACCAGCGCGATACAAGAGAACGATAAGTATAAATAAAATGAAATGATAAAACCAAAACCCAGAACGTAACAAAGCTCCAAACTGTTGGAATTTGTTTAGGTGTAAATATAGTACATGGTAATGCCGGTTCAAGTCAACCAACCAAAAAAAAAACACACACACACGGAAACCAAAACAAAAGGGAAGGGATGCAGATTTATAAAACAGAAGCAGGTCAAGGAGTTATGCGTAGTGTTAGCTAAAAGTAAAAGAAAACAATGGAACGGAGAAGAAAACCAAACGCCAGAAAAGTATAAATTGCAATGGTGATGCAGATGGGAGGCAGAAAATAATAAACAGTGGCCAATGAATGACCGAAACAAACTAAGAAGTGATTTTTTTTTTCAACTTATTTAAACTCCGAAATGTGATATTTTATTCTTAATTTTTTTTTATTACTTCGCTTACTTGATGCGCATCGTGTACACACACCTTAAGGCACGAAGAATCGTTCGGCTCCACGTGCAAGTGCGATCGCGTGCGAATATGATCAAAACAAAACCACCGTTAATCGACTTAAAAACACACGCATACCAGTGCGATCACGACGCCGAAAGCTTTATCCGACGAACGATCGCACCGACCGGGCAAGCGACGAACCTCCCCTTCCGATCGAAAGCTTTCGATGTGGCGTCTGTTAGTAATTCGGCACACATACAAAGGAAAAAAAAACCCGAAGCATAAAGCTGGCTCCAAGAAGTCACATGGCGCTCACCAAACAGCTGTTAAAAGCAGGTCGGTACAAGCAGAAAGAAATGCAAACCAGCAGGCGGTCTCACTCTGTGTGAGTGTGTGCATAAGTGCTGGGAGAGAGGGAAGACGTGCGCCCCCCTTTGGTTGCGTACGAAAGCTACCACTTACGTTTGAACGATGCCTCTGTATGGGTGCATGTTGCAGTTACCGTGTAGCCGGCATATAGTGGGAGTCAGCAGGCCTTCGCACAGCAGGAAAGCTCCAGCAAGCGCCCCTTCTACCCTCGCGTCCCCAGGGGGGGAGTTGGTTGTGGGAAAGAGATGGCAACGATGTGGACGGCCGAAATGTAGGTCTCCCCCTTCGGCCGGCGTTGGGTTTGTGTGCCGTGCCAGACGAACAGAAATAAACAGAAAAATTACCGTAAACAGCTCTTCAGTTAAACCGCGAACGCTAATCGGAACAGTTCGCAACGCGTGTTGCGTGCGCGGCGTGAGTGTGAAGCCAAAGCACTTTGAAGAAGCATTTGAAAATCTGCAAAAAATAAAATTTCCTTCGTGTTTTTCCTTGGAAGACAAGTTCCATACCAATAGCGAAACGAATAAATCAGATTTGTTTTAGCATCTACCAGAACGCTTGAAAAGCAAATCGACTATTTTCAATTCGTACGCTCTTCCAGAAATCAAGTAAAGCTGTGAAAATCGAATTGTTCCATCCTTCCATCTGGAATTGTTTTTCCCCCGGTTGTTCGGAATTCTCGTCGTAAAACGCTATTCATCTTCATCGCAGCAACCATCGATAAACGACGCTCTCAAACATCGTTCTACTGCTCTCATCCGGTGCTGAAGAAGTTTCGGTGTCCATTTCTTCTATTTCCTTTCCAACGATCAAGTAATCAGTGAGTTTTGTCCAAAAGGCAGAAACAGTAATAATTTCAACGCGAAGTTCGTTGCGAAGAAATTCCTTTTGTCCTCTTCCGTATTGGACACCGGCGAATAAACGGATCGGGATCCGTTTGGCATCGTTCGTGACTAAAGTGTTTCCAGCGTTTGTGTAGTGTGATTAAATCAAGAAATTCCACCAAACCCATTCCATCCTCTTCGGTTGCGGGATGGTAAAAATCGATTTACCTAAAATGCTCACCGCACGCAGCGCGTAATGGAACCGGATATCATCTTCGTTTGTGAAATTGTGTGATGTGGTGAAAGGTTTTTGCTGCTTGAAAGTGGTACAATCCGGTCGAAGCCGCAGTGACACCCCGGCAAGGTGACACCAGGAATCGCGGGAGAGCATTTTGTCCCAAAAGTATCATCCGTGTACATTATGTGTCGTATGTGCCTCCGTTTTGGCATGTGTGCGTAAGTGTACGTGTGTCTTTTGTGTGTGCTTGTGGGTGTGATTCATTAACAAATTTTCACAAAGCGACCGTGAAGATATTGCCAGTAGCGTTATCCAGCCCGATCAACGACGAAAGAAACGAGCACCACTGGGTGCTAAGTGGCGGTTGATCAACGCACCCGAAATACCGAGCCCAAAAAATTCTTCAACCTAGTTTGACGATCGACATGGATTATTTGCTTCGCTATCGCAGGATGACTGTTCCGAAAAGGTAGGTGGATATTTTTGGCACACAATTAGGAACGTTCCGGATCACTATTATCGTGAAGGGGAAAAGGCAGTGCTTTCATTTGAAACTTTGATATAAATTTCTTGTTGTCATCAGGCTTATTTCAATAGTGAATATGATTATAAATTAATAGATTGATATTGGTGTCTGCCTGTCTCACACAACAGAGACAGTCCAAAATCCCATTCAACCCATTTCTCCATACACAAAAAAAAAAACAAAAGTATTCTGGTAGTAATTTGTATTCAATTTATTAGAAATACTGACGGGAATGGGCGTTAAAGGTTCATTATCAAGTGAAACTACAAAGCGGGAAAACTATGAAGTCTGCCATCTTCTAGATGCTAAAAAGCGATCAGAATTTATATTTATCCATACATGTTTACACCTGTTTTTGTTCACCAAGGATTAACAAAACACTTAACGTAATATTTAATCTCAATGCCATTATAACTTATCAGCGTTAAATATTCTGAATTTAGCCAAGCCATTTAATTTTACCATTCAAACTTATCTATGTCAGTAATATAAGAATGCTAAATATTTGGGAATTATTATGAATGAAAAACAAAATAAGTGTTTAGAGAGTATTAGGGTGGACATCTTAACTAATCAAAATAGTATGAAGAAGATTGAACGACATCAAAATGCTCACTCAACGCATTAAAGCGACGCAGACATACCAACAGTGGATCAATAAAGCTAAATACCATGTGGTGACGACCTACAGATAATAGTAGACGAGAGCGTAGATTACAATTTTTTGACCTATGAAAATATTTGATTATATTTATATATAGAATATTTTTCACAGAGGGTAATTTCTGCAATACTCTGTGCATTGGATGATTTCATATCGATTTCTTGAAACTCTAGAATTCGAAGACATTCCTAATATTGGGGATGCGGCATTACTAAAGACTATGGGGAAGCGAGTATGAGCTTTCGGTACATACCTTTTCTACACCTTCTTCAGATTAGTGTAGAAGCTCCGTGTTCGTACACAGAACACACTATACGACCGTGAACAGCTTTAAACACAAGTGGTTTCTAATGTCCGGTGTTATAAAATCAAGGTTTTAACCGTCTGGAGAATTAATGCGTTAATGATGCGTGTGAAAATTCAGCTTGTAGGTCTGAGTAAAAGATTTAAACTATCTGCTAAAAATTTATTTTAACAAAGAGATCAAATTTGGGTCTCATTGGAGCCTCATCGATTTCTTTGGCAAACCAAAATTTGGATTTCACCAGGATCTTCCCCATTATGGCAGATTTAATGCAATTCAACATAAAAGACCCAACTTAGTTCCAATCACAATCAAAAGCGATAACATATTAACATCAGGAGAATTTCTTTGAGTTTTTGACCAATTTGATCCAACATTTTTTCTGCATGCTTTCATTTAAAGCCTTATAAAAACATTTATCAAAGAGCCTTGAAGTTCGCACAGAAATGATGGATTTCCTTTTCGTCAACCTTATTTCTAGTAGCGCCTTTAAAAATAATCTTCATCAAAATGCGTTCCCATTTGAACCTCCGTAACAAATTACTCACAGAAAAAGCATCTGGTGTGCTAATAGAACATAAATATTACACGACCGCATGAAAAGTACGTAGGTGATAAACACCACCGATTGACACACGCTAATATCTTCATCGTAACACATCAATCTTTTAACCCGTCGTGCAACATATTAATGTGCTTTACAGCTTCGGCGAAAGAATTGCAATCACTCGCGTGAACCTGTGTCCCCGGGCAACACCTTCTACTCCGCTGATTACAGTCCGCTTCATTGTAGAACATTGTTCATAGCGCGATCCGCTCGGGGGCACGAAGGAAATTACACCCTTCGCTAATATCAACGCAAACATGTGGTGTCGAAGCTGGCAAAAGCGAGTAGCAACAAAAACACACCAGCAGTACACTTAAAGACGTACATTACACGCTTCCGAGGTGCTCATGAAAGCATGTTGCATGCGCATGGAAGTATGGTGCAGGGGTGGAAGAAAAGCAGAAACAATATTTATGTTACACAGCCTGTCGGGCACCTTTCGCGCACCGTTCCAAGTTCCCAAACCGGCGCTACCCGGGTCTGTGTGATGCATCAAATTATACATCCGCACACATGCGGGACCGTCAGCGGCACGAACGCGTACTGGCTGTTTTCATTTCTGGTTCCCGCTAACGACACTCAGGCTATCTCGTTGCCCACCGAAGGGCAAGACGGTAAATCTAAGTCGCTAGCCCGTTGCCCGATGAAAGGCTGATTGGTATCTATCGGTACCGTCGCACAGTGCGGCAGCTGCCACTAGTTCTCCCCCGAAAAGTTTAATCCCCAGTTCAGCTCCATTCATCAAAAAAACCAAAACGGTCGTTTGGCTGTTAGAAGTGCCACGGAACGGAACAATCACTTGACCCGAAAGTCACTCACCGTGGTTGGTTGCAGTGTGGCTGCAGCTCAAGATGCAAGTACCTACGCGAACGAAACAAGAGCTGTTGGGCCGCCTTTCTCTTTCCTTTCGAATAAGACAACAAGTCTGTGGGGAGAATTGAGAAGGAAGGGATGACGCGTGCCACGATTTCTAGCCAGCAATCTATCATGGTGTGGCCCCAAGAACCATTTACCGATTGGAAGGGCCTAGCGTTTCGTTTGCCCTGCCTAAAACTAGTTCAAACGGCGTACGAGAAACGTGCGCCGAACGATTTATGGTGCGTTACGAAGCTTTACATGGCGATCGGTTCTTGTTGCTCTTGACTCACCAACTGTTTCGCTTTCGATCTACTCAATTACCTTTTCTGTAACTTTGTACCTCACCAAACACCAAGATTGGAGCTCGATTAAATCGCTCCGAACTAGATCAGATGGTCTCGGAGTGCCCGATCGTTCACGCAAAGGTTTATTAGCCTTATCCGAACGCAACAGGGGTTCGCTCCAACATTTGCACCCACGATATCGCTCCACACCGGACGGACACGCATTCGAACATTTCCGATACGCCGGTGCGAAGTTTCGTTGAGCTGCACCGTTTGCAAACCACGTCGGGCATGTTGATTACGCTTCCATGACGTTTCAGAGCGTACGCTGAACTCGTTGCGTCGGTACGTTTTGCGCTCTCCTGCGCATCGAAAGGTCGACAGACTGCGAAGATAGTGCGAAGAGTGTGGTGCGTTCGCAACCGTGTATAACACATACCGACACGAACGTAGAACTCGCCACCGGAACGCCACCCCCGGGGGGTGAGGGAATGGATTTTTTTTTATCCAATCCAATGTATCAGGTGTACGACACGATAGACCGATCGGGTCGTCTTCCTGCCGAGCGATCGTCTTTATTTAATCGAAAGAAAGTACGTGAATTCGAGTGCGATTTTTGTGTGAGTGGCTTTCATGCCGCACGCATTTGAGCTTTTCGGGGCTTTTCAGTTTACGAGATCCATTTCCTCTACAACCCGGCCGTATGTGCGTGTCTGGCTGGCTGTTTGCTTCCTTGCGGCATTGTGGCATTCGCTCGACGGTAATGGAAGCGAAAATTCACTTTCTTCATCCAACAATCCAACATTACTCAACATCTTCTTCGGTGCGCCGGTCGTGTGTCCACGTTGAAGGGTAATGGAATGAAAAGACCTTGCCAGTGGGCACATTTCGATTTTGGAGCACAAACGGTGGAAAACAAGGGGAAACCGTTCCGTGAAAGGAAAAGGGTCAGAGTGGTTACGTAAAGTAGGGGAAAAAAAAACACGCGAACAGAAAGTGATTTAAAATCGTGCAAAAAAAAAACAATATCTTTTAAACGGATGGGTTATTTGTCCGTGAAAAACATGACGAGTCTAGTCTTATTTTTATGGGTTCATTTGTGCAAATGCAAATGTTTTTTTTTTTGCGCTCTGGAGATTCACTTCAACATAAAAAAACCCTTCAATTTAAAGGCGGTTTCATCTGCTGAAAGGAAGTGCCTTTTTGTGTTTAGCATCACACTAAACGTTGCTAGTTTTCTCCTAGTTGGTTGGAAATTATATATATTTTTTCCATCCACAATATCTCATCTTTTTGCTGATCAAATCCCTAAACGATAAGCAAAGCTAAATGTAAACGGTGAAACAGAGGGCGAAGGAGCCCCAAACACGTTCGCAGCTAAATTTCAATTCCAATCGGGGTGAAGATTTATCTTCGCTTTACGAGATTGAAAAGTAAAAGTGCGCTGCAGTACACGGTGGGCGCTGCAGTGAATGTACCGTGCGCTGCAAATCGATCGAAAACCGGCCAAAAGAAATGTTGGACATGCGTGAAAAGTAACTGGCCCTCCTTTTTTTGTATTCCCCAGTAAAGTGCGTACCCTACCATGCGGATGGATTTGTGCTTTTTTTTCTTGCACGGGTGCAATAAATTAAGCGATTCAGCCATTTGTGTTTACATGAATGGCCAACGAAATGTACATCATGGTTAATAATTGTTTTATCACGAGCATAGCAAGTTCTAGGAAAAGTATGTCAGTTTTATCTGCTTTAAAACCATAGCCGGCAGTGTTCTTTTCATTTGTTCACAAATATAATTATGTTCGTTGTTGCATCAATTCCTGCAATATTTTTAAAACAAAGCAAAACTATCCTCTCACACAAATGACTGATTGACGGATTATAATTCAAGGCGATGTTACCAATTGTGCTGTGTACAAATCCTACATGCTACCGGAATCAATTTTTCCTCCCATCAGACAGGCATTCCATTGCAGATGCTTTGTTTGCATGGACCCTGTGGTATATTTTTCCGTTTCGGATGTGATACAGTACCAAAAATGTAAATAACAAACCCATCAGTCACTCAACCGGTCCATCAACGACACCGATGTACTGTGCTGGAAACGGATTTTCAATGGTTTATCTCAATGTTTTCCTTTTGTTGTTATAAACCAGCCTACAAAACCCATTGAAAATTAACAACAAAAAAATGTACACACACAACCTCAAAATAAATGGTCCCCCAACGTTGAGGCAACATAATGCATCGACAAATCGTGCACCGATTCACGCTCGATCACTCAAAATCGACACACTGGTCCTTTCCCCAACGCCTCTCCCGAACGGACATGTACAACGAACGTGGTGGACAACGATGGAAAAATGCACGCACCACACGATAAACGGAAAATGAACGATTTCAAATGAAAATGCTTTCGCTCGCCTGCGTTTGACACATTGAAGCGTGATTGATTCTCGAATGGTGCTCAACTGGAAGAGAAGGAAGATAAAATGAGCATAGAAAGAGACGAAGATGCGAATGCAAAAGTACCTCCCCGAGATACAAAAGGATGCCGGTGAATGAGGTGAAATAAAAATCACTCCACGACATTAGTGGAGGGACGGTGACCTGTCAAGTAACGCGGGGATCTCACCCCATCGAGTAGCCACTTCCAGAGCCATTCGGGGGGCCCGTAACACCCGGTCAAAACCTTTCTCTTACGGTTTATCCCCCGTTTCTGGGTCCCCGTGGTGTGTTGAGACCGAGAAAGTGCACCATTTTTCCCATCTCGGGGCAATTTTCCCATTTTTGGATCTAACCATCCATCCGAACGGTGGGTCTTTGAGCCAAAGTCCAACGACGACGCCTCACGCTGCCGAAAGGTTGTTTGAGATCTGGTGCGAGGAGTGCGTTGCACCTTGGAGCAGCAGTAGATCAATGGCATGTCCAGCATGGAGCGGCCAAACATTCCCTCGTGGAACCGGAAATCAAACCGGATAGATACCGCCCGGTCGTCGGGGACGGACTCTCCTCGGAAGGCCTGCAATTGTACGGACTTTCAAATTCGACACTTGAATTGTTGGTGCTGGTGCCGCTCGATCACATGCGCCCCCTGCGGATGGTCATTGGATGAAATGGCAAGACGAGAGCTGCAAAAGTTTGCAAAAATGAAAAGTAATGCGAAAAAAAATGCAATCTTCAAAGGTGGTAAGAGACCGCTTGGATGACTCACTACGACATATTGCGCCCGTACCGTGGTAACCTCAGAGCGCTCTGCTCCGGTTGGGACGGGGAACGCGTGTTTCGAACCTTCGGAATAAGGTCTGGAATATGTCATGATCGTGTGCGGATCCACCCTAGCGGAACAGTCCCGAGTGAAACGGGTAAAAGTAAAAGTCAAGGTAAGGTGCATGGAGCTCTCGTTTCATGTCGGCTCTTGGCGAGGTGTCAGATAAGCGTTTGAACTTTTCCTGTTTGCTTTTCGGACAACGCCTTTGAAAGGGAAGCTTAACGAGCGGGAGAGTCGTTCATCCAGAAAGATCCGGTTGGAAGGCAGTAAAAGTTGATGAGCGGATGATCTACACGATCGTTGATCTTTAACGGCTTAAGAAGATCTCGTAGATAAATTTATGGGCCATCGGCCAGTGACTGGTTCCAAAATTCGCACTTTTTGATGTTGTTTCTGATACGATCTCCCGATATGGGAACGGTTGAGAATCTGTGGAGCTTATTGTTTCACAACCTCCGCCAGCAAGCAAAAGACCTTCAAAGTGTCCAATATTCCCATTTGGGAGAACGTCTTCAACCCTGCCCCGACATCTTCAAATGCCAAACCATCCGCATACCGTCGCTAAATTAGCGAACTGTCGCCACTGGCTGCGGATACGATCGTGTGCTTTTTATCTTGACCTTTTTTTTTTCGCCCGTTTCATGCCTAAAGCTATCCAAATGTGGCGTGTTCTACCCAGTCTCTCATCCCACGGCGCCATCGATAGCGTTCCCAACGAGATGCTAACAATTTCCTGTTTCATTCTTCCCTCACACGCGTGTCTTAAAATACTGTCGCGAGCGAAGAGAGGAAAAAAAAACAGTTGGCCGTTAACATCGCGCGTTAAATTTATTGCCCAGCCAAATGGTGAGCACGTTGGGCACGAGCTGGAAGAAAAGGCTTCTGCGATCAGTTCCCGCCGTTGGTATTTACGGTACGGAAACTTCGAACCAGAGCATCGATTAGTCTGCTTCGAAAATTAGATGCAAATTAATGTTCGCCCATTAGGTGCAGGGGAGGATCTCATTAGAACGCGCCGTGCCGTTTTGGAACGTTCGATGGTGAAAAGTTCGCGTGGCCATTTTGTATTCCCAATCGTGCGAGGGTATAATGGTGATAACCTTTAGCCCGAGTTGATCAGTGTGGTATTAGTGGTATAGTGAGTGCCTCGATTTGGTAGAAAGGTCATTATCGATGACTTTATGGCCGACCTTGAGGAAGCATCTTTGTTCTTTTCTTTTAAATGGATTTGATCGTGTCGATGTATGCGAATTAAGCTTCGGAAGCTGTCCAAATTTAAATTTTGTTTTTTTGGGGACAAAATATTCATTTTCTTGCTTTTGTTATAAATAAAATGATACATTATATCCATCCCATTCAAGTGTGGGAAATCCCTCAATTAAGGCAGCATTTTTGTGAAAACATTTCTATAAACATTGTTGGACGCTAGAACAATAGAATCATTCGAATGCTTTTATCTTATAAGCTATGGTGAATCTACGTCTCAAAATATCACACTTTAAGTTCGCATTATTTCTAATCTCTTCGTTTATGATAAGATTAAGCCAGCACAATAAAATACGCAACCTTCAGCTCAAACTTCTTCAAAAGGTGCCCATCTGCAAAGTTTAATGACGCGACATCACAGAAGCTTCTATAGTTCGTAGATCATCGTCATGGCATCTTCGCTCCCATACGTCTTCGTGTGGATAAAGACCTCAAAAAGAGACCGAGAAGCGGAAAAGGAAAGATGAATAACTCCTGAGAGCACCGACACACTGAATCTATTTCGGAAAACATTAAACCTCCGTTGGTCAGTCAACTTCATAACTTTTTGTTGGAACTTCATCGCATGGCTTCATGTAATTTACAACGCCCCGTATATTTGGGAGACAAGAAACAACCTTACCGAAGCACAAAGCAGAACGCACAATATCAACACCCCACACAGTGACCTTGACTGTTACATAAGCGGGTTTTTCTTTATGTGGACAAGATCGTTTTTTCGGGTTGGTTTCGCAGCACTATTTTGCTTGCTAAAACAAAAAAACACCGCCGAGCACTGGAATGCTGTGAATATTATTCCCGTAGGCGTTTAAAACTGTGACTTTTGTTAGTGAGAACTTTGGCGATGGTGGGCCTTGGAATTAAGAAAACTTGCCGTAGAGAATAAAATAGTATCTGTCGGAAAATTGATTCCCAGCGCAATTATGTTGATCAATTTTAATTACAACTTTCAATTAAATGCTTCACTACGGCACCACGTGGCGTGAACGGCAGGGTTACTCGCCTTCGTGCTCATTAGCAGTGACACCAAATTCCGGCAACAGTTTCGTACTCACAGCCACGTTGCATTTCTGCACGTCCAAACTCCACCGAACCGGAGATAAACGATGAATAATTATTAAGCCGGGGAACGTTTCTCCGGCACTTCTTCTTCGCCGCCAGGTAGTGGAGGCTTGCAAACTTGTCGAAGAAGTTCCGACATTTGCTTCGCTGAGCTAGATTTAATGATAGTTCAGCGCGCTGTGGCCCGGTGTTGCCGAGACGAGCGGCGCGCTAATCAAAACCGTGCTCCAGTGAACCATCTGATTTATAGTCCAGACGCAATAATAATGAGTCACCAAAATATGGGCCACCATAAAAAGTACACCATTCGCGACAACTTCATCCTCAAGGTGGATGAGTTTCGGCAAACGGCTAGTAGCGAAAGCATAATCCAACTTTTTCGACCTCATCGTCATCGGCACTGAACCGGATCTAGAATTGTTACCACGTTCCAGCACTCGCTGGGCGGTCATCAACGGAAAATTCCAATCCTGCACCTCACCCACGTCAACGTGCTGGAGGAAAATTGAATTTCCCAAACCGGGATTTATAATTTATGCAGCTTCGGCTCATCATCAAGAAATATTTGCCATCGTTGGAGAGTTTTGTTTTTTTTTTCTGCACACCCCCTGGCGTTATGCAACGCACGCCGTATCTTCAACATGCTGGAGCACCGTAGAACGTGTGCCACCATCGCCTCTGAGAAACGCAACATAATTCCCCGGACCAACTTCCACCGCGAGCGAACGTATAAAAATATTGGCCAACCATCTGCATCATAAAGTTTCTGCCCTTACCGGATGAAATGAACCGCAAAAGGAACCGTTCGACATGGCCGTCATGGCGGGAAGTTGGTTGTGTTTTTTTTTTCATCCAGAACTCCATCAGATGCGCTCACCACGAGGGAAAAAATGTTTCGATATAATGCTACTTTCCGGTGCTTGGGAGACATGGCCCATTTCGGGGTGTTGGGTGGAAGCATGGAGGGGTTGATTATTTTTTTGGAGAAGAACTGGATTGTGCAACGGCGAGCGTGAATCTTAATCGGGCGCAATGCGAACGATCGTAAAAGAAGTCGGATTGCCAGAATGCTCCCGGAAAATGAATCTTACCGAATGAGGGCAGTAAGTGGTTTAAAGCCGATGTTGCCGTTGAGAGGAACGGGCTTAAGTTTTGTGAGCACTTGTAACAGGTTCGAGCGAGATTTGTCTCGTACAAGAAAACAATAGAGGATCGTCATGCTGTTGCTGAAGATGATGATGATGATGATGATGTTTATTCTAACGGATCCACTATTAACGAATTGTTAGACTAATGCGGTTTGAGCTATGCGTTCAATACAGTTAACAATTGTCTGTTCAGATTCCATTCTTTACTAGAACATTAAATCTTCCTATAAGTGAGACTATTATACCCTTGTTAAAGTAACATGATTAGGATAGTTATGCAAAATCGTATTTACTGTATATTAAATAATAAATTTTTAAATACATCGTCCAAGATTTTGTACGCAAGTAAACAGTTAGTTATGCCTCATAATAAACATGTTTTGGAAGCTTAAAGATCACACAGTACCACATAAAACAACTTAAAAACTTAATAACCTAACGACCCGTGATTGTATCTACGATTTAACAGCTCGTTAAACTAACGAACAATTATACTCAAAGTGCATTAAATTGCAGCTTTATGAAACATGTTTAACATCATCCTTTGAACCTTCATGGTGCTTCACACAATTACTTATTGCAGTTATCGCAAGCAACTTTTGCAACGTAAATGTAGCAACATGTTTTTATTTTTATTCTCCCGTTGTAACCATACCCCTGTCGTTGCATTGTTGGTACGATCATCACACGATCATTATTACGCTCGGTGAGATCACATCGCCCAACGGTCACTGGGGCGTTGTCTGGCGGGGCAAGTTGTCGTTCACAGCGAACGCATTAACGAACAACACACAGCGATAAACGATAGGGTTATGGTCCATTGCACGTACTGTGACATGTAGTGTCCACCCGAGACACGGTGTTGCAGCTAAAATGGGCACCGGTGTACATGGAAATGGTCTCGCGGGGAAATAGCTATCACCGCCAGTCACCGTATATCGTTGGGCACGGTCCAAAAAAGAAATGCACTGCAATCATGCTTTACCTGCAAGCACGAAGAACACGCCTTTAACTCTCACCCCAGTATCATTTGTCCCGTCCGTGAGTTTGAAACCGAACCCAACAAAAAAGGGGCTTTTGGAACGAAAAAGGTTTCGTGCTGCTTCGGCAACCTGGAATGCACTGCCACCTTGGACACGGAGACTCGATCTCGATCTTGATGGCAGTAGGCGACATCGATCGAGCAGTAGATTGCTTTCCATGTTGTCTCTCCTCCAGTGCACTGTGGAGCGTTTGGAAGCTGCGAGCACTTCCCAATATTTTCCTGCCATGTTTTACCACACAGCACGTTTCCTTTCTCTAGGGAGGTTTCCTATTTGCGCTAGAAAGTTTACAGCGTGGATCAGTTAGATAGCATTACCCCACCCGAAAACCAACCCACCCGGAACGAGCAGCGGTGTTGTGTTCTTTTCCATTCCCAATTTCTTCCACACTCTATCCGACCACATCTAATCGGCATTAGCATAATGTTTGCATTGTTTTATGCTCCCCGAGAAGGAGAAGGAAAAAGGTATAAAATTAACATGCCCATTGTCACGGCGTTGGTGGTCGGTTTCCAATTCCAACGAACGAGTTTCTTCTCCTGCATTTTCCTCGGGATCTAGAGCGTTCCAGGATTGAATGACGATTTCTTGAGGTTTTGTTTTATTATTGAGCAGTAACGGAAAGAACGGTTTCGGTTGCGGCTTTGTGTCGTACCCGCAATGAATCTAGTGCAGCAGTATAAACTAAACACCACGGTACATTTGCTAACCATCTGCTGAAACTCATGCCGCACGCCCTCCGGCAGGCAGGGACCCATTTGGAAAGGTTCTCAAACCTCGGGCATTGCAATTTACACGCGGGGCGTTGTCGATCGATTTGTGCATGCTGCGGAATGGTTTCCAGCTTCTCGGTGGCGATCACTGGATCACTGTGACCCAGATTTTCAACCACGGCACACTCCAGCTGTCTCCTTAGCCTTCGGACACTATATCCATTCATGACGCTCGAGTGTACTTTGTGGTACGCTCTAAACCATACTTATGCACGCCATGCCCAACAGCTGGTTGGCCGCAGCTCAAGCGGCAGGAAAGCGAAACCCAAATGTGCTGGCGGGTTAGCCCGGAGCCTTGAGGAATTGATCCGACCACTGCTTCAATACAGCTGTTTAGCATGCAATGTTCCCGTGCTGCAATTTCGCTCGCCTTAAAAACTTGCTCAGATATTCATCCGGCTCTCCAGTGTGATGAGCCAGCCGAGGCACCACAAAGCGTAATTCCATCCCCGTAAACCGTAATATTTATCACCCGGTGTCTTGTACAAACTCCTCTTCCCAGCTCTCCCCTTCACTAGCTCGAATATAACGGACATTTTTGGTTGATTAACCTTGTACTTTATCTTGCTGTCTGTTTCGATTCTAGTCGAGCGTTAAAATTGGACCACTCCCGTTTCGGTCCAGCGAGATAATCAAAAACCTTCCCATTCCTACCACCTCCAGGTCTATCCGGTCGACTTGTAAGTCTCTGTCTGTATTAGGGCCTCAAACTTTGATACAACCAACCAAACTTCCCTTTCCGCCACAAAAGCTTTCATCGTCCATAAGCATAGAAAGTTCACTTAATGCCCGTGCATGAACCACCATTGATCATTGAAGCCACTGGCAGTGCAGCTTTACTCGCGTTATACCGTGTGTCTTTCCCTTTTCGATCTGCATCTAGACAAGATCGCGCCCTAACGATATGATTCAAAACGGAATGCTAACACAGCTAACACAAACGAGCAAAAGTGGTAAACAATTATCTGGAAGTAAGCAGACGCAGCGAAGAAAAAAAACCAGACTATTGAAATATCTCATCTAATCTTGATTCCATTAATCACGTGACTTAATCAGTCTTTGGTTGGGGATTGTGTTGAAGGCTCGTTGTTAGAAATGATGCGCACAGTTTTGTTTGCTTTCTGTCTAAAAGATTAAAATCTCCCTATTTACTTTCATTTTAAATTATATGGAAGACGATTTAAGGTAAAACAAATTTAAATATTTTTTCGCCATTATCGTTACTAATTACCATCCAAAACAGGTTGCAGTTTACGCAACTTTTAGCACCATTTCCAGATTATGATAGATAAAAGAGTTTTATTTGAATTGCAGAACTACACTAAAAGTCCTTTCATTTTACATTCACCAAGTAAAAGAGGACCTCTTTTTATTTGTCCTATCTTGAATACTCCTCAGGTGCTTTCCAGATTGATGGCAGCTCATTTCGAACCATCAAAAGACAAGTATAAGAAGATAAAACCAACACAAAAACATGGACTCCCTGGTGTAATGTGTAATCAGAAATAATGCTTCGGTTTTTAACCGCACACAGTGCCCGCTAATGACACCGAACTGTCTTAATACCTTTGCGCCTCTCTGTGTCTTATGTGTGGATCCCGCACGATTCGAGGCACTTTCAATTTCGATACAGAAAGTGACAGTAGTAGCGTAACGATTGCGGTCAAGATGTTTTTGTCTTTCTTTTAACAGTTTTTAACGTCACGTAGCTTTGAGATTACGCCTGTACGTCGATAATGATGGCGGCTCACATGTTACACGACAAACCCAATCGCAAATGAGACAATTAGCGGATGACATGGGTTTCGTTTCATTTTTATGTTTTTTATACATCACCATGTTAGATGATGACCATCATCGATTCCCCCTAACTTGAAAGGGGATTTGTACGATAATCTTCAAACGTACTTAGATAACCCAACGGAACAACTGCAGAGTTTGAAAGTATTACGTCAAAATTTATCTTCCTTTTGGTACTCGGTCTGGGTGAAAGGATGAAACATTGTGCTTCCTTTCTAAACTTCCTTTTATTTGTATTGACAGTTTTTTTTTCCACATTAAAACCCAAACCATCTGCCTACTGATGACAAGAGACCGAAAAGACGAGCTCCAAAATGTTTCGTGTATCAAAGTACCGTGGCACCTGCTGCGTGGTCGACATTTCCTTTGCCCTCTACTTTGTAGCGACCCCTAGCGGTTGGTAAAATGAACTTTCAACAGCATTAGTTCCACCTCACTAGAGTTGTGGTGCATCGAATAAAAAAATCCCAGTAGACACAGAAAGCAAACACATCCGCTCTCGTGAGTCCTTTCTAATCACGTGACTGAACCCATCGGCCAGGCCCTGTGACAAGCATAATGAGAGAGATGGAGTTCCGGACCCCAAACAGTGGCACAATCGACATCCAAATGACGATGCAATGAAGATCATTTCTAATGCGCACGTTAGTTCGTTAAATTTCACCGCAAATTACGCCGCTTAACGATCGTCAACTTCTGACGTAAAGGAGCGTGTCGCTTGTTAGTAATTCCCCTGACAGACTCTATCAACACATCATCGCTCTGATCGCTAACAAAACAGATCGGATCGGTTTGACGAACGATTGATTGGTTGATCGGTGTTTCAATCAAAACATTTCCATCGACACACGATAGTGCGCAACACCGAGCTTCTATCCCGAGCGATTAATCAACACGTCTCAATCAATCTCGCTAATATCTAATGCTACTGTTTTAATGCTTCAGCTCCCTGGGACCAGGGGACGTACCAATTAAACACCCACCGGGTATTCTGTTCGGTGCGTTTTTCCATTATGACGGCACTGTCAGTTTTTTTTTCAACATTCCCTTTCAGTGTTCATTAAAGGTCGTTACTGCTCATCAAGTTGATCTCCGGTAGTTTGGACACTAATTTAGACCCCCATTGAAAGACGGAACCGAACGGTCCGGAATGTGATTCATTAATCAAATATATCCCGTGAAAGAGTTGGGAGCCGTATTAGAGCTTCGGCCTTGGTTGAGTGCCCGTACCTGTGGGGACATTATCGATGCGAGCATTACAAACTCAGCTGAATGACACAGCGGCACGCAGCATGTTGGAGCATTTGTACGCTGCATTGTGATTACTTTCTTTCTCCTGCGGGCATAAGTTACCAACAAGTTCCTGTCTGATTACCATACGAGCAGATAATGGATGGGTGCATTTCATGGTGGAAATTATACGTCTATTATATTTGATTAGCTAAAGCAGGTGTTCAAATTGGATTCGAATTGATTCTAGAGAAGTACGGCGTAGGGTAGTGGCAGGAAATAATACGAGAATATTAATACTTTAAATTTAACTCAACCTGCTTCAATTCCATTGGTTCTCTGTTGCAATTGTCTCATTTTGATGAATATACTTAAAGATGTACCATAACTCTTGAATCTCTTGGGTTCTTGGATCTTTAATGTTCTTAGAAAACCTTGGAACTCTCATATTGAGGTTCAATTTGTTCCAAGAAATAATCGGTCATCCCAGCTTTATATTGGCTTTATGGACTTATTATTTACACATAGTTGGAAATTCAGTACTCACTACATGGGAACGATACTCACTCGGATGGAATTTTAACCTCGCTTTGGTAGTTGGCAAAAACAATGTCAAAAACATAATTTTTAGAGTGAATTTCTAAATATGAAATAATTGCTGCTTCCGCGAAAAACACACAATCTTTAAATTAAATAATCAATACTAAATTTCGCATAAAGTTACCAACCACCGTCAATAGTTGGAAATGCTCTGCCTTGTATCCCCCTACCCTTTCTGTACTGCACCGTTTGTAAATAGTAATGATCGAATTTCTTTGTTAATTGTTTGCCATCGAAACCGATCCGCAAATACTGCTTCTCCGACACGACGAAGCGATTCGTTTCCAATTTGATAATAAAATCATCAAAATTAATTAACATCTTCAAAGGTTTCCCCCGTTCCGTTGGTCACTAGCCACCGGCTCATTTGATATAGTTAAATCAATTGGAATCGTGATCAATAAAAACCATTACGCGATGGCGTACCATTCCAACCTCTCCACCCAGAACGGCATGATAAATTAATATTCCTAACTACACTCGGGCTCTCGGTTTCATTCACTAACGGAAGGCCCACGATTCAACGACCATCGACACTCTTGTGCTTTTTGCTTCTACTCCTGGTTCGCTCTCCGTTTACCTCAGCTCAGATTTCCATTCGATTTAAGTATGATTTTTGATTAATTTTATGCCACGAAAAGTGATTACGATGTAGCTTTAAAAAAAGCCCCAGCCATACAAACGGTTTCTATCTTGTTCCCTGCTCACACCAACCTCGACCCGTTTAGTGGCGAATGTTTTGCGCCCTTATTTAAGTACTCATTTTGAATACAATGTGTATCACGCGGTGGTCATAAAATAAAACCACAAATGGGACGGGCAACGCAAAAAAAAACCCCCGCTGGGGGAATGGAAAATCGATAAACAGAACATAAAGGAATGGAAACAGCGAGCGGGACGTTGTGGGGACGTAAGATGATGGACAAATTTAGGTGGATTTAAATTCACCGCACAGCATTCAAACCAAAACACACCCACAGTCGTACACCTTTACCACGGTACCGGCGTTTGGCGATAGAAGAAAGTATGCAAAGTAAATATCGCTCAATGGTTTTAATCATCTCGTGCAGGAAAAATCTACCGAACCGTGCACGACAACCTACACCCCAGTCACAAGTGTACGATGGTATGGATAAAAATGGGTGAAGGGGACGAAGGAATGGGGGCTAAATTGAAGAAGCTAAACAAAAAATATATCACCCAAACTTTCAGCACCTAACCACCACCCGTTTCCAACGCTTTAAACCACCCACCCCAAGAAAAAACCACTCGGTACTGCACCAAAGGTGATGACGATAATGCCCACCGGAAATGGTTTGTTTCGTGTCTTTGCTACGGTTTCGTGCCGATTGCCCACTGGTGGCGTGGAAGAAAGCAAAACTTTTGTGGCTTTCGGATAATCAGAGCGCATAATTAATTCACTTACCCGGGGAACTTTTCTTGGCTGCACCACCCACTGTGCCCCCCTACCCCATCACCCATCCAGTTTCTGGCCTTACCGTGACGTTGTGACAGAAAGGTGTCTCTACCTAATCCAACCGAACGGTACGCGAGCTTCAACACTTCGTCGGTTTGTTATACGCACGCTGATAAAAGTGAAAAACTGAGCGAAACGAAAATGAAACCAAAGCTCAAACCAAAAAAAAAACAACAACCCCGAAACCCGTGCATGACTGCGTCTGGCAGTCGGTGCAAGGTTAAGGTGAGGAAATAAGCGCGCGGTCATGGTGCGGTGCACCGGTGGAATGAACCTACGATAACATTGGCCCCCTTGGCGAATGTAAATAGAGGAGAAAAAAGGGTGTCCAAAAAAACGTACGAGATGTGGCTACAAAATCAATAGAAAGCGAAAACTAATGCCTACTTACGGATAGAAAACGGTGAAGAAGGGACAGAAATAGCTCGCACGGCTAATGGCAGCAAATATTTCAAAGCGATATTTAAAAAAAAACACACGGAATAAATAAGAAAAGAATGGACGGAGAAAAAACCACCCCAACCGGACTGTCCTTACGGGGCGTGCTTTACCATACGTGTCCGCTTTTATTAACATAACTTTAATTGGCAAACAACGCGACTCACAAAACATACAACCGTGAAAGCACAAAACAAACGTGCCTGCAAGAACTACAATGTGCTTTACGAGAGAGAAAAAAAAACTGTAATGACAGTGGCAGGGTAGGTTTCGAGATGAAGAGCACAGTCTTGCGATACATTTCTCCATCTTGCTGACACCATCATGATTTTTTGGTGTGTGTGTCATCCGTCCTCAATCATCCGTCTCAGATACAAGATCATCGGGTGAAGAAACCCATTTTGTGACGTGGTTAGATTTTTTTTTTGCAATGTATGATCAGCAACCTATTTAATGGATAGTGTTGCAAATCAACCGAAGAAAATGGAAGGCTTCAAAGCATATGCAATCATATCGTTGTGAAGATAATTATGGGTTTTGTTTCCTTTTTCACCTTTGTTTAGTTCTTAAATAAAATAAATATTGGAAAAAAACACATACATAATAATTAAAGAAGGATTATGTTACAAAGCCCCGTTTTGTTATGCAGTTAGAATTGTTGCAATGTTTAATCCGCAAACTTTGATGAATAATTTAATGGATAGTTAAACAAATTCTTCCAAAAAAATGGAAGGCTTCATTCCATTTGAAATCATATCGTTATGAAGTTAATTCTGGGTTTCGATTATTTGTGCGCCTTTATTTAATTATTGCACAGAATAAATGAAGTTTTATTCATTTAGTATGAACGCACATATTCTCTTGCCGTATAAAATAAATATTATAGAAAAGATTAATCAGTAAATTAAGAAAGAGTATTCTCCACACCTTCATTTTGTGACGCGATGGGATTTGTTTTATGGATTCCATTTATTTAATGGATAGTTTGCAAAACAAAGAAAATCAATGACTGCAAACCGTATTTATGAATTAAGATAATTTTCAATTGATTATGAAAACAATACATACTTTAAAAATAAAACTCGTAACTAGCAATCATTTCAAAAATCAATTGCAATCATTTTTTTATGGTTTTATTTTATTAAATGAATAGTGTTGCAAACCAACCATAGAAAATTAAAAGCTTCATACCATACGTGCTAATTGTTAAAATTCTTGAAAAGAATAAAAATTAAAACAAAAGATGCAATATATAGCATAACATAAAATCAAAAAGTAAGTTAAAAACAATTTAAGAAGCCAATTGAAAGGAATGAGTAGAAAAAAGTATGAAGACAAATCTATCTAACAAACTGTATACATTGATGTTCACATTAACGAGTTTCTGATTTTTTTAACTTAAAAAACTTTCAAAAAACGCTTACTTGTATTTGCATATCACCATCGTTAGTAGTAAACAAATTTAAAAGAACCCATTTATCTTGCCCTTTGCTAATTGCTGCCTCGGTACCGCCATTTACCGTGAATCGCGTTTTGTACGAGAACAAAGCATCGAATACAGCCACCAAACCACCGTTGAGGCACCACCCCTTCCACCTTACCACTCAAAGTTTACTCGCATTGGAAAGCACGATGACGATAATTAAAGCTATTTGAAAACCACCAGCATCATTTACTTCCGGTTGGTCATCTTCGGCACGCCGGTTAATACCTTGATGTAATCGACAATTTTCCCCCGATCGGTACAAAGGAGACAACAACATTCAATAGCAAGGGGGTGGGTGATTGGGAAGACAAAAAACACATAAACGTCACAATAGTAAAAAAAAAAAACCCAGTGCAATGGGAAAAAGGGAAATTGTCTCCACTATCGCCGAGCGCGGTAACGCTGAACAAACAATCAGAAAACCACCCCCCCGAGTGACGGGATGAACGAGCGAGTGAGCAAAGGGGGATGAAATGACTGTGCAATCAAATTACCGAACTACCCCGTTCTTTTTTTTTCTCAACCCCAAAAAGCAAAATAGACGATGAGCACCCGTAGGTAGGCAGCGTGACCACTCCGGTGGACGAGTAGGAGTGAGAGAAATTAATTTAATAATTTTCTCCCGCGAACGAGCAAATAATGTTAATGACCCCCGGTGCGGGAGATGTTTGGCACAAAAAAAAACCCCAATTCACCCCGCGGGCGATAGAAAAATGCAAACTCGGGGGAGCTTTTGCATGACGGTTTTCCCAATGTTTATTTGTTGTTATCGAAGCAATCAGCTAGAATTTCTTCTTCTGCGGTAGTTTCTGAGCGATAAATCTGCGTACATCCCACCATTTGTCGGTTTTGCTCCGCTTAGCCAACCGGAATGGTAACAAATGCATCGTTACATCGAGTGGCTCGAAAATACGGCGTCGGTGATAGTGAGGTGAAAATCCATCCGAGCCCCCAGCCCAAGCAATCCATTTCCCGCGCAAGCAAATTCTACTGCGCCCGCAAAGCTCTCCCGTACGGATACGTACGTAAATGTAGCGCGTTGATAAGGTTAAGCTGCGGTGAAAAGAAGGAAAACCTTCCACACCTGTACCACCGTTGGGCGCGACCTTTCCGTCTCACCCGGTCCAATCCAACCCGCGCTACCATTCCGCAGAGAGGTGAAAGCGAAGCACAAACCGAACGATCGTTAAATTTAAATTGAATGTAAATAAATTGAACAAATAATGGTACCGATTTTTATTGCCCACGTTTGTCGTCAGCACAGTCATCGGTCGGGTTCGTTCGGTAAAAAGCTGTCTCGCACACGCACGGGAACACACATACATACAAATGCTTCTTCAAATATATTCGTAAACGATTCCTCGTTTTTTTTCGCTGTATTTTCATCCCTTTGCGAGTGGTTGAGGTCAGCAGACGGAAAAAAAGGAAACCCGGGGGTTTTGTGCGTTTGCTTGTTACTTGTGCTGCAGCAGGAACAGGAAATGCCGGGGAAAATTGTTACAGCATTATAGGAATCCATTTCCACTGATCCCGCGGTAAAACGCTTCCTACGGACATTTGTACCCTTTTGCTTTCGCGGCCAGAGTTCAGTTTATCTCATTTATTTACCACTGGCTTTCACCTTCCCGTGGGTACACTTCAACAAAGTATTTTCTTTCGCCACCCGGTTTTTCTTTCAGCATCTTCCTTTCTGGCGAGAGTTTCTTCCTGATTTTTGCTGCTAAATTACCCCTTTACTGTCACCCCAGCAGCATTCATGCAGCCGCAGTGCAGTCAAATGGCGAAAATATCATCGAAAGATCGTTAGACAGGGGAATAAAAATCCAGACCTCCAAGGACTGGTTTTTCATGTCCCGACCCGTATGCGTATTTGTGCCCGGGAATGTAATGGAAAAACCGGCCCAGTTAACGATTCGTTGGCAGAAATATAATCAGTTTACGTTACGGCTCATTCCCAGGGTGCGACCTGAAAAGTCAAACGATCCGTGCGGAACTATCATTCGGCCGAATGTTACCAATCGGTTACAGGTTGCAGTGGGATACTTTTCCACCATATGTCACCCACTCGATACCGGTTCGGTTGCAGCATGTAATGATAGTTCAACAGCAACGAACATAATGCGGATGTACTGGCAAGCTTTAATGTTTAATATTGGCGATAAAATTGCAACTGGTATCGCAGAACGATGATGATGATGATGATAATAATTTTCCGACGTAACGCACGGTATATGCGGATGTAATTTGCAAATGTACAATTAACCCGGCAGCTTTTCCCGGGGTTCGATAGAGAAAAAAATAAAACCACATCAGTTTGCCTGCGTCGTATTTGTTCCAGGATGGAAAATTGTTCTGTGGGACGTTGGTACGTGTGGTAGTAGCTGCGTAGTGGGTTGCCAAAAATGCTTCATCTAACGTACGCTGATGTAACGGACCAATTATAACTCGTGGTGCAAATTATCATGTACCCAATTATGTGTAATATATTTCCATTCGGTTGCCTATCAATTGATGCACGTGCTTCTGGCTACATTCGGAACCCACCATACCGATCGCAGAGTAAAGCGTGGGTACAGGAGCAGAAATTGTTTAATTTGAAAATAGAAAAATTAAAGTTTAATATAATGTAGGGTGTGTGTTACCTTCTGCAATGGATCGAAAAATAAGGCCCACGAATCGCTTCCAACTTTTAGACACTTTAAATGTTTAAACTTCAATTAAAATTGAACCATTTTCCCAGTTGGCGAAAATTTTTCGAGTAAATTCCCCACAATTTTAAAACATCCTCTGAAAACAGTGAGACGTTATGGAATACGTTGCATTAAAAAATATTCCTCAGCAATTACTGGTTCGTTCAAATAATTCAAGAGTTCGTAAATCTTTCTTAAATAAACGCGAGTGATGTACACAGTAAGGGATATTAGGTTTCATATTTGAAATTGATTGTTTATATCTTCTTTTCCTGGCGTTATATCCTCAGGAGACCTTTTGAATGGATGTTAACAATCACTCTTTTCAGTGAGTTAAATTAATACAAGAGCGACTATACTGTTTTAATTTTTCTATCCCATAAATAGATATTCAGCAAAAAAAAATATTCTCGTGATTGAAGGTAAAATTCACTCATTACAACCTCGAAAGAGTAAATGAGTGATTTGAAACGCAAAAGAGCAATCAGATAGTCATAATAAATCTTCGTGTTGAGTTGAATCAATACATTCATTTACAAGATCCAATTCACTCACTCACTCCTGAGCTGTGATCTGTGTGTGAATCAGAGTTGATTGTTTGAATTATGAATTGTTGATATAGAGGAATCTTCGTGAAAGACTATCCAATTAAAAGTAAATTTTCGAAAAAAAAAAATATTATGTGCGTTTTGTGCATTTTTTAATTATACTTAGCCCATGGCTTCAAGAAATTTTCTGGTCTAGAGCACTTTTGTCGCCACTAGTTTTTCTGATTTCGAGAAATATATTTCTCTTAAACTGTAATTGAAATTAAAAATGCAAAACCCGTATTTAACATGAAGCAACTACATTGACAATAACATTTCCATGAAAGCGAGCGTTTGGTGCTGTGCCCTGTGTGCCACGCACCCTGGCGAAAAAACATGTTAATTGTCTATGAAAAATTTCGCAAACAGCTTTATTCCTTTTGTAGTACGTTCGTTGCGGTGTAAGATTTTTACTGCGAATGTTTTAATTTTCACCATAAAACCCACCTGAAGCGGTGGGATTTTCTGTCCTTGTAAATGGAATACTTCATTAAAATTATGCTGTAAGGGCTAATTTATTTGAAACCTGTTTAAGCCTCATTTCATGGTTTTGTTTTATTTCTTAAATATTTGTAACATTTGTCCAACAACATTTAAATTGTATACTCATTGCTTCATACAGCTAGGGGTGGTAAATAATCTATTCAAAGCAATTTATCATTTCATTCCAACAATCCAAAATGAAGCAAAATAATTTAAAAAAATCCCTAAAGAAGCATCTTATGATGGAACAAACGAATCGTTATATCAAGACAGCCAAACCATCAAACTGGTTGATCGATTATTTAAACTGTCTCAGTAAAGGCTTGCACTTGTAGCCCACATTAGGATTTCATGAGACCATTGCGACGCAAGCTGACGCCGGTTGTTCATAAAACAAAATTTCGTACTCGCTGTAATGAAGTCTGCGCACCATAAAAAGCGTATCTTTTCCCTGAGCTGACAATTCAGTTTACGTCGGTTCCCCAAAGTCACCACATCACAGCAATGTCATCCTGTGCAACGGGCGCCACGATTCATCTCCTTCCCCAAACTCAATTTCCTGCACATGCATCTTGAAGTTGGGCTTTTTTTCTGCGTGTATGTACATAGTTTATGTTTTCTTTTGTTTTGTTTGGTTTTTTGCTTACATGCAGCAAATTCGGTTCGTGCAATCTACTTCAATAAAAAAAAACCGTTCCTTATTAAGTTACTTTAGCATACGATCCCTCCCACCACACCTGCTCCTCTCGGTGCAGGAACGGAAGATTCTGTGAAGTTAAAATAAATGAACAAACTGTCACCACCGGTACCACACGCCGATGATGGCGACGATGCTGCTGCCTGGAACTGCTGGTGCTAGTGCTGCCAGTTGCCATTCGTGTGCGCGTGTATGTATGTTTACTGAAAGCTACCACCCGTGGTTGGGCTTTCGGGACGGCGAGTTGAGAGCGTTCCGTTCAGCCCTACAATAATCCGCCTCCCGGGAACCATAATTGAACACGTGAAACACCCACCGTTCAGGCCGCGGGAAGGGAAAATGTGTGTGTGTGTAGCCTGTTGGTGCCTTATTTTGTATTAAACTCAAAATCATCACCATCATCGTGGTGGTTCCCATCCCAGTCGCAGCGCTCCGCGCCATCGTGGTCGTCATCGTCAGGAACTTCATCACCGGCGTCAGTGCCAGATTGAAGAAGTGCCTCCGTATGCCCGGGCGTCCTTTTTTACCTTCTCACCACACAAACGTCGGTCACATCATCGAACGCTCGCATGCGGACAGATGCGGGATGCATTGTGGAGATCCGTGCAATATTTCACGGCAAACCCCGTCGACACGGTTGGAGGCACGTTGGTGGGTAGCCATCGCTGAAAAACTCCCACCGTATGACAGCTTCCGGGAAACTAAACGGTAGAATCCAGTAAGCTCTCGCTCACTCGCTGGTCTGCCACTTCAGGACACGAAGAAATGCTTAGCGTCGGGTTTGTCAGGACCAGCGCGTATGTGTACACCTTCAAAGACCCGTGGCAGAACCGTTGGTGCGGCTGATGTACGGCACCACGTTGGTTTCATCTCCCGGTCCCAGACCTAAGCTGCTCAGCAAAGCTTTTCCGGATCCGTTTTGTCTTGCTTCGGCCCCGGCCTGTAGGGAGTGTGAGTGTGCACAAGTAAACTTAACCTATTTCCCGTGTCACGTACACGCGATTGCGCCCGATCCTATCATCGGTACAATATGTTGCCACTCTCTGTCGCTGATGGTTTATCAAAACTCGTAACGCCATTCAGTCGTAACAAAGCTTCTTTTGATGAGAAATTGATTCTTTCACTATTGCTAGTGCACCGGTGAATGTTTGTGGCAATGGCCAGTACTGTAGCGCTGGGGGTAATTGTTATATGTTTACAATATTGTGCAAAAATAGCACAATTACTGAGTACTGTGTATCTCGTATCATCCAGTTTTTCCCTAGTGTTTGCAGAAAATTTAATACGTTATTGTTGAATAAATTCCACCCTTCCAAGCGATTCCCAGCGTTCCCGTCGATATCGCTTCAAAGTGACACCAGCCGGATAGCAAAAAGACACCCTGAAACATTGCTTGCATCGTCAGTACACGGTCACACAATGGGATGTGTCGCTGAGACGGTATCCTTGCATGGTGGAGTATAAGACGCATTTACCAGCACGGATGCATGACTGTGCACGTACGCGCCTTGACATAAAGGACGACCGGCGCCGGGATATCAACAAGCTCTCGACATGATTATCCATGCGGCGCTTGCCAAGGCATGAGTGTGTTTTATTGTCAGACCCCTCCACTCACACCAGGCTCACCCTTGGAACCAACCGTTTATCGTCCACCTTCCCCACAAGCTATTAGCCTATCGATTTTGATACTCTACGGATGGGGTGGTTTTGCCGTACGGATTACTGCAAGCGGGTTGGAAACCATCGTCACGGCACGGTTGGGCGCTCGATCGCAAAATGCCATTTTCCCTGATTATTAATTATCGTGCTTGCGACGAGGTGCCACGGTTTCAGGCGCTTGATCCTAGCGTCCTTTGAGGCAAACCGAAGAAGCAACGTTGATCGGTGGGAATAAAATTTTACCGAAGAAAAACACATGCATCCAATCTCCCTCTCCCGCAGTATCAAAAGTGTTGGGAGAATGGAAAAGAATGGTGTCTAAATATTGAATTTCCGGACGACGAGAATTCTACGACACGACACTGTACGCTGACCGCATTCACGATAGATGCGGTTTAATAAGCGAGTTGAGTTATTGGAGAAACGAGAACGGAGAAAAAAAGCGTCCGCCCGACGACGAGAAATACAGTTGCATGTTTGCGAAAGAGGAAAACGATCATTAGGGAAAGCTTACGAAGAATAAAAGCAAGCTTATCCAGAGTGGGCACATAGTTGTTTGCGATAGAATCTGGACGACAGCGACGGGATAGGCCAATGGCAGGAACCCTAGCAGTAGGATGAGATTGTTTTAAGCTAAGCTTATTAATAGCATTATTGGCCGATAGTAGTTCCAGTGCGGATCATTCCGTTTAAGGAAGAAATGGACACCGTTTTGGTACGGATATAGCATGAGGTTGTTTGATGACTCAACTCCCGTTTTAATCTCTAAGTAGAGTTTGAAGACAAGTTAATTTATTTATTTTTATTTTATTTTGCTACCTATGTCGTATAGCCTGGCGATGGGCCTTCGTGATAGTAGACTGTACCAAATATTCCAGAATTTAAACCATTCAATAATAATCATACATTAAATTCGGTATCAGCCAATACATATTACTTGAACTACCAGAGTTACCAGAATTAGAATTGGACTTTCGAATATCGCTTTTCAGGGTTTTATTTTCCAACGATATCATTGGAATTAATGTCTTAAAACGCATAACGAACCACTCGTAATGGATTGTATCGCCTTTTCTTTCATCTTTGACCCCAATTACAGTTCATACGAAGCTCTCAATGGAGTTTCAATTACGATTCAAGTTTTGCAACTAACAGTTCTATTCAAGTGTAACGTACTACCATCACCGTTGGTGCTTTCACTTTTTGCCCGCATCTGTTCCAGCATCCTTGTTCCCGATCGCATCTCGCATGATAATACGAACCACTTCGTAAGCTCCTTATTCCTAGATGGTTAATCGAATTTACCGGCACATACACGTTTGACGGCATTATTTATGCGCTCATTAAAGCAAGTGACTGCGCAGACTGCCTTTTGAACCGAGGAGCTAGCTTACTTTTCGCGCACATTCTCCACATCCTTTGTCGTATAACACGCCGCCGGTGAAAGTAAAAGTTTGCGCAGTTTCTGAAGGCCTCTCAACTGCATCGATCTAATGTAGGAAAAGATAGTGTGGACATACAGCTAAAGAAATATTACGCAATCCGGGAAGATACTGTCGTTTTGGAGGCCCATCTAAATTACACCTGTTGTTAAAAATACTTCAAATTACATTCTTCCTCTCTGCTATCCAAATAAAAATCTAGCCGAAAGCTCAAAATAACTTCAATTTTTTCCTCGTCAGGCTAATAACAAAACTCAACTCTATCAACACCACAAAGACTGGTGTTTCCTGGAAAAACCTCAACTCGGAAGTTGTGGCCCAGTTTGGTACGTTCTTGAGGTTTTTAGTTTACTGTAACGGTCATTATTCCTTCGGACGTTTGTCGTTTCTCGTACGATCTTTCGGGTTTCTGAAGGTGCCCAAACCATCCTAACTACCCGTGCGGTCCCGTGAGAACCTCGGTCCGATACCATCCTCCCTCGATTCTGAACTTGAACTTTCGGACGACACAAACCTGCAAACACAGCTGAATCATTAATTAATGTCCGATCCGGTTCTGGTCGGTTCGTGCAAATTTCACAATAGCCAACACCCATTTAGAAGCGTCGGTTGAACCTTAGCCGTACCGTTGTAACACCACTACAAAATAGTAACTCCCTCCACCCCAAAAGAGGTGTAAGAATGTGGCACCCGGTAGCCGGACATGTTTGTATTGTCAGGGCTCTTGCCTATATACAACGTTCGCCAACGCCTACGGTGTGGCTGATTCGCTAATGCTGATGCAGCACATTATTATCATAATTTTCGCTTCCTAGAATTACCGACGATGGAAACAAACCTTTGCCGGTGTGTATTTATTATAGAGCGCCCCATAATTAATGCTTCTTTGTTGTCGTACTATAATGACCCTGGGTTGCGCTGCGACATTCGGGCGATCTTAAAGAACTCATCGGTGTACCTTTAAAAGACAAATCGTTCCCACCGCACTGCTTCGAATCGACAGCGCGCATTAGTCTAGCTAGTGTCCAAGCAAAACCTGCAAACCGGGAAATTGGCAATTGAATCGAGATTAATTGCCAAAGGGACATTCCGTACGGCGGCATCATGCAAACATGCTCCCATGTGAGCGATGCCAGATAATGTCGTCCACAAACCTCGCTGTTGCCCTGCAGCAGCACGGAACTATCACAAATGGGGATGTGCCGTCGACTTAATCTCAATTTTGTCCCAATGCCTTCGGGATGGGACCGGAGCTATTGAAGGTGATTGAATCACCGAACCCTAGTGGGTGTGCCAGAACGTCCGGAAAGAATGTTTTGCCGACCATAGCATAAATTATCGCTGGTCATTATGGACGTGCTTGCGGTGCTATTGTTTGGACATTAATCAGATTCAGTTTGAGTGGGGGAAATGATTCGGTATCCGTTAGGGCCGTGTGAATTGTGATACCATTGAGATTATGATTGTGCTATAAAATATTTCAATTACGCTATCGTACGTGAAGCATGCAAATTCACGTAATCTTGGTTTTGGGTACGCGACCGATTACCGTACTGAGAAAACAATGATCCAATGTCGTACGCATTTAAAAATGAGTTACCCGTAATCCTGGCGTAACAATTTCCAAAGAAACAAACTGATCGAAATCAATTTCCTTTAGTAGTTTTCTCTTCCAACCAGCTTACTATCTTTTTAACCACGATTGAGTGCACGCCACTCCCGTAACACGTCAAAAACAAACTTTCTTCTGCTGTGTGGGAAACTTGTGGGAAAGGTCCATATTTCTCGAAAACAGTACTCCATGCACTCCTTAATGAAAAGCTTTCCATCTACTGGATGCACCCAAAGGAACTCCCCTGCCGGGGAAGAATGATTTACTTTTTAAATCAACTAAAGTGCCCTAAAGCGGGCGCTGTACCCAAATCCTTCCTATAATCCGCATACAAATCCTTTCCCAACTAAGCCATCCTTCCTTCACCCATTCGCCCGCTTTTGGTTAATCGTCTCTGTATATACGTCGGGGCTTTAGCGTTCTGGCTGCACAAGAGCGTAGTGGCTTGTGGGAAAAATTATTTAACTCATTGTTTCGCTACAAGCACTTCCTGTCTGTTCGACGTCTCCTTGCGTTGGTTGCTGCCGTACTGTACGGAGCATGCACATGTTGCTTGTACAACCCACTCTACTGCAGTTTTTGTAATCTGCCCGAACGAACCCAGTATCGAGCTTCCAAAATCACTGCACTCCATTAACGGAAGCGTGTGTCTACATGTGCACAATAAACCTGTGTGTGTGTGTTTTTTTTTTCGACTAATCTCTTTGTGCCCAACAATCTACCAATTCTTTTCACAGCAGATTACTTCACATCCTTGCCCAATTCAAAGCAGAGCGAAAGACAAGAGAAAGTTTACACGCTCCAAACGTCAATCGAGCAGATGGAATAAATGAATGGATTGCAATTTCCGATCGACAGCGTTCGACAATTCGGAACATTTCATTTGTAACGCTATCATCGGGTACTATACTACCGTACCCTATGTCCCGGACGACAGCTGTCGATTGTTGTCTTCGCCCTGACATTGCTAAACAAACGCGAATCATCCAACCGGTCAACAGTCCGCATTTCGGTACAGTTTGATACCGCCCGAGTTTTGCACATGATAGCATGGGGAAGACGGAAAACACCGGAAAATGGGAAAATAATACCGAAAACTTTTACCCCGGTATACACGATCAATGTGACCTTCTTGTTTCATCTGCACCTGATTTCCTGCTTTTCCCATTAACAAGGGGTGCCAACTGCAAGGGAAACCTCTTTTTCTAAACTGACTCCTTAACAAAGATGGAAATGGATGAAATCCATTGCAATCCATCCTGCTGGACCGGAAGTCCCGTCCCGTCCATCCCGTATCAACGACCATGATCTGGCATCAAGTGTCCTCTTGTGCGTGTGTGTGTGTGTGTGTGTGTGTGTGTGTGTGTGTGTGTGTGTGTGTGTGTGTGTGTGTGTGCAGCTACACCAAAACCAACTTCCTACAACCCCCTTCGGTTGGGTGTTGGAGTGTTCTCAGAACATCCCGAAAAACCCGAAGCACAACATCCATTTCCTCGACCACACACACCCGGCCGAAGAATGGAACAAGATACTTTGTGGGGATACCGATTGTCGGCATACGGTTACGGATTTGTATTTCGGGCTCCCTAGCAGTGTTAAGAAAGTACGTGCGGGTGCGGGACATGGACCGATGCGATGGCATAAAGGGGAATGCGATTTCATCAACCTCGAATCCAGAAGCTCGAGCTTATCTCTTTTCAGCTGAGCCAAGTTGATGCTTCCTGCTGTAAAAGTTGGTTTCCGATGCAGGACACTTGGTGCGCTTGTACTTGTGCAACGCAAACAAAGACGTTACCGTTCATGTTTCGCTGTACCCATTTACTTGGAAGGAGTAAATTCCGTGTTCATTTTTTCAAATGTTGCTTTGTTCAGCAAAACAGATCATTTGAGCTCAATGTTTTGTACAAATGTAACAAAAAGTAACAATCATTCTAACAAGAAAATTGCTACAAAAGCGATAAATGATCATTCAAATAAGTTTTGGAATAAGTAGAATGCGTTATTATTTTAGATAAGTTTCTTATAAATGTCAAACCAAATCAATTTTACTAAAATAAAAAGTTTTATAAATCCGCTTGTAAAACATTAACCTTTTTTACGAAATTTTGATTTTAAAATCGGAGGTGCATCTTATACAACATTGTCTCGGAACCAGGTCATAGTGTGGTTTCAAATATGAGATCTATATCAAATACTTAAAAAAAACGTAGTATATCCAATGCTATGTTTGTTATAGAGGAACGATTTTTGTATAAGTAGAATGGATTCTTTTATTGATGGAAACGTTTCATCTTACATTTTCGAAACTCACCATAATAAAGCACAAAAGATTTGACGAACTTTTTTAATTTATTTTTTACTTTGACAGCATATGCCGATTTAATATAAATAATTAATGATAATATTAAAGAAACATTATTGTCTATTCATAACATTATCGTGGACAATTTATTGAATACTAAAATACATGTATTAATTTCACTGGTGGAAAAGTCTCGGGAAAATGTGATATATGCTGTAGTGATGTGATTCATTTGACTTACAATTTGCTATTGTTTATTCACTCCTCCATAGCTCATTTTACAATTCGATTTCTAGTTCATTCGTTCCTATTTCTTTATGTGCCAGATAGTGTCTTGTTTATTATTAAAGTTAGAAGTATTGTCAATAATTTTGATCTAACTTAATTCAAATAATTCGTTTGTTCCATTCAAACAAGTTCAATGAATCAACTTATTATAAATTAATCATTATAATTTAATCAATACTATTTCATTAAAAATACATAATAGGATAAACATGGATGCTGAAGTATGGAAGTTACTTTATTTCAATAAAATAATTATTATTCTTTTGAAATATAGCATCACATCATCCTTAATGTTTAAAAAATGCATTTTTTTAGAAAAACTCAGTAAAGTGCTGGTTGTTAAATTACGAACTTTAACCGGAGTCTGAGAAAAACATGTGTAGCGTTGGTGCTAAATAAAGAGTTGTTTAATCTATGAGAGGAGAAAGCGACCTCCAGGGTCGACCTCGTCGGTCAGACTTAGATCTCTAGAAATCGAAGCATAGCAACCCCCCATGATTTTCTGCATCAGATTAAGAAACAACCCAATCTTCTTGGTCAGTTTTCCTATAAATATAGGGGCCTCAAAATCGGTTACGCCTAGGGCCTTCTAACAGCTCCATCCGCTACTGAATTTATTTCATTGAATTAGTTTTCATCACATTATAAATTATAAATTATTACGAGCACGTAGCCTAATTGCCAATCCTTCGATGCTTCACATGTTTAATATTTTTCTTACACATTTCTTATAAAAAAAAAAACAATCTATCATAGTCAGAATTCAACTTGTAAACATTAATCGATGTAATCGTTTCAGGTAACAAATTTAATCACTTTTTATTTATATTTATTTTACATCAATATTTACGTTTTAACAATCTGCTCATGAATTTGTAGCTTTAACTTATAGTCGCAAAATACACATATGTTGTTGAACCCAACGGGCGGACAGTTTTAAATAAAAGAATAATAATAATAATAATAATAATAATAATAATAATAAACAATAACATTTAAAGGCATGTAACGACTAGAACATCATGTAAGCACCGTTTAAACACTTTTCATTTTCCAGAGACAAATATTAGGGCGATAAACATGCTGAAAAAATAAGTATTTTTCTTCCCTTCAGCTTGTCAGCATGACAGTAAACTGAGCGACAAATTATTTTTTCCACAAAATTGTTCTACACTTTAACACCTTCAAAAGCGCGCATCAGATTGAACACGGATTATTTAAATTTCAATATCAACTCCCAGCGCACCGGAGCCGCACCAGTGCGGTACGCTACACAGCAAAAATGCTTCCTTCAATACGCTCAACCACAACCGCGTTAGCAGCTGATGGATTGAAAAACGTTCGAAATTAAAATGTGAAATATTCAACACATCGTAAAAAAACACAGCGGGCCACATAAACGTCTCCTTTGACGGGGGAGGGAAAAACCGCCAAACATGTTTTAGCTCGCGCTTGTGTGAAGGTTTTATTTTCTTTTGCTTTTCTGTTGTTTCTTTTTTCTCTCTTTTTTTGCGTGAAAATATGCTTAGCTATGCAAACTAACAATCGAAAGCAGTGCTGCTTGGGTAGGAAGACAACACAACCCCGGTGGAGAACCGAAAAAAAAGCGAGAACGTGAAAAACACATCGTTCTTTTATGGATTGTTGTCGAGGTTGTGACGCAGAAGTTTTATACGCGCGCAAGCACGGTGACAAACGCGACAAAGCGCAGGCTAACGTGTTACACACTTTTTGCTTTCGGTTCACGGCGAGTGGGAAATTGTTTTTGTTTAGTTTCCTATCCTCCAAATTGAGCAGAATGCTTTTTTTTTTTTTTGTTTAGATTCCAAGAGAAAAACCAGCACATCCTTCTATCTGTTTTCAGGGCTCCGCAGTAAACAAGCAACCACGGGACTCAGCCCAGTCAGCCCCAGTGACGATGACGTCGTGGAAAAACATCGTCCAGAACATATAACACCATTCGCATACGTTTTGTTTTGCACCGCAACCTACTCTCGCACCCAACGGGCATGCAAGCCCTCATCTCAAGGGACTTGAGATCTCACCCTGGCGCTGGCATCCTTCACAATCGGGTGGGCGTGCGAGATTTAGATCGTGCATCTTTTGCGCTCCACTTGCACGAATGATAAATTATGCACGATATGTACTCTCATCAGCCGAAACGACATCGTTCTATCATTCACCGATTCGATGTCCGGGCAAGGCGACGGTGCAAAAAGTTGTCGAATGTTCGAAACTCCAACTCCGACGATCCGACAACGGATGGCCAGCTGATCTCGGAACACTCTCACCCGGGCGTCCATTTTTTGAAGATGTTTGCACAGTTCCCATCCCCACAGAACAGCGAAACAACAATAACATCGGCAGAACGGCTTCCGTAAGCCCCAGATTATGCTATGCCAAGTCACTCTGGCTCGTGCACCGTCACGAAGCACTGCTCTGGAACCTCGGCCGAAGGTGTTGCGTTACAAGCAGCGCAGGACAAACACTTCAAACCCCCGAAAGGTGTTCCAATCTCGTAGGATGAGCGAAATATAAATAGCAACCTGTCCCGGTAACCCCCGGCTACCTTCACAAACCGGTGTCGGAAATGGATCACGTACTGGAATTGAATCCGGTCGAGGACGCGAGCTGTCTCAGGGTTTTTCTTCTTCAAATGTCACACTCACACACGAGTCCGTTTTGCAATTGCAATCCATCGGTCCATGGGATGAATATTTCATTTCCGCGTTTTACAAGCAGCACTCATTCGGTGTCTACCTGCCCGATTCTTACGACATGCTTTCGATTCGTTCCACGTATGGTGTCATAATGAATTACTTCTTATGCAAATAACACGGTGCCTTTTTACTTTCGGCTGTGCCGATAATATTCTCGACTGTTAGACGGATCAGCTCTTTTAAATTAATGATCTTCAAGGTTCGTGCACTTCGTTTGGTTTCAACCAAATCCAAATGAAGATAACATCTGTTAGGATAATGCGAGCATTTCATTGTGAAGATGTGATTTACACGTCGAAAGCGCTTAGCGTTTAGAACCATAAATTAAAGCTACTTTCACCGATTGGTTAGTTTTTCAAAATTAAAGTTTTAAGATGTCTTTAATATTTACATCAATTTGGTTATTTCTAGTTATCCTTGAAATAATATTCGGAACAAGTAACACTAGAAATTTACTTACTTATTTACTTCTTACTATTGTTGAGGTAGGTTTAAGCAGTTCTTTATTGAGTGAACTCCAAATAAGTAGTACAACCAGCAAGAAGGTGGCAGAAAAAGCAAGATTGGGAAAAGAAATTATAGGACTAGCCCGCTGTTGCTCGTAAAGTGATAAATGAGCCCCATGAACCTCAGTACTCAATAGCCCAATATGCCTGGAGGCTCAATAGCTCAGGATGTCAAATGAAGGAAGGTCTCGCGCATGTAAGCTTCATGCAGAACCATGACAGATGGTCCAATTCGTTAAATTCTTCTCTACATCTCTACACACTTTGGACGAAGCTGAGTCAATACGTTGGAGATGTATATCCACGGCTAAAATGATTTGGCATTAGTGGAAAAATAATTCTGATGAATGTGCGATCTACAGAGAACCGACCATACTAAAGCGATAAGGAAATGTATCAAGAGATCGTCAATCGCTCCAGCTTCTCTGCTTCCGATATACTCTTCAGTCGAGATGGTACTTGTGGGGAATGATGGAATTCTTGGTCTGAGATAATTAGTGTCCTCTGTGTTGCTTGTTTTGACCAAAAAGTCTGCCTTTTTATTATCAGGAGTTCAGCAATGAGAATGAACTCAAATTATTGTTGAACCTAGCATTGCAACTCGATAAATTTTTACATTTAAAACAGAGTTGTTTTTCAATAGTTCTAAGAGTTTAGCGTTAAGTTTATTCATAAATATGAAGTACATGTCCGGGAGCTCGTTGTATGTAACAATCGAGTTTTTAAAATTGTGGATAGCACATCCATGAACATGCATGTTTCAAAGAATCCTGAACAAGACTTTCCTTGGGGTGAGACCTAGTCCTAGAACCTAGTGCCTTCGTCATAGGAGGTTAAGCCACTTGTTGATTATATATATTGCTCATAAAGATGCCTCTGGCTAAGATCATTTGGATTGATCATGATTTCCATCCGCAGCGGGGAATCTGTAGTGTCATTAGAAAAAGACCAGAACTTATTTATCTAATATAAATATAAAAGTAAGAATATGGAGCAATTTACTAAATTATGTTATCTGATTAATGTAATTAGTTTCCAAAAAAGTGTTCAATAAAATTCTACCTGCCGTATTAATCCAGATTACAGATAATTAGTACTCGTAACGTAGACAACAAGCAAGTGAGCTTAAAATGCAAGCAAAACTATATAATTCATACGCGAACAAGCAATAACCTAACCACAACACTAGCTTTGCATACAATACAGCCAACAAAAACTTCCATCCTAACCACATTCCATTGGCTTTGCTTTGCAACATGCTAACACCTACCGCACGGATATCAACAACAGCAGCAGGCAACCTCCGCAGGAGTAGTTTTCATCCTTTAAAATGCCCACAACTCACCCCACGCGTTCGTCCCCGTACCTCAATGTACGGTCGGTTCTATGCATGCGTTACGGATTATTAGTCATTCTTTATTTTCACTTATCCTTTTACCACGCGCAGTTGCATCGCTTCCAGCTGCACTCGATACAGTGCACGATTATCTAGCATCCGTGCGGTTATCCCTCTCGTTTCGTTTCACGAATCATTTCCCACGGCGTAGCCCGTTGCGGCACCGGTAGAGTTGGGGGTTTGGTGATGTTATTATTTTTTTTCCCCGTGCTACCATTTATATGGCCGCCGTGAAAGTTTTCCCCGACGGCGAACGAACCCAGCTTTCCACAACAGCAACTTTATGCGGCACCGCAAATGCTTGGGGTCGCTACTGAGCTTGATTTGCAACAGCGAGCTCGTTATGCACAAGGAGCCGTTTGTGTCTCATCCGATTGAGCATATTTATTTGTTTTTTATTACGTTTCCTGAGTGGGTTTTTTTTTCGTTGCCATTAGATTATCGTTTTTGAAATGCATTGTGTTTTTTTTTCGCAGAAAGAAGCCTGTTTGCTATAAATCCGTCTGTCGAACGAACGCTTTAGCATAAGTGTTAAAGAGAGTATTGTTTTTATTGCTCGCTACGATTAGAAATCAACGCAGATGCCACAGTAATTGGATGCCTTGACCTATTGTGCTGGCACATATCCATGACCCTTAAGAAACGCGCTCTCTATCTATTCACCTTTATCGGACCCGTTTTATGACGTGATATCGAAGAATATATCAATTCTGTTTTCCAAATAAACCCCCGAATAGAACAATGTTGTTTTCGCCGCACTTATCTTGACATACCGATCGAAATGTCCGAGCAGTAGCGTGGCCATAAAACTCACCAAGCTAGCAGCTCGTAAAACCAGGCTCCAACACCAAACATCAACAGTTCACGGTTGACCACAATCTTACCCCGTAAAATCACGACACGACGTCCAGCGGGTACGAGATGGTCAAGATTCATCCAACCAAGACGCTTCAGCTTATCGGAGGCACGTGCAGTGAGACGGTACACGATTGCATGACGATTCGACTGTTCTGTTCGGTCGTCGCTTTGTGCAATTTTTACAGTCGATTTTTGGAAGGTTGTAAAATGGTTTTACTGCCCGCGTTTTCGATTGTGGTACGGTAGCAAACGGGAGCAAAAGGTGATTCCTCGCCATTCGTTCGCGGTTCGTCGAGTTTTACATGAACCGTGACGTGCAAAATTGCGCTTTCTTGACCGTTTTGGGGATTTTTCGTGTTGTCGGTTTTTTGCTTTGGAGCATTGCCGGCTGTGGAGGAGTCGCTGCATACAACTTATTGTGCAATAAAACGACATCAGTGAAAGATGATAAAGAAAAGAAAGTGTTATGTATAATTTGTGTAACACCCCCAGGCATCGTGTTCAATAACATAAATAGTTTTTTCTTCATTTTTTTTTTAAAAGGCAGATCATTACCAGCTGTACTGCAATGAGCCTCTTGCCAAAAATCAGTTTAACATTTGTTTGTCTACCGATATCTCCCAAGATCTATCATATCTTAAGCTGATAAGAACAGATACTACACTTTGATCTAATTTTATTTTGTTTTAAAGTATATTACAATTTCTGTTTTATATTTGCCCAATTTGAAACTTAATATTCCTATGCAAAACTGACAAAAAGTAAAGTATTCAAACGTAAATTTCAAATGTCTGTTCTCCCCTGGTAGTAATTATGAGTTATATACAAACAATTAGTTTTCCCACAGCACCAAAAGCAACAGCAACTAGCTGTGTAGAATGCCCGGCACATTCCAGCAACCGTCTGCAGTTCTGTAATAAACAAACAATTTACACCCCAGCGCTCGGGAATGGATTGAAGATAGCATCAAATATGATCCGAATGTCGGACGCTCAAGCAAAGCTACAATCCCATAGCCAGTATCCTTCATTCCGGCTACTTCCCATTTTTCTGTTGCCTCCTTCGAATTAAACGCGACGCCGTCTGATGCTTCAAACGCAAGCAACTATACTACGGTTGCCATTGCGCTCAGCGCCTCACACATTCCGTTGCGCTGATGAAGTCATTTTAAAACATGCTTCTGCTTCTTCCACCACGGAAAAAACGGGGGAGGCGGTGCGGCCACGTGGCATTGCGGGATAAAACCACCAACACGATATATCGCAGAACACTTGAAACCATCTGCCGGCCCATTATTGTCCAATTTATGCGACGGTTCCTCATTAACCGACGGAACTAACGAGCCACAAGGGTGTCGTTCCGAGCCGTTCCCAGCATTTTGCCCAAACGTTTGCCCAGTGCGACACCGCACTACCATCAACAAACACGCCCGTAACGCTGTGGGCGGACGGAAGCTGTGATGTGTTGCTGGTGAAACAAGCGCTACTGGCAACTAAAAAAAAACTGCCACGCCATGCCGGTTTGAGGAATTCCACCACGGCCAGCCATCGACATTGGCGCTTGTGTGCATTTTGAGAGCTAAGAAGAGAGTGAGGGAGAGGTTGGATAGGAAACAGGATGTGGCACAGGCAATGACAACATTAACCCGGCTGACAAAAATTGTCCTTCACTACCATCCATACGTACAAACATATTCAAAGTTGTGCGCTCCGGAACTGGAATCCTTCGTCACCTACCTAAAAGGGACGTGGAGGATTGGGCGATGGTCGAACACTCGAACACTGTGCCAAGCTATTCTCCATCCAATGACAGCAACGAACAAAAAAAATGGTTAAACCAATGCAAATCCGGAATCAGGATAAATTAAATCCCATTAAAAAAATAAATTACTTCACAACATAATTATATCAACACAAACGTCCGGATCCCCTATTCGTTTGCCGTTTCGAAAATGGTACGAATGGATTTCCCAACCGTACTTCAGTTTTCGTCCATCACCGTTCGACACCGGCCGGTCGAATTGGGTTGGAATGTTTTTTTGTCCCCCCACCCGAATTGGATTGGAGTAACGGGCATTCGGATGTAAGGAACTCGGATGCTTTGTTTTTACCCAAGTTTTATTTGATTTTTAATTGATGAGGTTAATAAATCTTTTTATTTCTAATAAAAACCATGGATGACTTTTTTTCGACATTACAATAAATGCTGGTAATGTTGGGTTGTATACATAATGCAATTAGATGCTTCATTTAACGCATTTTATGAGCAGCTGTCAATTAGGTGAGGATTTTAAAAAGTTTTCACAAACACAAAAAATCGACTCCGTTTGCCACGCGGTTATTATTCATACGTTAGTCCTTGTTGGTGTATCGAACACCAGGCGTCTCCATTGATGTGTTAAACCTAAAAATAAAATAAAAAACTTCTACTGCGTACATGTTTCGTGGAACCAAGGTAAAGCATCATTCGGTTCGATCACTGTTTCCTTTCCACCGGCAACCAACCGTGGCCACAAATTAAACAACAACAAAAAAATGAACCCATTTTGGCTGTGAATGCCGGTACACGAGCACATTGTACATGGGCTTTGGTTTTGGCGACGGTGGCTAACTTCCTGACCAACCCCAGGGATCGTATTCTAAACACGAACACGCCGACCATGTGTCCATTCGCGCGTACATCCACACACAAATACACACTGCAACATTCCCGTGGTGTGGTTGACTTTTTAATGGATTAAAACCACGGCCAAAACCGACCACGTAACTATTGGTTGTACCTGTCAGCTGCTGTTTGTGTGAGTTTATGCGCTTTTATATTCGGTCGGTACGCTCGATAGCGTGGGTTGCTTGCTGGTTTACGATGGAAAGCAAATGTGCACATGACTAAAATTAACGCTTGTTGCTGGATCACCTGACCGTTTAGTTGTTGGACCTACGTTTAACTGACCTACGTGGGGTATCCGAATGTGGACAAATGTTGCATTTCAGTAGCATGTTTTTAGTTTATTGAAAAGTGTTTTTTAGCATTGTTCTTTAACAATACCGGAATGCTTTGAAAACCGAATATTTCATTATGTATGAGTCTGTGCCTTGCATACTTATCTATTAATTTTAAGCAGTGTTAAATGATGTTGAAATATTTCAAATATACTTAGTTTAATAGGAACCTCGAATGGCAATTCATTAAATCAAAAATATCAATGCCCTAGGAACCTGATCAAGAATGGAGATTTTTTTTTTTTTTGTTATTGTATGACGGCCTGGCCGTATTAGACTTAGTTTACCACGTAGCAGGATAGTCAATCACTGCTACGGGGGAGCGGTCCGGATGGGATTTTGGTCCCGGTCTGCCGTGTGAGAAGGCAGCGCCGATACCATTACCCCACCGGGCCACCCCAAGAATGGAGATTATATACTGTAAAATTCAACTCTTCCGTTTATAAATCAGATATGGACTGATGAATTGGAATCTTAGCATCATCTGTCTCATGTAGTAGATAATTGATAAGCTAGCAATAACAGATCTTCATCATCTTATCAAATACTCTTCATACTGCAGACATTGGAAACGATGACAGAATTACGACTCCACACTTTCCACCATTTCATTGACTTCAAGATCATAAATGATAACTTAATGAGCTCCTTTTTAATCTCGGCTAAGCTAACCAGATTTGTTAGAAGTGCAAACACTAACGTCACATATCAGACAATGATGTATGAAAAGCTGTTGGGGTGCTTTGTTGCCAACCTAGGACAGCACCAAGAGGAAAGAATAAAATTTACTCTTCAACTTAAGGCAATAGGCTTTAGAACTTAGCGGACCATCAGCAATTAGGGAGTAAACAATTCGTGGACCATCTTCTAGAGGTCAATGCAGCTATTGAAAAAAAAAACCTGATGACATAAACATTCCTCGGAGCTAGGCGACAGGAAAGCCCAAATTGAAGATTAACTATGCAAAAACCTATAGGCAGTTCGCTAACCGGTAGTCTTATAGTATCAGTATTGCTCAGATTACCGATCACGATTTTTAAAACTGGGACTGGCCGCGAAGATAACGGCTCCGGTCTTCATGAGGCTGGACCTGAGTTTGAATCACATCCGGACCGTTTTCTCCTAGTGAGGAGTGATTTTCCAACTACGTGGTATCAATAGTTCTAGTAAGCCAGAAATAGCAGGCATGACCGAGTAGATCGTTAATAAACTTTCGAGCACTTCTGGAGGCGTCCTATACCTATGAATAAAAAGGTAATTAATCACGTAATGTAAGATGAGCAACTATTAATTAGGTTATCTATACCATAATGCAAGCGAATACAACTGTTTCGCAAATAAGAATATCGTAGAATATAACAGAAACGCATTATGCTATTACAGTGCTTCACCAGTTTCTTGAACAAGTTCCAGGAAGCAAAGAAAGAATAAAAAAATAATAGCATTACGCTAAAAGCCTATAAAAAATAAAATCCTTGGACTCACAAAAGACACACCGCTGTAAAGCGATTCGTGGACTAGCCGGTATTCCGACGTACAATGGATCAGTACGATCCAGCAGTCAAGCGGTACGATGATGATGCTACTAGTAATGATGATGATTTTATGCCAACCGATCCACAGCAGTGGGAGCATAAGCCGCAGCTCTGTTTGGAAGTAAAAAAAAACTTGCAGCTACTAGCATGAGGCACCCAATTCAAGACACGAAGACACGATCGAACTAAAGAATACAAACAACAAAAACATAGTCGAAAGAAAGTTGAAGGAATATTTAAAAAGGAACACTAAACCAACAACGTTACTGTGGCTTACGGTGCGATGCAAAACACTAGCGGGAAAGAATGGACCTGGAACTGAATTTTTGTAATTTTTTTCACTTCCCCACTTCTTCCGAGTGCAACACTCGATGCTTTGTGCAATTTCTCAAGACAAACTGCTGCTGGTGGCCACCGACCGGTAGGGCACTGATGCAAAAACAGCTGCACCGACCTGCTCAGCTTACGGTGGTGTGGTATCCCACCCGATTACTGCCAATGGCATGGATCTGCAGTCAATGAGATGGATCGTGGCGTACGGGAAGCTTTTGCTGCTTTCCCTACCCATGGGGGCAACAAGTGCAGCTGGACGCTTGCACCGGGATAGTTTTATTATCTTACTCTCTTTTTTAATGTTTTTCCTGCCCGCTAGGTTCTTCAATCAGTGGTCTTAAACTAGATCAGCCGTTGTTAGTCGGTGGGTACGCGGGCACGGTTTTGCAGATATGCTCCGCGATATGGCGGTCGTGATTTATCGAGCATTAAGCCCAGCGAACCTTCTCGTTGCATTGCCGCCAGTAAATTAGGTAGCAATTTGTAATCTGATGCGCTTCGCCGAACAATGTCCGGAACGGTGGAACGTCCGGGAAATTAAAAAGATGGGCGGATTTGGCTGTACATAGTGGTGTATTGATTTTGGAAAAATCCTGGATAAATTCTAGCACCATTCAGATGCCGAAACATAAAACAAAAAAAAACGAGCATAAAAAAGCAAGAAATTGATGCAATTGTGTCCAGTAATGGTGTCTTCTGTCTGGTCTTATGCTCACATTTATTAACACATTTTCATCCTGCCCCGGGGCATTCTCGGGAAAATTCCCCCACCCGGGAAAATGGTTATTGTCCGATGTCAAATTAATGGCCGATAAAATTTGATACGCTCCAATTCCGGTACGAAACTTTTCCACCCTAAAACCGGAACCCCATTGAAGACAGTGTTTAGATGTGCAGGCTTAAAAAAGTAATTGACTGAAGGCTCGTTACCTTTTCATCGTACCGTCGCTGGGTTCATCAGCGTAAAGCAAATGGGTAAGTAAATGAAGTCAATCAACACTAAGCGATGCATGCAACATTGAGCGAAGAATTGAAAGAATCCTTTCGGCGAGGGGGGCGGGCAATACGAGACAAAATTGGAATTGAGAAATATAGAGCATAACAAAAGATGCTGCCATAAACATGCATAATTTTATCGTATCGTTCATTTTACTCGATCCGTTCTATTAACAGATGTGTTTAATGTTCTGATCCAATATTACCCATTGTTTCCTATTTTTCTTCTGATTTATTTTAGTTTTTTTTTATTACACACATAACTTCACACGTCCCAAAACAATCCCTGACTGTTAACAAAACGGAAGGACTAATCTAAATTAATCTCATATTTAGTTTTAGCATTTTTCCCATGCTAGTAACTACTCAAACCACTAATCGCTGCAAAGCTACTATCAGTACCCTATCGTAAAGCTCAAATCGACTGGAACCAGTCGACTGGCATGCTTCCCATGCTGGAAGTATGAATAAATCATAACCGAACCAAACGACTCATCCGTTCGTGCTGCTGCCCAGCATATCACCGCTAATACCCATCGATCAAGTCCGACACTTTTCCAATCCCGGCACGAACCAAAACCGAGACGTGACCAACCATGACTGTTTGATGTGTGTGTTTCTGCCTGCATGCATATCAGCAAATATTTCGATGCGTTATAATCTTTCTAGCTTGGGAATGCTATAACACAAAAAAATCTCTTTGATAAATGTAACAACAACAAAAAAATGAATCAATAAAAAGGGGTTGAAAACCCATTCCACCATAGCCAGAAACGGTAGTGAAGTGGATAGTTTTACTTATATTTCTCTATTCGTCAACATAACGCTTCCGTCTAAACTCTCCAACGCTATGATCACGTTCATAAGCGCTTCGTACGTCAACATCACGCATCCAGCTCCACACCACGCTCGGAAGGCATTGCCCGCGGAAACGCGCCACTAGTGAAGCGGTATTATGCAAATGGGCCTACCGGAGCTGTGGCCCCGAATTTCGGTAACCGAAATCATCCCATCGATCGGTTTTGTGCGGTGCTATTTCACACAACTTAACCGCCGCCAAAGCTTCAACCAAAAACCCCAGCAACCTACCGTGCGGCATGCACCGAAATGCACCAAATGATTCGCAACAGTTGCACCTGCCGCACAGCGTGTGCAAACTAGCAAAATAATCCATTACAATCGGCGTGCCGGGGATGACTCGCTGTACATTCTTGTAACCTACTGGCACAGTGCTTACCGTCCGTTGCATGAGCGTTGCGTAGTGGATGTTATTTCATTAATATTTATTTGCAATAAATATAAAATGAAAAATTCCTCACCCATTTGCGTTCGTTTTTGCGGACCGTCGGACAATCGATACGTATATGCATCGACCGATGGTGCAGCAGCCGGATTCGACTCGAAGCAAACCAAATCAGATCGAAATGTTCCACACATTCACACACACACATACACATACACAAACACTTCATGGAGTAGCGGAGTGTGAAAGAGCGAAAGGTGGTAAGCCTTTTCCTGTTTCCATTTGGCCTACGGAAGGACGAACGGTATGATTGGAAAATTGTATGCGGTTATAGCTCGAGGACATTCTCTGCACTTTACAGACCTTTTTCTCATGTAGGGTCATATTCTGCAGCGTGAGGCAATTGGAACCACACAGCATATCACACGGAATAGTATTAGATGATAGAAAAAAGATTGTATAGTTTGACTCTTTTGCAGTAGTGATGTGCATACTGAGTAAGAAACATTGAGTGAGTTAAATCTTAATAATGAGTGAGATAAATCGATTCTCCAGAAACAGTGGCTATAACTCTTTTGTGATGTTACCAGCCCCAAGTGATTAAAATAAGAAATGAGTCATACAACTGAATGAATCATAAGTCTACGGAGACTATCAACTCTCTCATGAAAGATTTATGGCTCATGAATTCCGATGAGATTTATGAATCAAAAGAGCATGAGATTATGAGAATTACGATTCAGAGCGTGATCCGATGGTCGAGTCGATAGCGGGACGTTTATCACACAACATGACCAGGATTCGAATCGTATCCGGACCGTTCTCCAAATTGATAGTCGAGCTAAATGGCAAGAAATCGATTGTAGTGAGACCAAAAGAGTGTTCGTTTCCTTAGATTCAACAGGGAATCAAATATCATTAGATATAAAAAATAAGATGTAATGCTGGAGACGACATTACGTGGAATAGTAATAAAACTTATTAATTAAAATAATGTTGGTTTGGAATCAATTATATTGCTTTAAAGCGATACACATAACACATTAGGGACGATTCAGACTCATGAGTTATATATCTCTTTAATGCATTGCAAAACTCTTTCATGGGTGAGTTTATGGCCACCGCGTAGAATTCATATAACTCCATGAGTGAGCTACTCAACACATCCTACTCACTCATACCTGGTTAGGTTAGAGGACAATACAAAACCAATCTAAATAAAAACAGTCAACTAGTAAAAATAGAAATACACAAACATTTATTTTAATACAAAAGGATAGCTCTCCAAAGAGTAAGCATAAAAGTAAGTTAATTCTTTAATGCAACTCCCTCGCTCGGAGCCATTCATGTCAGTGATTTGTCGTTCCCATCACTACCTTATCAAATTTAATTTATTGTAAGAATTATTCGCTAATCCTCAATTGGCAAATTATAACTTCATGCTATAATAATTCAAATATGTTTCTGTGCAAATACTTTACAACGACTTGCTAACACTGGATTCAAATCGAACAAAGCACATAATTTTCTTCACTAAGATTCCAAGGTATGGTCAAGCCAAGCGAACGAGAGAAAGACACATTACAGCAAAAAACTGCAATCATAGTGTTCAATGTAGCAGTCCGTTCGTCCCTTTAGCCTGGGATTGGAACGATCCTTCCAAATGGAATGGGTATGCATTTTGTTTAGTCACGTAAATCGTACCCGACCGCTGGCTGCATATCCATCGATATCCGATTCCTCCCGAGGATAAAGGGAAAACGTGCCAGTGCACTCCTTCAGCAGTACGGGACGCATTGCATCAGCTCGGGCGCTTGTTTTTGCACGGTTTTCATACAAAATTGCATACATCATGCATCTTCCCACCAACCAGCCATCCCGCTCCAGTTGCGAGCGAGCGAAAAAAATGGCAACTTTTGCCGTACGAGAGAAATTATTGGAAACGTTTTAAATTAATAGTTTCCCACGGCATGGCACATGGCATTCCACCCGTTCCGTTCTCCCCAACACCCAGCACCTCGGGTTGATAACTGGCCCTGTTTGCACGGAAAGGTCACAGTTCCGGAAAGGTTATAAATTTTACATTGGCTTAACTACGCCTGACATCTGCTTGCAATGGGGTGTTGCACTTGATAATGAAAATATGGCTAATTTTATATGTCATAAACACATGATACAACACACACACACAAGTACCGGACCAATGCTTCCCGTACAGACTGGTTGGTGTCCGATATGATCAATATTTTCAATAATCAAATACAATTCGCCACGCACGCACGGCTGGGCAGGATCTGCGCGGTGACGTAATACTAACCCGCGTACATTAGTATCCCCGTGGGTTTGTAATCACGTGCATCCATGTTGCAGCTCCTGTACCGGCCGATAGGACAAATTTATTGATGAATAATTGCAAAACGACCACTGTATCTCTCTTTCTCCCAAACTCTAAAACGCACAACAAACTCCATAACAGATGTCCAGCCCAGTGGATATCTGTTGAGGGTTTTTTGTTGTCTAAATTCACCTAAATTTGTGCTCTGCCCATGCATCAAACTGTGCGGATGCAATGGCGGATGCAACGGAAGCTAATATATGACTCTTTGCTCAAAAGACCTGGATGGAAAATCGCGGCCAGCAAACAAAAAAAACGGAGCGCTTTCCATGCGTGTGCATCTATGTTATTAATTAGAGACGCAAAAGGTGCGCACGTTAAATGAAATACATAAATTTTATAACGTGCGAGCGTAAAATAAAATGCCCTGCAAACCGCCAGCATTGGCAAAATTCGTTACCATAAATATTTCAATATCTAACATCTTGCCTGTTTCGTTTATTTATTTATGTGTATATTTTATACGTGTTTTTTCTCTCTCTCTCTCTTTCTCTATTTGCAGGTAAATCAAACACGTTTGTTGGTGCTTAGGTGCAGATTTGAATCACACAAAAGCGGTGATGCTTTTATGAAAATAATGGTAAAAAACCTAAAAATATTTTTTATGGTTAGTTTAAATTTGCTCCTCAAACCTGTGCAATAGGAAATGCGATTAGGTGGCATTTTTCCTACCATAAATCAATAATGCTCCTCCCGTAAGTAACACAAATCATTAACAGGCCTCTTCTGGACAACCCTGGCAAGCAACAGCATGGATTCGATAAGCGGCTAATTATACGCGGCAATACGTTCAATCACCCTAACCACACCGAAGTGTGTATGAAATGACATTTAGCAGAAATTACCCAACGCTACAGTTATGTAAGTGGTCAGCCCCATCGATTAATGCCACTCGGATGGGCCTCGCTGGAAAAGCTGACCAGAAACGTACACACACGCACCCACAGAAGACGGTAATTGTCACCCGGGCAAATATGCGCGGCGTCGCCTTGTTGACCTCGGCGAATCGGGAAATGCCACTGATTGACCGCAAACAAGCGCATTAAGCTGAATAATTGCGGTTTAGAAATGTCAAACTGTGCGCGAACCGGGCGAGGAAATCGATTCGATTTGGGGGATGAAATAAAATAAATTCTTCCCTCGCGTGCTCCACCCCAGTGTAGAGACCCGGGAAAATGCATACGGCCTTCAGGTTAACCTTCGGAAATCGGAGCGATGGGACATGATGGAGGGGAAAGTTCCAAGAAGCTGGGTGGAACATAAAACACACCCACCTGGACCGATAGTTTATGCTGATGACGTGCCACTAGTGGAGGCGGATTAGTAGACTAGTATCCGTTCTCGGCTTTTCCGATCCATCTCCCGGCAGAACATCCTCTGGGGATTAATAGAGGCCGGTAGAGCGATACAGGAGCAACGACGGTGTGCAATGTCAGCAATACTGAATGTCATCAAATTCGCCATTTAACCAATATAAATGTGTCGAATAACATCGACACGCGTTTGTGGGTGTGGGTGCGGTGGCTCTGATGTATGTTGGTGGCCACTGTGAATAGAAACCGGTGGCAAACACATCCAGTCGATACACCGATTATTATTAACGTATGATGAAGCCCACACATTGATGATGATGGCGGTAGCGGCGAGTGTTGGTGATTCGAATATTCCATTACCTTCTGATGCGTTAAGCGGGTTGCCGGACGTTAATCCACCGCCCCGAGCCGGACATTCACAAAACGGACGCTAACGAATGTCACGCGGGACACGGACACTATTACCGGCCGTTACCGCCCAGTGTCTATGGTGGGTTTTAGAGTCGATCATATTATAATGATACGGGTTAGCAAGCATAAAATTGATAGTTTACACATTTCCTCTCCAGTGAGCCTAGAAGCCACCCGGATGGGTAGTGGAGATACAATGGCAAAAAGGGGAAACTAAAGACTGACAACGATAGCAGACCTTTGAAGTTGATATTTCGTCCCCACCGAATCGCTTGTGACAGTAATTGATTGCCCGGTGCAACCGTGTGCAGCGAATCATCATTACATGCAAATCATGCGATAAGATCATACATATACGGTTGGAGGAACAGGGCAGAGAAGATTAGGAACAAGGCTCCCCTTTGTTGGGTTGGAAAGCAAATGAAATATGGTTCATTTCGATCAAGTGCCAATTGAATTATCAACAGAAGCGTTGATCCTATATCTCGGTCGCCTCAAGAACGCTGACAATGGACTCACCCATCACCACTTTCTGTTGACTTTGTCCGGTGGGTCGGCGCACAAAAAGGCTTCCCCTTCCGTGACATGCAACAGACAAGCAATCAGGCGAATTAGCGATTAAAATCGTGTAGAATCGCAAGCACGGAAGCGATTAATTACGTAGAAGCGGTGAAGATGTACGCGGCCGGCAGGAATGCCTGGAGCAGGTGTCCCCCGCGTGCCATTTAATCGAGATCATTACGGTGCTATAAATCGCCATTGCGAGTGATGGAGCGGCGTGTAGGTGAGAGATTAAGTGCAATGTGATACATGATACAGGATATCGATATCCGTTTATCTTGTTCCGATCGATGATATAAGCAGACACGGGTTGTATACGATAGAGCGATTTTATTTATTGAAGGATCTAATTATATGGATTTATGTTAGAAAATTGTTTTACATGTAATCCTGTTGCAATTAAAAAAAAAATTAATAATCAGTATATTTCATACGAAAACTCGTTCTGGGCCAATTTGGATCTAAATGGAGTAAATAAATCTGAATCTATATCATGAGGATGTCATGAGGAGTTCAAGAATTTTGGAGTTTTCATAAATCCTTAAAAATGCAAAAATCATTGAGGATTCATTTATCATGTGGAAGTTGACTCATGATCTCTCTTATGAACTCTCCATTCATAAGAATTCATTCAGAATTCCCAAAGATTCATTTAGTCCAAAACTCATCAAAATCTTTAATAATTGTGGAAGTAATTAGACCTCAAGATTTTAATAAAATAATCAAAACATCAAAGATCCCAACCAACAAATTAATTGCAAATGAATACCTAAACACGAGCTTATGTTGTTTGTCTTCCGCTGTAGCATGCTTACAACTATTCACTTCTACCACCACCGCGGGTGTGACCTTCAATGTCCAAAAAGGCATTGTAATCGAATCACCTCTCTGTAAACAATAATTTACGCGGGCACCCGGGCAAACAGCAACAGCACCACCATGTCATAGATGGACGGGCAGCAACAATTGTATCTCAAACCATGCTCACACCCCACGGCTTAATGAACTGCAATCATTTATGCTACACAATCATCGGTCGAGAGCGTGCTAAAGGGCGTATCAGTACGTATTGCCCACAGCCCATACAGTTATCAACACTTCCCATGTTGCGCAGCGTGTTGCTATCTGCATGTATGTATGCGTTGGTGCACTTTTCGGAAAAAGGAATTTTCCAACCGCCTCCAACCTCCGTGCTCTGGTTTCAGGGTGGGCTGAAGTAGCCAATACCAACGCAAACATGTGTCAACAGTAGGATAAAGTTTACAATTAATTTAGCAAGCATATGTTAGAGCCCCATCTGCTCCGATCATTGTCAAACATTATATGGAGCATTAGAGATATGGGGGATGGATAAGGACATAAGGGGTAATAACATAATTTTAAATTCTAAACCCTATTAACAATATCATATATTTTTCGAGTGCCTAAAGTTCTATCGAAATGATCCTCCAAAACTAGAAAATAGAACAGTGATTAAAACCAACATTTGCAAACATTGCCAATAGCGATCATTCTCCACAGCAATCGCGAAATCTTCCCACAGCGCGAAAGGTGTCAAAATCGGGCGACTAATTGTTGGGCAAACGTGCTGCACTTTAACACTTCATTTTGACACCTCGTGTGCGAGAAGCGGAGCAAGCAGGGAAGCCATCCGACTGAGGACGATGCGACGGTGCTAAATTAAAACCTTAAACATCGAAACCATACGCATCAACCGTGCGCAGCGGACCAACGGTGTCCAATTCGAACAACGCGGTTCACCCGTTTTGCCGTCGACGTGATGACATCCCCTCAAGGAATTGAACATTGCGCCGCGGACTGGGGCTTGCCGAAGAAGGGGGTCAGACCTGCGGTGGAGCTTTGGAAATTTGAAGCCATTTCCAGTGCAAAGCATAAAATATGCAGTCACACGACACGCAAACCATTGCCACCATTTTGGATGCACTCGGTAGCGTATGTTCAACACATCGGCCATTGTCACTACCATCCGCTGCTGGCAGGCTGCAATAGAGGATGTGTGTGTGTTTGAGTCTGTTGTACCAACCACCATCACTGATAAAGTCACATTATTGTGCCGATGAGATAACGCTGGATCCGAATATACTGATGCTTATCGCTTTCGCATGGTGCAACAGTGTTTAACTTAACACGTGCTCATAACTCCTCGCCGAAAGCACACACACACACACACACACCAACACTCACACGCATCCGTGTTCATTTGAATGGGTGCGCAATGCAACAATAACTTAACGCATACCGTTGGAACAATGGGTCCGATATGGTTCATTTGTGTTTCTAACTAGCTTGCATTCATTCGGCAGCCCCGTAAGGATCCGATTAGGGCAGCGCATTTGTCGATCGATGTTGCCGTCGGCAGTTGATTGAAAATCGATACACCGAAAGCGGAAAATTGGCATGCAAATCACCGGAACTTTGGATCGGAAAATTGATCGAACGAAACGTCGCGTAGTCGTTGAAGCGTGTAGGCAACGGCGATGTAGATTTTTTTTGTCATCTCTGACCGCTTTCTAGTGAATTAGTCGATGGAGAGATTTTTCAACCTTATTGTTCTGTACCATTCAATTGTCACTATTTCGTTTAGTTATAATATAGCTTATAATTAACGTTTATAGTTTTGTCTTTGTTTTAGCATTCATTAGACACCTATTTTTCTACGTCTTGGCTTAGGACTAGTTTAATCTTGCCAGCCAAACAGTGCGTAATATAACTTTAAGGTAATTGTGTTATAAATAACATGAAAAGTTTAAGAGCTTGGTAAAAATGAGGTTCTACAAATTTGAAGAAAACGTAAAAACGACTTTTCAACGTTTGAAAGATTACGCGTATTTCTGATTCAGTTAAACACGGTTATGGAAAAAATCTGAACACATATATTCTATATCTTCTATTATTTCTCATTATCTCAATATCTGACATTTCGGAAAAAAATTCTTTTGGCATTCTAAATCCAACTGACACATAACAGACTTATTTCGCATATCGGCCATTTTATCTTTAAATTCATATTGTTCCTGCATATGTTGTGAGTACTTTGTCACAACGAAAAATTGGAAGGGTAATTGTTTACCATAATGATTTAAAAATGGAACAAAATATGTACATAAAATATCAAAATCTAAATAAAAAAAATTGGCTTGGAAATCCAAACAATAACATGTCAAGGATCTCTAGATATGGAAAAAGTCTATAAAAAGTAAAGTTTTACATTATTTCAGAGCCGATTTACAATAAGTTGAAAAAAAACATCGGCTGCGACATCTGAACGCCTTTCATGTGACACTTAATTGATCTATAGGAACAATGAATAAGAAGGTAAATACTTATTATATTGTACCTATTAGATTTTAAATTGTTCCATTCTAACTAATTACAAAAGATTTTCTTTATCACCCTTTGATAAAACATTATGCAAAGTATTTTCAAGCTACTTAAACGATTTAATAAACATTTTCCAAATAACTCAACCCCCCTTCCTTTAAATACTTATCGTTTTATCATTCAGCGACTCCAATTTTCTTAATAATTCGCTCTCGTTCTACAAAACTATTTAAACAACCCATGCCGGAACGTGAAGATCGCGAAAATTTAGACGAATCTCTTGCCTCCCACAATCCGCCCCTTTACACTCCACCCTCTGCTCATAAATCGGACACGATGGTGTATTTACCGCCGATCTTACGACAAACCGTTCGCGTAGCAAAAGATTCAATTGCCGGTCCGGAAAGAAAACGGAACGGAACGAACCTAAATGGAAACACACCCTTGCTGTATACATTTGGGGGTGGGTGGTTGGAGTTTAACCCACCCCTTTCAAACCATGGAAGTAAGTAGTTAGATGGTTCCCGGCTGGAAATAGTTACGAAAATGCCTCTCGCCAAAGTGACAAACATAAATGCAGACTAATTGCATTTCCAATCCCCTCCCCCTCCTTTCTTCTCTCCTCACAACACCACCGCCTCTTGACCACCAACATCCCCTTTTGCGAATTTTCCAACCGGGAATGGTTGACTTTCCGCGCGTTTGCAGCGACCAAATTCTTCACGAAAACTGCTTTGTAAAGGCGTGTGGGCGAAAGTGTATGTGTGTGTGTTTGTGACATAGACAGGCAAGCTTTTCCGCCTAGACGATTTTCCGCTTCGCGACGCGTCATTCGGTGATTGAATTATTTTGCGCATCGCACTACGAGACGATGTCGATGTGCTAGCGTCAAAACGGTTCCACAAATTTGCGGAAGATGGAGCACGGGAAACGAAGCGGACGATGGAAGAAGAAAAAAAACTTCATCTTCAAACCACGACTTTCGCACGTCTTCGAGAGGTGTTCCCGTGCGCGAAGTTCACGGCGTTCCGGCGAGACAAACAGGAAACGGCACAGACTAGTTTCTTTCTGCGGAATCTGGAATGCTGGTTCGTCCTCCACTTTGGCCGATGGGAAGTGAAAAAGCGCTCGGAAGGCACAACGATTGAATCATCATAAAGTTGGAACCGATTGTCTTTAACTCGCGCAGCGAAGCCAACGAGCGAAACTTTTGACAAATTTCGTTCGTGCCTTTGCTTGCGCGGGCCAAAGTCAAAGACAGTGCGAATAGTTGTGATTGTTTTAAGGGGATGAAAATGTTAAAAGTTTAGCAATCTACAATTTGATTTAATGCTGAAAACATTTTGCTTCCCAAAAGCAGCGTCATTTGTCAATATTTAATAAACGCCATTTCTCCCCAGTGATCGTGCTCGGTTGCATTGCAATGGTAGCAATGCAGGGGTTGTTACTTGCATCACGCTTCGCTTGTTCAAAGAGGATGTCTTTCTTCCAATGGTAGACCATTCCCAGTGGACAGCTGTGTGTATGCAACACATTCATACATGGCCAAAACATGGCCAATTATTCAATAAGGATTTAACACCCTACCAACGAAACATCTCGGCAAAGAAAACGCCAACCCCCATTGCATCGTGTCGAACAGCAGCAAAACGATCGGCAACAATTATCGGCTGCACAACCGTAAACAAACCGTTAACAACATCCGAAACATACACTGCCGTCCCGCCGGCCACCCGTAGCATACATTCCGCCGTATGAAATCACACTTTTGCCTACAATTTTGCTGACTTCAATAAACGCTGCTAGGGCAGAAGTGAAGTAACAGCCATGGCACGACTTTAAGACTACCGAGTCATAACTGTTTTGGTGTGTTGTGCTTCGTACCGATGGGACAACGTATACATAGTGTGCTAATTTGTACACAAACCAGTGCTAGTTCAACAAAACCCACCCGCAATTTTTGATGTGGTTTTTGTATTTGTTTTTCCATTGCGTGGCCCATTTTTAAGGTACAAAAATACGTTTTGGAATGGGGATGAGTAATGTATATAAGTTTTTGACAAACTGATTACTATTGCGGTTTTCTTTGAATAGTTTTAAATGAAGAGAGAACTAGAAGTCTTTGAAAAAAGTGATTCATATAAATCTTTAGTTTGGGGTCGTTCAAGAAATGGCTCCAAATCAATTATCAATGATTCATGAATCTTCCAATATTCATATATCCTTTAAAAATCATGATTTTACACATTTCTCTAGCTGCTGAAATAAGATGTTCTATGCAGTTTTACACACAAGCACCGCTAACATTCATTCATTCAATATTTTCAGAAAATTTCTTTATCTTGCTGACTTTCTTTCAAATTTGTTTGTCCAATTTTTCTAGTCTATTCTTTTGTTTTTGATAAACGTGTTGTGCAGATAAAAACAATTTGAATTAGCTGGAGAAGGAGCTGCAGCATTCGGAAGTCAATTTGATACAGAAACATCATCATAAGACTGTCAGAGAAAATGGATTTGTTTATGAATTCCCCAATAAAAGATCAACATTTAGCAACGAATAATATTTCCTAACATCGTTGGATCTTACAACGAAATTATTTTAGCTTCATCAATCGTTTTAGAATGCCGTGTAAAACGATCGTGGTATTCTTGAACGGTATTGAACACCTTCAATTGAGTCCGAATTAAAAAAAGAATTAATTATTGAGCTATACAATCTAATCGAGAATATTTTTACCACTGGATAAATAAAAATGTAATTATGGAATTGTAAATCTTATGAAATAAGTTTATAATTATGGAATGGACGAATGAAAATATTTTTTTTAAACAAATTTCTTGGCATTCCTCAAATTTTTAAATCATGTAGATTTTTATGTGACGTTTATTTACAAAGGAAGTTAAATACGATCATGAAATCGCTTTATTTGTATCAAAAGCTCGCATAAAACATGAGCCAAAACATGATGACAAATAAAAACGAAAAATAATTTGTATTGATTATTTTTTATGCATCTACTCTACTTTATACACATTTTCTATTTTTTATGTATCTAAATATTGTTCAAAACTGGTTGAGATCTTCACAGTCCCCAGTATTATCGTCATTAAAACTGTATGAAAATTCTTCTTCAAGAAACCATTATTCAATAAAATGCGATGCTGCATCGTTCCATCTGAAACACAAGGATTTCTCAAAGATTTATAAATATTGGACCCATGAATCCTCATAGATGATGATGATCTGACGATTCTTACATCTTTGAGGACTCATAAATCTTCAATATAGGGATAATGAATGATTCATTAATTTCCTAGGCCTCAAGACCCATTAAAATTCACTGATCTGCATCAAAATTTCCCAACGACAGTTGTATGAGTTACGCTGCCGGGCACTCACGTGCGCTCTCTATGAGTGTCTGGCAGCGAATGGAAAGAAAGATCGGGTAAGGGAGCAATCAAGGGATCGAGATGAGATCAATATATCAATAAAATCGAGATATGTGAACAACTCGATCACTCGGGACTACAACGTCGAGTTTCTCGACAACGTGTGAACACAGAAGAAATAAAAGAAGTAAAACACATCAAATTTAGTTTGTTTTACACAACTACATAACAAAACAAATAGCTTTTTTAATGGATAATTTGCTTTGTTTCGCAAAAATTCCCATTTCGCGCACACACTACCCATTTTACAGCGATAATCACCACGCTTCACCATCGGTGATATACAGAGAAAATGTGCTGACAACGTTGGCAGAATTGTATCTTTGCTGTTCCATACCATCCACCGATGGTACCTTCATCGAGAACCGGGACAGCTTTACCCGGAAGAAAAACATATTAATTTCATCCCCATTCCCAATTGCCACCCGTTAGCGAAGGGGTTGTATCATGGATGCGACACTCGTCTCGGAATAGCGGAAAAAGAAGCAACAAAAAGTGCAATTGTGCAACAAAAAACAGAAACGCTGACCAAACCGTCCAACACCGTGCCGGACCGTTCGAAAGAACGGAAATGGAATGAAAATGTGACACCATCGTTGTCCGTTAAGCACATAAATATTCGCACCGATGTGTTGGTAGGTAAGGGCCATTTCCCGCGGGTCCCCGGACAAACAAATAAAAACTATTTATACTGCAAACGAGCTTAAAATATTTCACATCTCCAGCGTTAACGGTGTGAGTGTGTTTGTTTGGGGAAGTACAAAAATGCCATGCTCCCCAACACATATTCTCTATCGCTCTTTCTAGCTGTGGATGGATGGATGAGTGAAATGGGAAAATAATTTTCATCCCGTCTTTCCATCCCCTACGGTGCATAATTAATTCCTCACTACCAACCCCCGTTGCCCAACAAACGACACCCTAATGCAATCAGGCAGGGAAGTGATGTAAATTTTGGGGAAAATTTTTCCCTCCTAACCGACCGTGAGCGAACGCGACCGGAAAAAAAGGAAAACGGAAATTTATTACCTACAAACTTTTTTTTTGTTACTGCAACCCGGGGACGAGTGTTGAGTTGATTTCATTGAATTTATATAAATATTTAATTACCAACAATGGAAGAGTGAGAGTGAGAGTGCATCCGCTACAATGTGCAAAGCGATGTTAACGTTAGCGGTGCAACAAAAACACACACGCCCCCTGCAACTGCATCATTACGCAGAGCAATATGGTGCATATATGCAACAACATAGCAGAAGGAAAAACAACAAACCATTCCGCCCACATGTTTCCCCGTTTGTGCGCGGTTTATTGGGTGGTTCGAAGCAAAACAAATAAATAAACCCAATGTAAAACAATTTGTTTGTTTAACACACCGAAAAACACAACATGCAGGAAGGAAACATAAATATGGGACGGGTAACTGGGGTACGGCGTGTCGATGGAACAACAACGGCTAAAACTACACCCATTGTGTGGGTGGCAAATATTTCACAGAGAAAGTGATTTTTTTAGCTGCTGCTGCTTTCTTCTCCATTTTCAATTTCGCATTGTACGGGCAGGTAATAGATGCACGTTTTGCTTTGGAAGCATAAAACAAATGCAACGAAGTGTCTGCTACCAAACCAATGGTTTGCCGGCTATTGCGCCATACCTTCGATGATTTAATCCGATCAGGGGGTGGGGAGGGGGAGGGGGCACCAACTAACTATCAGCCAAATCAGCGAGATGTTGTGTGATCCAGAAGAATCGGAGTGTAAATTGTGTAATTACAACTGCCGGTACGTGCTAAAATTACAGCCGGGAACATTATTCTTTTCAGGCACGTTTGTTCACTAAAAAAAGTGTTCCGTTGATTCAAAACACTATCGATACGTTGTTGATTCATCGCTTCCGTAGTGTTGTCATTACTTTATTTTTTATTAGAAAACGTGTAAGAAAGTTTCGAAAATTTGGTTACGATTTTTTGCAATATGTGCCACCTAAACTGTGATAGTTTTATTTCGTTCATATTAAACTACAGTGCATAACGTAACTTTAAGTCCGTTTTGATTTTCCATGTAAATTATTCGATTTTTTTATTTACTTTAGAACGAACAAGTCAAAATTTTACAGAATATAACTTAAAACTGTATGGATGGGAATTATTTCCTGCTCCCACCATCAAAATGCACCTTATCTCGTGTGGGCTCGGGGATAACTTCAGATCCTTCGATCCTTCTGTAAATCCGTTCACAGTTATTATGTCTTGCTACTTTTCAAAACTCTTTTGTATGTCCAACACTTAGATAACACAGAAAAAAGTTTGAATTTCTTACAAAGTAATCATTATTTCGTAAAAGCTCGATGGTTATGCTTGTACTCTTGTGTAACGGTTACGCACATTTTTGTTGCAATAAAAGAGTGTGGCGGAACAATCGAAGCTGCTCTTAATCTAAAAAAATCTGAAAAAGCATATTCTTAATATCTTCTTTTATAAATCGTTACGACTGACATTCACGACGCACTGAAAACGATTTTCATAGCATGAATCCCATTTTCTCTTTACATTTATCTTACTTTTGCATATGTTGTGGGTACTTCATCAGGGAAGGCACACATATTTTAGAACATACATCTATCAAAAATGAACCAAAGAATGCATATAAACATAAAAAAATTCAAATACATGAAATTTAGCTTGGAGATCCCCATAATTGCATGCTTAGATACAAGAGCTTTCAGAAAATAATAAATACAATATTAATTATATTATATATTTATTAAATATATTATTAACATATAATTCCACAGCCATTTTCAGTATCAAGAATTTTTACCAAAGTTTAACATGATTATTATAATCCGTACTAGATGGAAATTTCAATGCAAAACAATGATTGTGTCGTTAGTAGCCTTATAGTTATGTCAACTCGGTGAAAAGATATGTAACAGTGTGCGATAAAATATGGAAAAATTGAAAATAGACGCATTTTTCAATCTTTACTTTTTGTAACAGTTTGCAAAAAATAACACGTGCTATTTATAAAAACATAATGCATTATAGTTATGTTACGGACTGTATGTGAAGAATACATTCTGAATAACGTTATATAATATGTCCCAACAACTTTATGCGGATTTGAATTTTCTAAAGAATCTAGCCCACAAAAGGTTTGCACTATCTTTAATACAAAGCGAAAGTGATAGCCAGCTTCACACCATGCTCAGTCTCTAGCGATTTGCTTTGAAGGTGTCGGCTCCAAACACGACGCGATAGTACGAAACAACTCGACACAAAGCATACTACACAGAGAGTCTCTGTCGACGCTGTGATGTAATTTATGTATCAACTTCTGAACACTTTCCTCGACAACCCGTACAACCGTACAGCCAACCCTTTACAATGTCAGCTTTACAAAGAATGCTTCACTTTTCCATCGACCGGTCCGGCCGGGAGGGGTACCTTCAGCTACATTGCTAACACTTCGATTAACCCCTTTCGGTCGGCTGAACAGGAATGCTCTAACGAGAACATAAGAAGCCGGCACTGTTCAGTTGCTTCGCCCAGCATCCGAGCGTATCTCGGACACTCGACACCTTCCATTCGCTTGAGCACTGCTTTCGCCTTTCATTGCGTCCATGACCCACGCAACAGTACACCGAGTGGCTGGACGGTTGGGTGCCGGCGGCTCCTGCAGACACAGCAACATAAAGCTATCGCGTTAAACCGTTCATTATTGCCTTTCTTTTAACCTTGTCTCGGTTGGTACTCACCAAGGTCCAACGGAGCGGTTGGGTGTGTGTGTGGAACGGTGCCGGAGGCATGGAACACTGACGCCTTGCATAATGTGTTGAGGCAAAAGCAATCGGCATTCGATTGGGACGCGTAAAGACTGGAGACACCAGCAGTACTGCTGGTTTGCAGAAAAAACACCATAAACCCGACGTTGGTTAACTTCTAACGCCCAACCCGTGACAACCGAAACGCTAATCAAAGGTCCAGACTTGTACGGGTAACTAGCGGTTGTGTGGGATGTAGGGAGAAAAAAAACATATTCCGTTAGGTCGTAAGCGAAAATTGAAACCGGAATTATATGGTACATAAAAACACACTTTCGTTCCATTTAATTAACACGGTGCATTGACAAATAATTTATATTGGTTTTGCACAATAATTACATAAGCAAATAAAAGAAATCGTTGAAACTTAGTATATAAAAATTTCTTACCATATTTTTTATTTCATTTTATTGATGATTATTTATTGTTGTTAACAAATCATCTGGCAATATAACTGCTCTCATGATCTACTTTTGAATAAGATAAACGTACAATATAAAATCATCTAAATAACAGAATTGCTTTCAAGTAATGCTAATTAATCATAGTATCAAGATTCTTTTACCAGGTTTGATTTTCCTATCATGAAAATGAATAAAACCTAGTTAATCATCATCAACACAAAACGCACATATGTAGACCAAAAAGGTTTAAAACTTATTTTAAATAATCGCCGTATTTTCGCGTGCATTACACTACTCCAGTACTAAACGCACAAAGTTGGCGACCATAGATGATAACGAAAAGTAAAATTATGCATGTCTGTATAACTCTATCCTAACATTTTTCACATGAAAACCGTTAATGTAAAGAGAAGTTAAATATACACGGTAATAAGGTAATAACATGAGTAATGAGAAAAGCATAAAACAAGCGACGTACAGAACATTTAAGTCATCATTAGTACACATACGTTTTTTGAAACAATGAAAACTTGTTAACGAAAAACAAAATTATGATTCGACACAAAATTTCTTCACCCCATCTCCTCAACCCTATGGACCATTTTGTATAGGTTGCAGTTGTAAAAGACACCTTTCGCACTCTAATTAGTAAAAAGCTTAGTTATGGGACAAAATTAAAACAGTTGTAAAGCCTTTTTCAAGTAAATTCAAGCACAATTGAGGCTGTTTTCGATGAAAATAGTTTTTATTCTGCGAGAAACTTACTAGTATTATAATTTTTAAATTCAATTGATACAAAGAATATTGCTTTCGAAACTGTCAAATTTATCTCGAACACCCTGTAATTTTATGAAATGTCGAATTTTATAATTCTTTTTGAAATTTGTCAGCGCTTGAAAAAAATATTTGAAATCGATCTCGTTGGGTAAAATGCTACAACATATCCTGTTAGCATGCTTGAGGAATTCGCAGCAAATCACAAGGGTATGTACAATGTGTAAATTGAACAAAAAAATTCACAGCAATTCATTAAACTACATAATCGTTCGTTCTCCTTCCAAGCTCTATATGTCCACTTTAAAAGCAAAATGTAGTGAATCATACCTTAATGAGCAGAACTTTCAACTAGCTACCCTTTTTTCCATGCTTACTATAAACCTATGAACGAAAAACTTGCCCCATTCGAATTTCTTCCATATTCCCACTTGAGTCCCTAACCTCCGCTACTGAAAGGCCAAACTCCAACAAAGTGATGAGCGGTATGCATTTTTTAAATTCACTAGAGAAGATGGTGCTGCTAACTTCCAATGAACTGGCCTTTTTTCCCAGCTTCATCCGTAAGCTTTGGCAGCAATTTACCCACAGCTACAACATTGCTAAAGGGGCAGTAGTACCACTGGTTGTTGGAAAATGGGAAGAATTTTTGGCATCGGATCGTACCGTATAGTGGAGCGAACACGAAGCAGGACAAAAGTGCGAATGATGCATTTCCAGCGTCACTGCATCATTACCGTTTTAGACTGCGAAAGAGCTGCGGTTTTACGACTACGATGTAAGACCATACCGCACGATGAGCAACATAGTCGATGGTGGTTAAACAGTGCAAAAACTCCGACAGGCAAAGTAGCTACAGAAAAAAAAGGAGGGGAACAAAATTACACTGACCGCAGTGCATCAACAATAAAAAAAAAAAACTACACGAAATCCTGGTGACCATCGATGGCCTACAGCAGCAGTTCTGCAACACGCAGCTATATGCTGTGCAGTTGTTCTCTTGCCATCTCTAGTCCGTCCGTCCAGAAGCAGTAGTCAGAACTTTTAAAGCGCAAAAGCGGAACCTCAGACACCCGGCTAAAGTCAAACACCTTACACCCGACCCGTGCAGTGCTTGCAGTGGGAAAATGGAAAGCCAGCACTCTCCGTACCAGCTTTTCGCATTCTGTCTTTTGCCTTCCTCTCTTCAAACTATGCTTTATGTGATGTTGTTTGGGAGGGTAGTACTGCTACTTCGCTTGGCATCCGTCAACTTTTTTTCGTGCCCCAAAACAAAAAGCGGGAACAAAAAAAGAACAGAACCTCCAGGAAATGCACTTTTCCCGTTTTTGACTTGGTCAACCCGGGAGCCGGCTGGACGGACGTGGCCAGCTGACCGGTTTGCTGTCGATTTGTTTGCTGAAGGTATAAATTATACACGGCAACACAAACCAAGCGACAGAGAATACATACTTAAATATTTAAATTCCTGCGTTCCAGAGAGAGAGAGAGTGGGCGCGCGCACATCACTTCACCCGACGTTTGCCTGGAAGGATGGGTTCGCTGCAAGGTTGTAAAAGTTCCCTCGGTGCAGTACAATCTTTTAAATCATTTCTAGTTACTTGGTGCTTCCCTTGCACAACTTGCTCACTCGGCAGCGTTGTTTGGCATTCCGTTGATTATGCCGTTGTCATTAACCTCATTTCTTATGATAGCAATTTTTGCAAATGGACAAGCCAACTTGTGTCTGCATTTAGGGTAACTATGGCAAACAACGAGATGGAAATGATTAGTTTTGCACCGGGGGAACGTGGGGATGTGTTCCAGGCGGAAAACTGGAAGCTATTTAAATATTGAGCTAGTTCGGGCACGTTCTGGCATTCTTTCAACCAATTCCCTTTGTTTGTGTGTGTGTATGTATGCGAAGGAACACAAGTGCCGAAGGAATGAATTACATTTATCATCCTAGGATGCTAATGGACTAAGATGCTGGTACTGCTTCATTGTAAAACTGCATGCTAATAATTGGGAGCCGTTCGAATCTCTGCAAAGCATTCTTTCCCATGCAAGGGACAGCATTTAAACAAATGGAATTTTGGATGTTTACAATTTTCAAGTTAAAATTTTTAAGTTTTTCAAAGCGAGAATTAAACCAATTAAACCACATTACAATTTACTATTTTGAAATTTTTCTCCTTTTCTCTTTACTTGTATTGATGATTCAAAAAAGTAGAAACTCTTACAATCGTTTCCCTCTAAACAAACTAAAGGGAGCGAAAAGGAGAGTAATAGAGAAAGAGAGAAAGAATGTCTAGTAAAAACAAAAAGTTACACAACGTGTCAAGTAGCTGCCGGTTGACTGCCGCCATCGTTATCGGATTGCATCGGGTTGCAGCGCACTGGAATGCAGCGCCAGACACTGCACGCTTCATTGTTCGGTTCAATAAACTTCGCCCGATCGCTGCTGAACCGTATTGGAGTTGTGACCGTCAGCGTAACACCCTTGCTTCAGTACAGCAAGTGCCTAACCGGCTGGTCAGTGTCGGAAAGAGAACGAACGACAAACGGTGGCACTGGAAGGTGTGTCTGGGACACTCTTATGCTGCTGATGCTTCAACGGTTCCATCAATGCGACAAACAAAACCCGCTCACGTTGATGTGATATGTTGTTTAGGGTAAATGCTTGCACTTCACACGTTTGCAGTGGACCAGTTTTCCACCCGCCTTTCCATTCAGGCCCCTTGTGGGAAAGTAGTGAAAATGGAAAGGCAAAATCCACTACATTAAATCCACACCCTGTTCGGAAACGATCGGCATTGTGATTGAAGTGCCCCGATATTGAACGATGAACATCATTATTTGAGTGATGATACTCGAAAGGAACTGGAGAATTGAAAAAAAAAAAACGACAGACACTCACACACATTCCCGCTGAAACCTGCAAACTGCAAAAATGACATCGGTTTATGCAAACAGATTAACCCCTGTGGAACGGATATCGGGTTTGATGTGGTTTAGTGACCAGAAGTAGCCAGCAATTAGTAGCACATAATAGGTCTCGTCGGTTTGTTTTTTCAACCTGACAGGAACACATTGGCTATGTTTTATAAAATCCATCCACTTTACTGATTCTCACGTCAAGCACGATAAAATTGAGATACGACACGTTTAAATGAAGTGCAACTCGCCTGTCTAATCAGAATATGCTCAGCATTGGAGGAGAACACTTGTCACTTGTCTTTCAAAATATTAAAAATTATACTGTTGAAGGCTAAGAGTATTTATATGTGGTGAATTCCCCCAAAATTTGGTAAAAGGTGACGCTTTTTTTGTTTATCATTAATTTGTTTATATTTTTATACTTGCATTCAAAAATCCTGGTGACTGTTTTGGGATGTTATCCCCCCGGAAGTTCTAGTTCGACTATTAATTTATTCGTTAAAGTGTAATGGCCAACAAACTTCTCGAAGCACAAACCAAATTATAAAAATACACATGACATGGGATCTACAGGGCCATATTGTTAACTTTGAAACGTAAATTTTGTATCTTAATTTTACAATATTTGAAAGATCGAAATCCAAAAAGTCGTCCAAATTTCTTTGCAAATCTACAACATTACTGAATTTCAGAGTACCATAGTATTTTTCTAATATCTTATAGTCTTCAAGCTTCCTTTCCTCTAAGACAACCTCATAGCCTTCAATCAACAAGGCGGAAAGAGGCACATGTCAAGTTTTGGGTTCGAATCCCTTCCGTTCCTATTTTTTATGTAGTGAGGACTGACTATTCCACTACGTGGAATCAATATGTATAGTAAGGCATACCTTCTTGGTGGGGCATGAATCTGGCATCCTCACCACGTGATCCACCAACGTATCCTCCCAGCTTTCGCCACTATCGTGGTTCATTTTTCTACTTCACTACTCAAAGATAGTCCTTAGCAGTCTCCTCTCAAAAATGGAGAGCGCTTTGGCATCCTCCACCAGTAAATTCCAGGACTCGTGTCCGTAGAATTCTACCTGGTGTATCAGTAAGCAATATATAATGCATCTCGTGTGTCACTAAGTCTTCTGAATCTCAGGAGTTTGTGAAGCCTATAGTAGTAGGCAAGATTCAATTAACAATGAGCGTTTGAATTTAGCTGGTTAAGCTATTTTCTAAAATTACAATCGTTCCAAGGTTTCATAACTCCTCTGCTTCCTCGACATCTTTGCCGTTAAATATTACTCTGCTTCCAATTCTTCCAAATAATAGCTCTCATTATGGTCTGAGACTTCGGCAAGCAGGTACTGTGTCTTTGACACATTGATCCTCAATTCAAGTTTAACTGCTTCGAGTTTCTTACGGGTACTTGAATTCTTTTCGATGAAAAGCCACATCCAAACTGTCAAAGAGTTCTTCTTTGCTTATCAAGTGGCGTATGTTCATATCCGCAATATTCTTTCTAGTATAATTTTAACATAAATTGTGAAGACAAAAAAATGGAAAAAATCTAATAAAAACTATACTTCTGTAAAGCAAATTATTTGGCAATACGGCCAGGCCGTCCTTTATGAATAAAAACAAACAAATAAATTCTTTACGATAAAAAAAAGTTTCCACCGACTAATAAACCATTATTAAAGATCCTTTAAATTGACGAACAAAACAACTCCAGACCGTTCTCAATTTGCTTTGAAAACTGTACCCTTCATCGAGCACAGCATTCATTCCAATCGGTTCACTGTTTGGTGAAGGTTCACGATGCCACACACTTCATATTCCCTTTTTACTAGCTAATGAAGTTAGGCCGCGTTCGAGGGAAAACATTTTCATAAACATTCTCGCCCCATCGCTAACCCTTGCCATGGTACCGAGCGAAGGTCTTTGCACTGTGGAACCAGTGACAGATGTGCTGCCGCTCAATATAGAAGCCGCGAAAACCAAACCCGTGCCCGGAGTTGGCACCAGTTGGCACGGATCCATCCCCGACGCGAAGCGCACTGATCGGTATGAAAATCAATCAAAACCACAATCACGCACAGGTCCGGTCGGCACACTGGAAATCCCTTTTCGCAATTCAGCACAAATCGTCAGATGGCAATATGCGCTTACGGTCTGCTGTGTTTTCGCACCTGCAAATGCAACCAGTTCGAACGGTGTGGTCCTCGGGTCCAGCATTCGAGCGAAAGGGTGCATCAGACAAAGGGCGAGTGGTTGGGCTGGTGGATGGAAACGGTAATGGAACGAGAGCGAAAGCTACCGTACAATTTTTGGCAATGCAACAACCCGACCTTCATCACCGACCGGTTTTCCCCGCCGGAGATTCGGGGAAGCCCAGGAGTAGGGAGATTTTAAAATTTTGCTCCGCAATACTGCAATTGCATCACTTAAGCGATGATTATTATGCTCAGTCAGGGTCGGACGAACGATCCGGTACCTGGACGGAACCCTCGGAAAACCGAAACATCTATACACCCGGTGACCGATAACGAGTGCTACGTTGGCAAATGAAATTTAAGCGTACGGCCACTTCTGAGCACGCACGTATCACACATTCGACCGTCCGGCCAATTGGTTCGGTCCCGGGCAATGGACTCCCGCACAATAAAACTCAATTAGACGCATTCATTGCGATACGGTTCGCTAAATCATCTGGCAACCATAGCCCATTAATGTGTACCATCATCCCGGAGTGCACGATAATGTGTCACAATTTGTGGTATTTGAGGACCAGTTCCAATGAAAAAGGGAGATTTTTTGTTTGCTGATCTCGGTATGAACTTATTCCTTGCACTTCGAGAGTGAGATCCCGATCGGAACGACCGAAAAGCGATCTCTTCTGACCCAGTTCTCCGCTGGAACGCAACCGGTACATGCTTCCCACAAGTCGGGGTCCCACTTTCCACCCCAACGTCGCGATGCATTACACGTCACGGTGTAATGCAACGCCACTATCAGAATCACCGAGCGAGAAAAGTAAACCAGTTCTTGGACCGGTGAAGGTAGGATCGGCGAGCTTCACTGGACTCCCGTAACAAGACGATTACGCCTTAAGTGCTGGGGCCTTGGGCAAAGCGCTGGATCTTGCCGACTTCGATCGATAGTAATAGTGGTTTGACAGCAAATCGTGCTCGAGGATCTCGTACTACGCCTCATTAAAAAAGGTACGAAAACCGGGTCAACTCTTAGTTTCCATCGTTTTGAGCTTATCATTTCCTTAACCCAACACTTCAAGCTTAGCACGACACCGGCCCAACGGTAATTGACAGTTTGAGGGCTTAACCTACCGACACCGGGTGCATCGGAATCCAGAACAAACGCAAAACTTTCCCTCGGCCCAACGTCAATGTCCACTTTCACTCTCCAGAGCAGGATGTTACAGCACAGCACCCGCAGCTGTGGTTCGTGGCTAATCAAACTAATGACAATAATTGCATCCACGGAAGGCGCCACGATGTTCCTTAGCGTAGCGTAGAAAACTTTTTTACCGTCCTCCAATGCGGGTGCCTTCCTCTATGTGGTGCACACATTCTGTAACACATCCAAAACGGCCATGATTGATTAACGGTTACTATCACCCTCGAGACACCTGATGCCCGTGATGGCCGGAAAAGAAATAGTTCAGTGGTGTGTCCTAATTCGATCGGGTTTCGATTACGGGTTTCCATGCCCTGGATGACGCTGTTAAGTGAGCGGGAACTTTCATTTCCCCCCCCCCCCCCTACAATTTTTTTCCTATCTGGAGGGGTGAAAGTGAAAAAAAGTTTTTCATTCTATCTCTCTTTCTTTTTCCGTTCCTGACCATGACCCTACCGAAATGAACGCCAGCTGATACATCAGTTCGCAGAAGAAGAAATTTTTTTTTCAGTGAGCAGAACATTTAAAAATTAATTCTGACATTTAACACTAGAAAGGCCAACCAGTCATTTTGACCGGTTTTGGATTTATAAAGTTGATTAATGTTTCTAGTATGTTTTGCTTAACATTGCTTGCAATCATCAATAAATACGTTCATGATATTGGACATGCCGTATTTTAACGTGTATAAAGACCCCTTTTAGTTCAAAAATCGTAATACACGGGAAATGACTAAGTGGATACGAAGGGCAGGATTCGAACCTAACTCCTTCAGGTTGATTACGAAAACCCACCATTCCAAGGTGTACTCACCGCATGATGAGATGTCAGCGATAGTCGTAAAATCGTTTAAAAATATGGAATCAGTAACAACCTTAATGGCACAGAGGATGATGAAATTTATGCAGTTAGTGATGATAAGAATGATAATAATGACGACGGTGGCGACGATGACGAAACCACGAAACCACAAAATGGAAATATACTATAAATGTTGCAATGGTTATTATGAAATGTAACAATAAAATAGCTTAAATTGGTGGTAATTAAAAGCAAAATCATTTTCTTTTAGAAAAATTGACAATTTTTTTAGAAAGGCCCTAAATACGGCTAAAATACGGTAACTTACGTTTTAAAATGTCTTTTTTATATATATCAAATTCAATCGAATCGGTTTCAATATTTTTTATACCCAATTTGGTGCTTTTTTCGTATTATATGACAGCCTTATAAACTTATTTTACCACGTAGCAAGAGAGTCAGTACATGCCGTTCCTATGGGATTTTGACCCAGATCTGTCGTGTGAGAGATCAGCGCCGAAGCAACAACACCTCCGGGCCGCCCCAATATGGTGCTTTGTTATCAACGTAAATCTATGCTCATTATTGTAGCGTAATGTATAGCTACAGGATCAGTTTGAACTATTCTTAGAAAATATTCGGTGGCCAGCGCTATTTAATATTTAATATTTCATCTGCTCATAAGACCGCTGAATAAAGATTTTTCATGCAACTATACATCAAACTAGAATTATGAGTTATACTGTTTTACGTTTTAAACAAAGTACATAATGAGGATTAAAAAATGGCAGAAATCGGTTTTATAGAACTTGATATATCCGTCCCCAAAAATGACCAGCCATTTTAACTGGTCCGGGCGAAGTGGCACTTTCTTGACCTCTGTCGTTCTAGTGTTAAGATTCTCAGAACTGTACAGCTGATGATAGCGAATGCAGTGGTTTTAGCAGATTTTTTGTGGGGCATTAAAAGTTTCGGTTGTTCTTGTGTTGGTGTGTGAAAAAACCGTATTTTAAAAAAAGGTGTTTGAAAAATGTGTGTTTCGGATTCAGCTTGTATTAGATCTGAAAAATAAGACCTCACAGAATCAAACCTTTTTCCTACCAAATAAAAAAAACATACAAAACCCATAGAAACAACTTCAATAAAATTAGCATTTTGATGGTACGGAAATAAATCTATGCATACGATCATAATCCTCTCACACACTAGCCCCGCAATACCACGCCTCGAACAAACTTTGGAATGTTTTAACACTCATGAGCACACGAACTCGTTCTTACCGTTCGGGGGTTGCATTACAAATTAAGCCCTTCGAAGCGTGCGGCAATCATCATCATAAAGGTCACCATTATCCTTTCCCTGTACGGCAACTTCCCAAAACGGTCGTGACAAACTCTAAGCAACCGACACCAACTTGGCCTAATCTAACTTTGAAATGATAAACCATTTCTCCCAATGTAATAACCGATAACACAACCGATGCAAAAACTTTCCATCCACCACCATCACCCCTGGTCGCAAACACTCGTCCCCGCAAAACTTAGAGACATGGCGACATGCCTCGCGCCCCTCTTCTCCGACAGGTTTGGGTGTGAAATTTGCATCCATTGCATTTCAGCGCTCGAAACTTCGTGCACTCGCGTGCAAAATCTTTTGTCGCTCGTACACGGTGGAAGCGAATGCCATTCTTTACCCGGTGCTGCACGCTGCCACTTCACAATGACAAACGGGTGCAGCGATTGCTTCGGTCCTAAACTTCCAAAGCTTGTGTGATTGTGTACGAAACGATGAGCGCTAGTCGAACAATAGTAACCGCCTAAGAAAGCTGGCGAAAATCCGCAACTGACAGCAAGTTCGCGAACATCTTCGCGTGTGTGCGCGTTCCATCTCTCGCTTCTCACGCCTTCACCCGCTCGTCTTCACCAAATACGGCAAAGGAAAACTTCAAATTAACAAAAACCTTCCCGCCGAGGACACGCGCACCTATCTCCCCAGCAAACTGAGAACAGGGCCACGAAATCTGGGCACCCGTCATCCAAAACCGACAAAAGCCGACGGGTTTCTGGGTTGGGAAAAGTTTCTGCCTGCGGCTATGCCTTGTGTGTGTGTGTGTGTGCCGGTGAATAGACGAGCAGCTTCTGGGCAACCGGTTGAGCAAACGCTGCCAGCGCGTCTTGCAACCTGATTCGTGGTCGATCGTGGCATTAGGAAGCATCTTTCATCATACTTCTTCGCCGAGGTCCTCTTCATGCGAACGCCGCCCTCTCGGAGGTACAATCACTACCGGGAACCGATTCACTGGGTGAAAATTTATCACCTTCTAGAAGGTTCTTCCAGAAAGCTGCTTTCGCGCACCGTACTGACCTGAATAGCAAACGGGCTCGAGTCGAATGCTTATGATTCGACTCTTACCTCCACACAAAAACGAGTCTCCCGAGGGAAGAGGAGCAAGTGAGGAAGGAAAGGGACACAAAAGAACTGTAAGGGGTGGAAAAACCGCCAGGACAATGCCGCGACAAACGAATGTTTTCCTCATTCAGCCAAAGCCAAACTCATTAAAATCTGTCATCCGGTGGCGGACCACCCCGGGATGGCGCCGGGCGTAAGAACGAAGACGGCAGATAGTAGAAATGGTTCAAGATGGTGCACGATAGAGCACCGGCACCGAAAGAAAGCGAAACACTCCACCAAAGATGCAGATTATATCGTGGAGCACCGAGAACTCCTTGCGAAATCTTACAATCACAACAATCTGGTGACGAAAAGTGAGAAAACTGTTTCCGAAACTGAAAACCTACTTATCAACCAGCCGCGCTTGGTCTCGTCGGGAGCGCACCGTGTGTCCTCTGTGTGCGTAGCGACAATGGCACCGCGAAATCGCGTACAGGCGGAAAAAAGTCCCGAGGTAACCGGTAGGGCACGCGGTAACGTCCCCAGCAAGGCGCGTGGGCTGGCACAACGAAACGACGCCATGTCTGGTCGAAAAAGGGAGAATAAACAGCACGCTTCGCCGCTCAAATGGGCCGCCCAAACTTTGCAGCTTGATTTTAAATCAAGATAATGAAATTAAACAACACAATTTCAAAGTTTAATTGGACTAGCCGAGGACTTGCAGGGACGACGACGAAACGCGACGACACCGGCCAAACCCACGCGCCGGTCTTACGCTCCCGTGTCAATTGGTGTCGGTTTCAGTCTGATTCGGACTTTCGACTGGCGCTGGGAATTTAAGGCATAAGGTCAGGTGGGTTTTTCGCCGGCGAGGTTTACGTGACGCTGTGCGACACGGTCAGAATTAACTTCGACAAGAAGTATTATGGAACTGGAGGTCCGTGGAGATGTTACTTCCACACGGAGGAGTTCCACTGTGAGCTTTAGTGTAAAGCTTTTCAAAAGCACCGCTTTTGTTTCCTTTGGAATTGGGGATTACGGTATGACGATCTTAGGATATCCGGACCGGAGAATGAGCATGCTAATATCGTGTTTGTTAATCGACTCGATTTCTTCCAAGTTCTGGGTCAGACAATCAATGCCTTCTCCTTCCAACGTGAGAGGCGTAAGCATGGCATGAAGAATACTTTAGATGCGTCTCTTTAGTAAGGACTTTGGAGAGGTTGTCTGTTGCTATCTTGAAAGATACAACAAATATCCGTCCAACTTGCTGGTGAAATAACGAACTTTCAAATATTGCATTTTTGAAGTTTTTAGTATCTCACAAATTGACATAAGATACTCCAATTAGATCGCCAAATCAGTGAAAAAAAAATTCTTAGATGTATAGCCCACACCGTTGAATGCCTTAGAACACGGCCAAGAATCTAGTCTTAGCCTGTATGATAAAAAGGAGATAAAAGAAAAAAATCCAAAAAATTAGCAAGGACATTCACCAGCAGGTAATCGGCTATAAATATCTTCAGAAACCCAAACTGCCACTGATTCGTTTGAGAACTGATTCTTCTCAAACGCAGCACCACAACCTTCAGTCAATCATATTTTTCACAGTACATTTTTTTATCGCTCCAAACTTCGGCACGTTTGTGGTCGCTTTGTTCGTTCGGAAAATGAAAAACCACTAAACAATTATGCTGCGTACCGGAGGGAAAAAAAACAAAAGGGGTGAGAAAATGTACAAACCGACTCGAGTGCCACTGCCTAAGACATCATTCCATTACTCGCTCATTGTTGTGAGCGCGATAATGATGAACAAAGTAAAACAATTTGATTCGGCGCGTTGAAGCACTCGCGCCCCGCCCGATGAGAATTAACACCTTTGGCACCGACGCGGGAAAGCGGTGCATGAACGGAAAGCAATACGAAAGGCTAATAAACTTTGTGGTATTGAAAATGAACCACCAAACTTGTGCCCAACGCAGCCAAGGGTGAGAAAATTTGCCGCAAATTATTTAACTGTGCGAGACAAACTGTCTCAAGGACGCAGGGTGAGTCTGGGCACGCATTATGTCACGATCATGCTTTGAAAAGTTACTTCAAACGGACGGCAATTAGTTTTGATGTGGTTTCGTTCAACCAGTTAAAATGGGATTTATTTAAAATGTGTCGTCTTAATTATTGAATACTTAATAATATATAAAATGAGTGATGTCCTCATATAATCATTAGTGCAACTGAGAGAGAAATAAATGGACATATTTACACTACAAGGCTTTACAAATAGAGCAATCTGTTCATCGCACGAGATGATTAAACAAAGTGCATATGTGCAATTAAGATCAAGGGAGAAACAAAACACAAATATGTTAAAAGGGATGTAAGCACTTCACGGCAACCAGTTGCCTTTGGTATCCATTTTCCTTTTACGTTCAACAAATATAACCGTGCTCACTAAACAGAGCACACCTGGAACATAGTACATATGGAATCCCCATACTTATCGCAGGCAAGTGGCAAACTGTTGACGATAAAGCAGGATTACCGGTGCCTCTCGTACCTAATTTTTAGCTTAATCCCACATAACATACTACTCACTTACACCTCACGCGTGAAAAATGCATCGCGCAATGCCCAAAGTAGTCACAATGCCGGCAGCAACAAGACTCACTATGCACACGATTCAGATTCTGGAACGCTTGTTCGTCCGGGACGGGAATCGTTAAGCCAAGTGCAGGGTCGCGAAGAATCTCAAACTAGTGTAGGGAAGTAGTTGCTGGAATCTCCCGGCAAGCGTTAAGGGAAAAAGGGGATCAGAAAATTTCCCCCCTTTTTTTGCTCGCACTTCTTTGGACGCTACAAGAACTTCTCAAACAATGCTTCAGTGCTCTCCCGGACTCTCTCTCTCTCTCCCTCCGTTCTCTTAAGCATCCCGACCCCCGGGTGCACGGCTGACAGCAATCCCGCAATCCGTCGGAGCGTAGTTCAGAGTTCATTAAAATTATGACTGCAACACCGCCATCATCGCGACTTCCACCGGGAGCAACTGTCATAATCCGCTATTGTTCGCCACTACACCCAGTAACGCCAGACTGCCGCTGCCTGTAATTCCTCGCGGGAGTTCGTTTAGCCATCTCTTGCATATCCCAGCATCATTCTGCACTCTGCGACGTGTGCTGATGTCCCCCGGGGCCTATCTCACTCTCGCCCGTTTGCTCACCTGAATGCCAGGTGTCGGAACAGTACAGTAGAAGCGGAACGCTCGGTTTTGGATCCATTTCGCGAAAAATAAACGAAATGTGGAACAAGAATCTTTTCATGGTGGCATCGTTGGAGAAAACCACTACCACTCTAATTATTGCACCTGTGACACATATCCAGCTCACTCAGCTGTGGCACAAGTTACGTCTGCAGTGTCATCCTTGCTGCTGTGTAGTTTTAATAATTGCATTAATAACTTTCAATGTATCCACAAGTTAATTAGAATAATAACAGGAATAGGATACAAATTTGTATATTTTAAAACATATTAAACTAGTTCTAAATCATGTGAAGTACTCATCACTAAATTGATGACCATATTCGTGAAGTTTAAGATCAATTCTTAGCATGATACGTAAGGTTTTGTTTTCTGTTTACAATATACTCTCTCGACCGGGAATGGAAAAATAAACAAGGTTCATCATTCCTGCCCCACTTGACTTGTTTGCAGTTTTTCGATAGAAAAGCCGCTTAAAAATAATTAAAGGAACAAACTTTGAACAACAACAGCAAAAACCAACTCTCCCTGCATGCAAAACAAGAAGTACCAATTCTTCCATTGCATTTTTTTTCCTCCTGCTTTATTTTTAAAACCTTCACAACAAGCACATGCACTAGAGACATGATAATAGGATCGAAGTACAAGCGTCAAGTACTTTGAGCAGTTTACGTTAGAAAAAAAACTCACTGAAGTTCTTTTATGCTTTCACCGTTCAAAACGCCACTACACTCTGGACAACTTTTGTGCTTCATGCTTACCTACCGAATGTAAAGATAATGATGCTACAATTCCGGTTCTCTTTTGCTTCCGAGTAGAATTCTCGCTCCCCAATACCTTGGCTGTATTTGCAGTAGCGCCAAAGTTTTTTATCCTTAGCTTACACGACTTTCAAACTTCAGTCAGTGTGTTTTGCATCGATCTGTGTACGATCAATAACAATAAATGTACAAAAGTTAACAATCACCAAACAAAGCTGTAACTAATAAATGCATATTGAAAAGACGACTCTATTCCGCTTCTTGCCAGGGTGTAGTTGGACTACTCCAAAGCTTATTACAGGGCTCACGTTAGGAGGATTGAGATGTAAAACTTCCTCCTTCTTCGCGCATTCCCACACGTAACAGTGAGTACGGACGCGAGGTTGTAAGCATACTCCTCTTTCCCGCACTATTCACTCGGAATAACCAACAATGGCCTCGAAAGAAAAACTACACTACCTCCCCCGTACGAGTGCAATCTACCAACAACCGGAGCAAGATGTACGGTCGGATTGTAGCATCACGCCGACACGGTGCCGTTTAACGGTAATGGCAAATTACAGACCCATTTGTGTGCTAGCTTCAGCACCATCTGCTATGCCTCTCGGGTGCAGAAATTAAGCGCACCGTGCATCGGGGAATGCCACCCGTTTCCACCGAAAACGGCACGAGCCGACAAAATCTGATGCAAGCTTCATGACCATGTCATGTAGTACAACAATCGCGGGTGGAATTATTTATGCTCACCGATCGGTTCCGATCAGATTAGAACTGGTTAGCTTCTCTTTGTCTGCATCAAACGGACAACATTACACCTCTCACTCGCGTGGTTGAGTGGGGAAAATGCGGGAAAAGTGTAACGAGATCAGATAAGATGCAGGAACAGTACTTTGTTGTGGTCAACCCCGCAACATGTAGCCTGATGGTAATGATTGGGCACCACCATTAAAGCCACTGCTAATGGGGATAATAGGCGAACTTTGATCAAACGATCCTGATCATACTTAAATAGATGTAATTTTACCCAATTTTGTGATATTTTTAAAGAAAATTGGGAGAAAAGAATTTTTCTTCGGAATTCAAGAGGTATACGAAAAACAGTTGTTTAAATGACCTCTTAAGTTAATGTTTTTTTATAGATCTTGATTTGGAGAGGTCCCAAAAATTTTAATTATTATGTCTAGAACTTGATTGTACTCGAAGAGCTAGATAAATAAATATTATTATTATTATTATTATTTCATTATGACGGCGTTTTGCCGTATTGTCAGCCTATCGCTGATGTTTACAAACTTATCAAGGCATTTCCTCCTTGATTTTTTTTTTGCCTT
>KB663633.1:0-81235 GCA_000349025.1 Anopheles minimus | reverse complement strand
AACCAAACTGGGTATCTGAAAGGAGGTGGTTCGATTCCAACCAACCTTCTAACCGAAAAAGAATCATTCTTTCCAGGAGTTTCCTCAGACACGAAAGAAGCGATATCGGCCGATACGAATCGTGTCTTGATGGCGGTTTGCCAGGCTTCAAGATAGTGACAACTTTCACCTCTCGCTAACCAACAGATAAATAAATAGTTTGCGTTTTAATTTCAAGTGGACCGATACGTAGGTGACTCGAATATTTACAAACTACTTTTTAACTACTTTTTACTTTTTACTACTTTAATAATTCGTTCATATCATCAAATACCTGCAATAGTCGCATCATATATCTGCAATAGTCGCATCTGTATCAACCACACAACCCATCACAACCGAGTATGCCCGGGATAAGCCAAACTACAAGGAGGAATTACCTTGTAAGCATTGTAAATAATGATTAATTAATATCGACACTAACGGTGTCGACAATACGGCTAAGTGTCCGTCATAACGGAATAAATAAATAAAAATAAAATAAAACTCGTTCATATTAAGCCATTGCCGGGGTAATTGTAAATATTATACGTAGCGGCAACATCTTTAGAATAACAAAATGAATGTATTAATAAATAATTGATATTACTTACTACTAACATAAAAATAAAGGAAAAAGGTAAATTTTCGTAGATGAGGTAACGAATCTCAGCAACTCAGCCGATTACATCCAGTAAAATAAGGTTTGCAGAAGGAAGTGTCTCCCAGTCAATGTTAATTGTGTCCTATATTAATTATGGGCAATAGGGCCTTACCGTTCTTAAGACTAAACTACATAAATAATACAGTGAACAGAAGACATGGAGTCCAGAAGACATGGAGTCCAGAAGACAATGATATCCAGAATACATGGAGTTCAAAGGATTTTAAGAATTTTTGGTCTCTAATTTTTTAAAGATTATTTGATGAAAACCACAAGCATTATTTTCGATAGAAAGCTTTGAAAATTAGCTCATTAGGTTTGAAATTCGTTGTTTCCTAAAATTTTGATTAGAGTGTTTGGCCAAACATGGACCAGAGATCAGTAACTTGGAGAAAGTCATATCCCCATAACAAAACCTTCTCCTCTCTCCAGAATCTATTGCACATTCTTGTTATACTGTGTTGCAAAAATTGCACTGACATACTTTTCTAACAGCTGTTTGGCATTTACACTGGTACCACCAAGTGTGAGCAAATACCTACCACCCGAGAGCTAATGAATGCTTGGAATTCAATTAGGAATTTAATCAACCCTTCTCAATGCATATCCCATGAAGTAGGTCCAGAAACAGTAAGATTGACCATCCCATTCGTTTTACAAAGCAGAAACAATCGCACCAAGTCACCACTAATAGATCGCAACGTGTGTATCTTTTCGCATCCACCGTTGTCTGGGAACATCTGCCAAGGTCTACGGTCTCTGTTACGCTCACCGGGTGCTCCCCGCGGACCAGAGCAAACAAGACGGTTCAATCGAGCTTTTCCCATGCGCCGGAAAATCAAGAATAGACAAAACGAGTACTGGCGACCACCGCGAAGGGCACACAATTGTGCAAGAAGCTCTAGCGGAACACTGAAGATGCATACTCGCAATGGCAATGAGCTGGAATGATCGCAATGATCGTCGTTTCGTTAGACGGAGAAGAAACAAATGAACCCACGGAACAAAAAACCACCCATGCCACCCTAACTGGGGCAACCTTGACATGATCCGACGGTCGTTTAAATGCGACCGATTCGAAAGGGATGCCACTTCTAACGTTCACATCTCCGCATAACGCTACCGTCCTCCCCCGAAGACTGGTTACGCCATCCGGTCGCGTTAACGTCAGAATGCGCAAAAACCTTGCACCCAAAATTTAGGCCCTGAATGTTTAGGCTCCAAAAAAAAAAAAGATAACGTTCAACGACTTTGTTCCTCCGTCTCTTAGGCCGACCGGAAAGTGAAAGCATTCCGCGACGCTTCCACGGTGACGGTGACGAAAAGATGTCAGATTTTAAGAGTCACATGAAAGCAAACCGTTGTTTTATGTCCCCGGCACGATACAATCGTACGCTCGTACAGCGGGCGGCCCATAAGATTTATGGCTTGAAAGTGAAGCTCCGAAAGATGCTGTGTGAATAGAGGAAAAAACACAACACCAAAGGACAAATCCCTGCACCGGCGAAGCGAACGGGAACATCATCATTAGCTAATCGTACCCGCTAGTTACACGCTAGTTGGTTAACTACGTAGGAGTACAAATTAGTTGGTGTTGGCTTTGGAATTAACGTGCCGGTTAATAAATGTCAGCCGTGAGCTTTCGGAATTTTTGCTCGAAAAGATTGGAAATGTGAATTGAAAGGGGAGTACCGTTCACCCTCTGGATGTGGAGACTGGAATTTGCAAATGGATGGAGCGCTGTAAAAATAAGGTTAAGAGAATCTCTGCACGATCCTTAACCTGCTTACAACAACCCTCTCTTTTTTGAAGGTCGTAGTAACTTACATTGTAGTTCACACTTTTTTTTCGGAATCGAACCAAAATTTGCATACTTTCGAGAGGAATCTTTACCACAATCGAATGTTTAAGCCATTTACAATAACCATGACAGATCCATCTGTCAAACGTGCACCTACTTATGGTGTTAGTGGTTCGCAACTTAATGGGAATGTTTTTCTATCATCGCTTTACCGCAATCGTCCGAACTGTCCACTACGCGTCCAAAACCCATCACTAAAACACAAAATTATGACTATTAATCAGCCAATTAAATGTTAAATGTGCTTCGGAGCGTTTAATGGTTTGGCAAGCTCTATGTATTTCCCGCTCCCATCAGGCTGCTGGGAGCTGCTATCAACCATTGCAACCACCAGCGACAAGTGGGCTGTTAACTTCACCAACAAATTCAATCTAGCCAAGCTAGAACACCTCCACGCACTCAGTCATGCGAGAACGTCAATGAGCCCAGTGCTTGTAATCCATCGGCACATTTCATTTAAACAGTAAATTGCCACTAACCACATTCGCTTCCTCGTCGCCATTCGCGGACGAGATTCATCCTTTTTGGCTTCTCATGCCAAAACCTCGGTGGCGGTTTTTTTTTTGTTCGTTGACATGCGAATAGACTACGCTTGTCTGCTTCCGATTCGTCAACTGACAACGCTCCAATAACACTCCAACCGACACACTCTGCGGCACGATCCCGTGAGTGGTAAGTGCTCGGGAGGATACCCGCCACCGGTTCGCTGGGTTACTGGGATGTACATCATACTGGAAAACCTGCGACAGCGAGCAGGATTATTAGTTTTTCCATCCCATTATTGTCATTAGTGTACGGTCTGCTGGAGACGTCAGGGTCCCTCTGTCCCGGTTGACGGTTACAGCTTCTGCCCGGCAAACCGGTCCCTTCCCTAGGAGGAGGAGATTTGGAACACACCGTAATCACGATGTTGATGATGATGATGTACCGCAGCTAAACTGAATTCGTCTCAATTTATAGCTTCACCCATGCTCATGCTCCTGCTTTTTTCTTCCCTCTCTTCACCAGATATGCCGAATTCGTTGCACTGATTGCAATCTCGTGCACGCTGTTCCTGTTCCTGCACACCCAGAGCTTGACGTCACGGTTGCGCGAAATGGAGGACCGGCTGCAACCCCCCTCCTCACTATCGGCCGCCAGTGGTTTGAGTGGTAATTCAATTAGCCAAGGTAAGTCCCAGTTTTCCCCGTTTCGCACACCAGCAGTACGTGGGATTTACCGTTTCGCCGGCACAGAGGTGCATCATCTAAGGGGGAAAGGATATTTTTGGCAGCGTTACTGCGACACAAAGCTCTATATCCCCGGGTGGCGCGTGAAGGTGTCAATCGGGATAAAGACCCATTCATGCTGCACTACATCGATGTCAATTTGGATCAGCTGCACAAACGAACAGGATGGAATGGTGGCATGTTCGCTGTGTAAGAAGAATGGAGTAATTAGATCATGCTACCGAGTGTAGTTGAACATTTTTAGCAGAGTATTTTGAGAGGAATTTTAATATCTAAATAAAATTATTACCTCTCAATCTCAAAACGACAATCGAGACGTCAGAATGAAATCAGTTGAAAAAGCTGATTGAATTAAATATTCAACGGATCACACAGTTACATGGAAAATTCTAATTATTTGTATGTATTGTGTTTGTATTCAATTCTGGACATCAATACGAGCTAAGAGCACAACTTCTTGCTTAGTGTAACGACCTATTCGGTCAACTAATGGCTTACTAGGCTTATTGATGGAACGGCTCGGTAGCCCAGGAGATAGCGGCGCCGGTCTCATACAGTAGGACCGGGCATCGATTCCCACTCGGGCCGTTCCCCCGTTCGCAGGACTGCCTATCATGCTACGGGAAAATTCAAGTCACGGTAGCCAGAAATGGCATGCCAAGACCTCTCGAGGTCGCAGTGCTATCAAAAAGAAGAAAAAGACTTATTGATACCACTTAGTTGAATAGTCTGTCATAGGGGAACGATCCGGATAGGGTTTGACCCCCGGTCCTGCCACCGGTCCCATAGAGGAGTGCATAAGATGCTAATGGACAAATACAGGAACCCGACCAGGTTTCTGGGCTTGAACGAAAGAACTTAATATGATTTGTAAACTGAGCTCTATTAACTAGTTTATAAAAAAAATATAATTAAAACATCTTCAGCACACTCGCTACATAAAAAATATTCAAAACTTCTCTGTCCTTCGATCATAAATTGTCCCACTAGTACAACGTTTTATATTAAACTCTTATTAAAATTGAAAAATAGAATTGGAATTTTTTAATTTTTTTTAATTGTTCCTTGAGTTTGTCCTCGTTTGAGTTTTCTTTCATTAAAAATCATCTTTTGTCAAATATTAATCGCTAGTTTCTACAACTTTGATTTTGAAATATCGATAAATATTAGACTTATGCTGGAATTTCTGTTTAATTAAAGCATTTTAAGAGAATTTTAAGAGAGTTAATTGCGTTTTCCCAGCTTCTCTCACCAAGATGCTAATTGAAAACCAAATTATATTTACTTTCGCCATGCAACCCTTCTACCTAGAAGCCAATATTAATAAACACTTACCATAACCTTCGCATCCAAGAATGGTAATGCTCGGAATAATTATCCAGAGCAGTCGAAATCTTTCCCCCCTGATCTTAGCCAATCATTCTTCAGCCCAGTCTCCACACTTTAATTGTTCATGCAAATGAAACTGCTGCGTGTGATGTGTGCCGCTCTAGCATTATGCCACCCGCGTCATCCACAGTGCGCAAATAAATTCATGCTGAAACCGTTCCGAACCGAGGGTGTCGTTACGGTCGCCTGCCAAAGACGCAAAAGATAACCCTTCGGTGTCCGAACCCATTTCGGCAAATGGCGTCCATTATGGGCGCTTACACAACCGATTCATCACTCACAAGAAAGGCACTCACGGGCACGAGATGATGAGCCACACTACACGCTGCACTGATTGACATAACCAGACCAATTCGGCAGCTACACTTGACGATGACGATCCAGACGCTCTACGATTCACTACTTTAGGGCTTGCGGTCCGAAAAGAGCGTTTTTTTTGTGGTCACTTTTTATACTTCCTCTCGCTCTATCTTACCATTTGCGAACAACGCGTTCCCTTACGCATTACGTTCCATAATTGCGCGCAGTCCATCGCAACCAGTACGCAATAGGGCTGTCTACAGTGTGCTCGGTACGGTTACAGAGGTACGCTGCATAATGTAGGGCCCCATCGACCCAAAAGCCCACGCCACCCGTTAAAGTCATTCCGAATTCCGTCCAATCGGATGGAAAAGCATTACAGCGCATCCAGCGCACGGAGAAATGGACCGATCCAAAAAGATCTCGTTCATCTAATGGGAAGCTAATGAACGCATCGGTGGCATGGACATCGTGTCCAGCAGTATTTACACACAGGCAAAAATTACCAACCCATTACGAGCAATTAAACAGTCGAAATAGGTGGACGATCGAACTCTGGTTTACTGATATCCATAAAGTTGGTTCTGGTCCAGTACTACTATCAAGGTTGGTTGCAACATTTCGGTTTATTCTTGACATAAAATCATGATTTATTTTGCCAACTTTCCATCCTTAAACATTCGCAGTAACGTTCCTATATATTCTCCATCCTGTCTCGTGTGGGAAAATGCTGATTGAATATTTATAATTATGTGCTCAGTTAGAGCCCAACGGCAACCTACACATCATCATACGTCACAGATCCTCCTCTCTGGCTCGTTTTCATTCCCTTCGTATTCTATGTTTGTTTTGTCATTTTTGCATTTTAAATTCTGCCCCATGGCGTTGTGCCACGCATGTGATCCCTTGGTTTATTGAATTTCTTCTACAATAAACTGTTTACTGAATAATTATTCCAACCCAATGCACCCAAGATTGGGGCAGGGTTAATGCCAAGTCATTTTGCAATGAAAAGGAAAAGCAATCTATTCGAATTCTGGTTTATCGAGTTGGAAGCTTGGCGAGGAATGATTGAAAGGATTGTGTTTCAATTTTTAGAAAATTCCTGAAACTCCTTTACGTGTTCATAGACATTAAGTATTCATTTTAAGTGATAAAAGCCGTGATTGTAAGAAGCTCTTTCATTAAAAGAAGAATCGCATTTAAAATAATAGTTTCGTTTAAAAAAAAAAATTGAATGGAATATTTATTTCATTATTATCCATTATCACGCCCCGTGAACACAATATTATCTATTCATAATCGTTATTGATTAATAATGTTTGCCTAACACAATCATGTACCCTTCCTGCCCTGTGCCTGTCCATGCCGTTCCAAATCTTGCATTCCTATGAATGTTCCCTACTACTGGAGAACTGGACGACTGTTGCAATCCATCTGGCGGTTTAAAACTCGCTTAGTTGTGTAGATATATTCAGCCAATAATAAGCGATCTCAAACAAAGCGATTCTTCCATTTCAGTGCTCTGCGCTGGCACGAAGCCAATGATGCGTGTTGAAAAGCTGTGTTTTTCTCACCTTCACCTTCTTCAAATTCAACCGCTCCTGATCCATTCCTGCTGATACTTCGCCTCCTCCTCGTAAATGCTCTAGAATGTGGTATACGACTTCTAACGTTTTCTTTTTTTTATGTATCACAATTTACATCAATTTAATATCCTTCGATGGTGTTTGCGAAGTACGATAAGCCGCACACTCAGCCACACGACGTGCCGTGAGAAGGTGAAGTCCCTAATCATCATCGAACATGTCACGAACCATTTTCACACGTTCACACCGCAACAGTCCCGCTTTTCTTCCTACACAAGCGCACACGCGAATGTACCATCAGCTAGTCCGGGAGGGGTTTTTTTTTAGGAAGGTTTCACTCAAAACGTTCACTCCTTTCGCTTACCGTTTTGAAGCAATTTTCATCTTCAATTCTGTCATCAAACCAATTTCCTGGAAAAGGGCAGCGAATGGGAAAGGGACGTGTGCAAACAGCAGTGGCACCAACAACACGCCGGCATAAAACTTAATGAAGCATAATATTACAATCCAGCCGGCAAAAATATGTTGCATAAATATTATTACCCCCAATGGCAATTCGAAGCAATTGACATGACCCTGTTCACGCGTGCCATAATGGTGTGCGGCCATTAGCGGAGTATGGTGCAGGCGAGATCGGTTATTTTTCCTCTTCATTCGACGTTTGACGACTTTTCCGGCACCGTGTTGACGGTTGGAATCGAAGGGTCATGAAATTGGGAACGGAAATAATGTTACCAAGAGGCAATCCTTTCTCACTCCCATGGTTTGCACATTTTCGGTTCGGATTTTGGATTCTTGCTTTTCCTTTGCTTTTTATTTTAGCATCCGCGTGAGATTCATTTTTCCAGCACACCGAGTGAGAGAGAGACACACCGAGGACGACCCTTGGTAACCACATTCGGGGAAGCCCACTTCTCCGCGTCTCGAATCAAAGCCAATCGAAAAGCATCCGGAAGCGACCGGGCATGAAACGTGCATGAAGTGAAAATTTATTTATTTGATTTTTCCGGCTTCAGCACTCCGATTTTCAAGCTCACACTTTTGCTCCGCACTGTCTGCCGGGTTTACGCTCGCTGCCGTCTCCACTTTTCCGTCCCTTCCAGCGATCAACTGATTGGCGAGAATTGTCGGGCTTTTTGGGGTGCCACGCCGCACAACGTGGAAGAAAGTATCCTTTCGCCCGGGAAGATAGCGAGTCAGTATTTTTTTCCAGTTCATCGTTTATACGGCGGGTTTATGTGTGTGTTTGTGTTTGTGTATTTTAACGGGCGCCCCACTGCACAGGCAGAGGCGCCCAGCAGTCCCGAGATGAGACGCCATTTATCGTTCGCTCTAACCCGCCCAAGTGCAGCATCCGCTGCCAAAGGGCTTCGGTGGACTCCTGGAGAGGAAGCGCTTCCGGTATTCAATTTATGCAGCACACCGGCTTCCCTTCATCCCCTTTCTCTCTTTTTCTCTCGCTCACACATGCACGCGTTTCCCTCCCCATGATAGTCTCCTTAATCGACTGAATCGAACCCAGAACGCGGCCCCAAGTCCTGGGCTCCTGCAGCGCACAAATCAACGCTTGCCCGATGCATCCGTTCCGTGCCACCATTCTAAACCGCGTGTTGTTTTCATTTTTCCGCACCAAACTTACCGATGCAGTTTTTAATTTATTGGAAAACCACAACCCCATGGCGCACTGCCGCATGGTACAGAAACCCGCGCTGAAGCACAGGGAAAATGGCGCCCGCCCACCCGCCTCTGTGCTGCACGGCGAAGGAAAGAAATTTCAGGGTGAAAAGGATTCTTGAGTAGTTTGACTTTTTGGCCGCTCGCCATGGAACGGCATCGGTTACGGGTTTTGTTTCTCGCCATTTCACACACGCACACAATCAGACAGGATGTGAACCACTTGAGCAACAATAACTTTAACAACGCCGTGAAAGCGTTTACAGGGTAGTTTTCTGCATTGGCTCTTTCTTTTAATGGTTCTCACTATCGCAATCATCAGCCCAACGTGAGATGGCAAATTTCTGCACAACTTAATGATAATTTTACACACAGCTCTTAAAACGATAAATCTTCTTACATAGCCGATTATCCTGGGCCCGAAGAATGCGCCGATCGTTATATAATTGCACGCTTACAAAACAAACAAACTAAAAGGGTTGGAATTTTATTTCCCATTTTCTCTATACCCACGTTCCAAAATGTATTTGCCTTAATAAAGCATTCATTTCTATTTTATCTACAAGATTCAATCAAAATCTCCACTGTTAGCGTCGAAAACAGCTGCAATCCTACTTCAAAACTTTGAACAAGCTAATGCTATCGTCTCCTTGGGTAGGGCCTCAAAATTTGTTTTATTTTTTCCATTAACTGAACTTTTGTATCACTGAAATTGCGATAAGTGCCTTTTTCATACTGTTCTCCACACAAAATAATGGGGTTAAGGTATGAGAAGTTTGGAGTCCAAACACTTGAATTATTGAAGGATTTCGACCACAGAGTGTTCCACTTTGGTTTATTTGTTTCTTTACGTTTATTAAATGTTTCTAACCACCCTTTGCGGCGTAACGACGATTCTCGAAGAGAACAAGGTTTGGCTGCAACATTATTTCACATGACAAAGCACGAGAACTCCAATGCCAGAGTTCTTCAACATCTGTTCCTGCAGATTGGCAAGGAATTGCACTGTACAAACGCAAGAAGATCGTCTGCTGGAAGTCATATTCTTGCTAAACGCATTTTTGCAAGTCTCTTGCTAATTCTTAATTGATTGTACTGTATGTTGGAAGCTTTGGGCAGCAGCCAAAATATTTATTTATTATTTCTTTTTCAAGGCTTAAAGACCTGATTGACCGTACAAGCCTTACAAAGGCTTACTACATTTATAATGTCAGTCCTCAATTCGGAAAAAAACCATGTCCGGATGGGATTCGATCCCCCAGCCGACCGAGTGAAGACTCTTTAGCTATTCTCTTCTGCAATTCTGTCCTGACTACGGGGAAACGCGGTTAGGATGTGATTTGAACTTCGGTCCTTGCCGTTTGAGGACCAACGTCGCAATCACCACTGTCGCCTATTCGGTTGCGGGTAAGTCCATGTCACGGGAGCCAGGAATGGCAGACCAAAACCTCTCGGGGTTGTAGTGCCATAGAAGAAGAAGTAGAATAATTAAGGACCCCCAAATTTTTAATGACGAATAGTGCGTGTCAAAACCTCTAATCTGCAGAAAAATTTAAACTATTATTTGTATGTGACATTTTTCCCAAAACAGAAACTATAACCTCAAGAAATTGATATTTAAACTCAAAAATTAAGTTAAATTTATTTCCAAGTTTTCCTCCAAATAAATTTCTCACACAGTATTGCTCACGCAGAAAATAATGTAATACATTTTACGCGAACATCATCCACCAACATTTGTTTTCTAGAACAATATGTAAAAAATTAAACATTTTTTAAACTGCATTCATACATATTTCCGAAACGAACAAACAAATCAAAACGCTTCACAAAATACTTCATTGAAGTTTTATTTCCATTCACAAACGTGCTTGTTTCATTATTCTCAAAATCCAAAAGCGAAACGTATCAGTCGCCCGTTCGCGATCAGAAATACCCCAACACACTTAAAACACCACACGACCAACAGCTTTGTGTCGGTGTGTGTGTGTATGTCTGCGGCATCAAAATTGGATAAAACAAAATTAAACTACTTCCAATTTTGCAAACAAATTGTCAGAGCGGAAACACGATCCGCGATATTCGGACAATTTTGCGGTGCTTGTTATGGTGCCGAGCTACAAACCGGGAGCAGGAATTTTCCCGAAGCGCTACTATCAGCGTTAAGCGAGAAGTCGTACATGCATATATGATATCTAAGCATACCGTACAGCCGGGTTTGGCCCTCGAGCAACAAGCAAAACCCCCTTTTGGTCTCACCTAGCAGCATCCTGCGAAGAATCCGTTTTTAAAAAATACACTCACACACACACACACGAACACAGCATCATCCGATCCAATAACGATCGATAACGTTAAATTGATCATATTCCACGCCACTCACAGCTCAATCTCGGCTCTATTCCTGTCGGCACCCGTTCATGGGTGGAACAGAGGCACACACATGCACATATACACAGAAGAAGAAAAAAACCAGTCTAGCCGACCAGATTGCAGGGACGATGAAAAGTTTGCTTTTAACACGTCTACCCATTCCGAACGGATCGACTACGGATGACAACGGTAGTCGATTCACCCGTTCGAGTAAGGGGCATAAGGAGTAATGCCATGGAAGGGTAGTAATACCACGCGAGCACAAACTCTATCCTATCCCCAAACACACAAAAAAAATCGTATAACACCGGCTGAGTGGAGCGGGAACCATACGACATCGCCGAAAGATGAATTCAATTTATAGTAATTGAACAGCACACGCGCGCTTAGACGATGCAGCATGATACTGGAAAGGTGGGCAAAAAAGGTGGTTATTTTATGCTCTCGACTAGGGGGGAGTTTTAAGGGCAAATTTGGTGCAATTTGAGGTAGAGTGGGAGCGAAACAAATCCTATAACATGAGATAAATTAAATTATTACATTTAGCCAAGGCCATCCAGGGGAAAGAGCGTTCATATGTAACTTGTAGATGGTGCGGTTAACAATCAGTTATAATCATTATCAGGTGTAATACCTTCAGGAACTCTGGTTTTCTGATCCACTCCATAGCAGTTTTTAGTATTTTACACAGTGCAATAAATCCACATTGCTATCTAGTCAATACAAAGCCTGATGGCGAGAAACTAACCAGTTACGTAACTCCCTGTAACGTCGCTCAAAATTAGACAAATATGTCCACCAAACACTTCAAACTGACAAGCACAAAAGCTACCATTACCCAAGAAAGCTTACGCTCTCAAAGCAATCCACCAGCTTCAACCAATCAAACCAGCCCACATCAAAGTACAATCGAACGGAAATGTCATGGCGGTCGCACTCGGAACGTCAGTGGAGTTAAAAGGCTTCCCTGCTTGTTATCGAACATTGTGCGATAAATTGATCCAATAAAAACCCAGCGCTGCGTTCTTCCCCGAACCGGGCGGACGCACTTTCACCGTAACACCGGTAGCTGTCCCACAAACGGCGCGTGCCACAGCATCATCAAACCGTCCAACAACTGTCCCGTTCCGTCCCGTGCACCTTAATCTTGTCCAATTTATCTCGTCCGAGTGTGACTAATGGCAATAGGTTCGGGTAATGGACGCCGTTCGGTATGCTTTCTTGCACTTAAAAGTGCATTAAGTGCGTCCGGTTAGTTGGATTGGCAAATATTTATCGCTCCATCGCCAGCGCCTTATACTGTACACACACATTTCCTTACGTGGAAATTGAAAAAAAAAACCCTTTTTGGGTGTTATTGCTCTAGCTCTCTTACTCATTCGCTTCTCAGTTTATCTTCAAGTCGGATCTCTAGATGGGCAGTTTAATAACAAAAATAAATTAATTTAACAACAAACCTCTCCCTAGGAATGGTCCACGACCGCGCTTCTAGTGGAAGACACTTCGGGAAAAAGGATTTGTTTGAGTAGTTGAGCAGCTTCACGAAAACCCGTCCTTGGCGACAGTGGACCACCATTGGCACTAGGGCTAGTCTGCGACGCCATCGATAAATGTTCGTTTACTGTTTTGATGGAGTCATAAATTACCGTTTATACCTCGTAGTAGCTTCCCTGTACGAGTGACTGAGTGGGTTTAGTAGCGCGCAAGAGCAGACAAAAAGCAACAGACACGGAAGCACAAACATACGTCGTCGTCCTCCGATCGGGCTGGCTACCGCCCAGGCCGCCGAAGGACGTACGGTCCGGGCATGATCCTGGCTCGCTTCAATAGCAACCAAACCTAAACCATCCCATTTACTGAACCACTTTTAAGAAGGCCATAAATTGTATCATTGGCTTCCTCTTTACGGTATCCACGGCGTTTTTGTTGCAAACCGTCACAATCATTGCCGCCGGCAGAGGGCAGCACAGGCCGGAGTGGAGTAAACTTCCGCCTGCCTGTTTGGATACTTGGGAATGATTCATTTCCACGTTTGTTGGCCATGTCCCTGTCGGAAATCTCGTTTTTGCACGAAAAAGAGAGTGAAAGAGATGTTTCCTGGTGCAGTTGCATGCTGCAATAGGACTCGAGTTCACATATACGGAACAAAAAATTATTAAGTACTTTTTACATAAAAAAATCTTAATGAACAATTTTAACCTATGTTTGTTTTATGTATTTATTATAAAGTAAGACAACGATTTGTTTTATTTATCTGAACAAGTGCTATGTCAGTTTTATTCTAGATTATTTACTCTGATAGCAAGATCGTCTGTGTTGTTTAGAGAGCTGTAAGATTCAACTATCTTTAACAGAGGGTCATGAAAGCCGGGGATCAAATCACATCCCGACTGTTAAGCCATTAATCCTATATCTCGATCACTTCATCAAGAGTTTAGAAAGCGTTTGCAATGATCAGGATGACTTGGTCGTTGCATATGCCGACGACATCTCCGTGGTGAGCACCTCCTTCCAAACAATCGAGCGAGTGAGGGCGATCATCGATGCATTTGGCGTGTGTTCGGGATCGCGTCTGAACGTCTCCAAATCCGTAGCCCTGGACATAGACCACATAACACCAACCAACAGGATCCAAATACCATGGTTTCGCACCGAGGAGAGACTTCGCCTTCTTGGTATATTGTTCACAAACAATACTCTCGAAGCAATGGGACACAACTGGGATATCACAATCCAAAACTTCCGCCACATGTTGAGGCTACATCGGGTACGTAACTTAAATCTCGTGCAGAAGATTGTTCTTTTGAACTCCTTTCTTCTGCCAAAACTATGGCTTGTTGCGTCGGTTTGTGTAGTCGTCTCATTCCTTTGGGATGGTGCTGGAGGTTTCCGTGTTCCTCTGCAACAGCTGGCTTTGCCACGCAACCACGGTGGACTTAACCTCCACATCCCGGCAATGGGGGGTTCCAGCACATCGCATTTGCTGGTAATTCCCCGAACTTAGGCTCCTTTCCAACGACATACCCATGTCTACAAGCAGTGGTCCAACACACGTCCTACTGTACAACCGGACCGGACAACAACACCTTAGTCGGAGTATGGTTGACAGGCTCCCAGAGGCAATGGTGGTCTTGGAGTCGTCTGCAGTACGATGGCGCGATGCAGCGATCAGCACTGTACTTGTTGATAAACAACAAGGTGCCTCATAGAGTGCTGAAGCAGAAGATGTGATCCATGTGAGCACCCGCGGTCTGCTCAGTATGCGGCCTAGTTGAGACCCTGGAGCACAAAGTTACTAAGTGCTTGGAGCATACTGATGCAGAAAATTACAATCAATCCTGACCACACCTTTAACTTCTTCCTCATACCTGTTTTAAGTCATATTCACTCAAGTAAGAGGACTTCTATCCTACGTTTGTTTGCAAACTACTTGATCCATATTGTTGGAAACAACAATACTGTGATTGGTATAACCATCCTTGAATGTTTAATGTAAACTCTGTACGCTATGCCTTTATGTATCCCTGCACACGATTATATTAGTTAGTATTTAGGTTCGCTCTTAATGAAGTTGTTTTATGAAAAAAGGCGAAGAACCAACAAGTCTGGTAAAGAATCATATGATCGGAATGACAAAAACAGGGCGTTCAGCCAAAAATATGAAGAAAAAGAAGTCGTTCTTTTGGAAAGAAAGATGGATATTATTCGCCTTTTTCATGCTTTTGAGAGAAAAAGTCGAATAAATGCACAGCTTTCTCAATTCAGACTTTTATTAAGCTTTCAAACATAGTGGATGTGTTAGTGTAGAACACCTTATTAAGCAACAATTTCAATGTGTTCGGATTGGATTTAAAAATGGGCAGGTAGAATGTATTTAATAAAGGAATCAAAGTTTCAGCAATGTCACGATGTTTCATGTAGTGATTGGAAGATTTTTTAAAAACTCCTCTAACCTCTAAAACGTTCAGCCTTTTATACCGTTTTCCATTCATTTATTTGCATCGTGAATTGATGAAATAGTAGTAAATAAAGACTTGAGTAAAATTAAGACTAAATAAAATGATAATTTATGGAAACTATAGCAATTATTCCTATTTCTTCTTTAAATGATCAATACACATTTAAAATTATAAATCATTTATAGTACAACACATCGTAACACAAATTAAAGCTGTTTTCCGACTGAATATTACATTTAAAACTCTTTCGTAAATAGAGATAAACAAAATGTTCCCTGATGAATTCATCAAAAAATACCAACAATATTAAAAACCCCTCAAAACGCCGGTTCAAATCTAAACCAACCATCTTGCTCTCATCAATCAACTTTGCCGGCAAAAAATTCGACCCCATACACGCCAGCAGTCCCGCTTGGTTTAAACTCTTCCTTAATTCAATACTGTTCCCATCCATCCAGACAAACGCACAACTTTCCGACCGCTGAGATTCGCGTAGACAAAATATGCTCACATGTGTGCTTAACTTTTTCACCAGCAGCAGCAGCAGCAGCAGCAAAAAAATACCCTTGTCTTGTACACGGGCACACGCATCCGTTTCCGCACTTAAGCTGCATGGAAGCGTTCTATGGCGGGTTGGTTGCTTATTGCGGCACCTTGCAAACTACCTTCTTCAACACCCTTGGATGTGGTGCCCGGTGTGTGTGTGTGTGTGTGTTGCCAGCTGCTGATTAATTGCTTTCCGTTCTCCCAGGTTTTGCCGCAGCCCTTTGGCAAGTGTCGCGCCGCTCGAGCGATGATTGTAGTAATTTGTCGGTTCTTGCACGCGTCGGCACATTCTTCCGCCGTGTCGTCGAGGTTTAAATTACTTGCTTACCGTTGTACGTCCGTCGTGCTACACCCGCACGCCACTTTTTTTGCTTCTGGGGGACTTTTTTCGCCTGCTAGTGCGACCAACGTACACATTTGATGACACATGTTTACAATATGTTCACACAAATTGCGAGCAGTACGTCTAATCGAATGGAGCACCGGAGGGCGAAGGTTTTTGGAAAAATAACATACATTAATTTAACTGCGTAAATGCACACACTCACAGACATTCGGTGCCCTCCCCATTTCGATAGCAATCAGATTCGTGTACGTTATGTGCTACATTTTTTGTTGATTTACGCTAATGTTTTTATTTTTTCTTACCCCGTTTGAGCTGAGCCTAACTTGATGGCTTAATTTCAATTAGGTAGACATTTTTTCCGCGCCACACGAAACCCGTTCTCATGCAGGTTAAGTATCTCACTCACATCAGCTTTTTCCTCGGTAGGTCAAATTACATCGATCGAATTTCAGGTGTAAGAAATCGAGTAAATTTTGTTTCTTTTTTACCGATTTTTTGTGAGTTTTTATGTAACCATTACCATATCAAAAATCATGTATAATCCTCCCAAAAAGATTCAGTTTCCCCAAGAACTATCTTCGCTCTTATTCTGATAAATTATAGTCCAAAATCTAAATGGAAAAATGTGGAACAGCATACGAAAGCATCTCCCGAAGCATTAAAGTTCTCAAACAGCTTGTGTGAAAATTAAATGTCGAATAAAACATGTCTTTTTTTTTTATAAATTAGGGTAGTGGGTCATTTTGACCCATATAATCTCAAGTCCAAGCCAATATCCAGTACCACTCTTCAACCTTTAAATCCTCTGTTATGAGATATTCCTCAAAAAATATTACCATTCAAGACGGCGAAAACGTCGTTGACTTTTTGATCCATATTTCACCGGGCAATATTGAGTGTAGAAACATTTTAAAATCCCCAAACCCAAACTGTGCCAGCACATGGTCATTTTTTACCCCCAAAATACACCTCTACTTGTCGATGATCGATCGAATTGTGAAGACGAAGGAGAGAGAAGCTCATCAGATGTCTTACGCTTCCGTGTGGCACACATTTATTATTTTTATTATTTCTGTTCGATCTGGAGACGATTTGTGCCCACCCAGACCTTCCCACTTGGCCCGTGCAGCGACCGGTACACCATCGTTGGTAACAGATGGCGTCAAGATGGCGCTAGCAAGTCGGAAGTCAAATAGAAACGAATCCTAGCCCCCCCTGAAACGACACAACGGGATATTGAGACGCGGCTACACAATATCTCTTGATACCGAGGTAAAACAAAAGTAATGCCGAGGCAGAAACAACCACTAGTAACGGTGTGTTCGACTTCAAGGTCCTTTCTGCCTTCCCATTTGGAGTGTGCCGAGGTTGAACGGGGAAACTCGGGATACCCGGGAAGCCCCAAGGATAGATGATTAATGGCACCTACAAATGTTGGCACGCCATTGCCTTGCGCCTTATCGCCGCACTCGTTCCGGTTTCTATTTACACACTTTATTATACACCCGCTGAGTGATGAGTCCATCATTCATCCGTTTCCAGCGTTTTGTTTTGCACTCAAAGATTTTAATGTTTTCCCAGCAATGGTGGGCAGCTTAAATTGCTACTGTATGGAACATTAAATAAAAAAAAAACACAAAATTCGTGGAAAAAAACCCAGCAGTAATTAGAAATAAACTTCACACCTCGTTGGGATATGCAAAAACGACAACTGCTAGTGGAATGATCCCCATTTCCTCCACCGTAAGTAATTATAACTAAATCGACTCTACTGTGTTGGCTCCAGCATTTTCTTTCCACTGCCACGGAAAGCACAGCTGCGCCTCAAGTTATGCAACATACGCGCACTTGGAAAAACTCTTAATTGAATGCACTTCGGTAGCCAATGCAAATGAACTTATTTTTCCCGCTTTGGGTTTCGTTGAATCGCCAGCGCCAAAGTTCCTCGGATGGGTAAAATTACAGAATGCTTCTAACCACCGTCGCCATCACTCAAGATGGACCAGAAAGGAAGTACCCGGGTACGGTTTTTCTGGAACCGAAGATGGGAACTCGTTTTTTTGTGCCAGTGTCAGGCTAACATTAGAACGATGGGTTGCATTAGTGGTTTTTACTTACAAATTGGTATAAAATTGAATTTTCATTGCAACGCAAATTAACTGCAAAGTTTTTGCAGTGTTTCCTTCCATAATCGTATGGTGGCAGCGTGTGTTTGTGGTGGTGATGGGTAAAATCATTATTTTCCCAGAATCGGATGAATCCTACGGGATTCAAACATGCCGGGAGTCGACTCCGGATTAACTTCAAATAGTTCAACAAAATTGGCTGTGTGGTGGAGAATGAATATATTAGTGCAGAAAGCTCTCTTTAGAAACAATTCTAATTCGCAAAAAAAAACAGAAAAATGCAAAAATCTACATCTTCCTTCATATATTCCATAATTGTGATATAAACGTACTACCGCAAAACATGACGAAAATTGATAATGTTTAACGTATAAAAAAATTTAATGTAGAAAAGTTGTCCGCCTTCTGTCTTTATAAAAAGAATCAATGTTTCAAAAATATCTCGAAACCTTATGAAAAGCTTAAAACAATTCTTTTTCTCAAATGAGTAAAAAAAAAGATTTAAATTTCGTATCTAGCTAAAAATATGAAAAATATTTCTAAAAATAATCGAACAAATATTTGTAAGACAACAACGGTGATTATTCCTGTTTATGTTATTATATTCCATCCATATATAAATTCATATAACAGCTACTAGTAAAAAGCTCATTTTCCTCAATATAGATCAAAATAGATAATAGTTAAAAAATATTTAATTAAAAAGAACAAAAGACTGTAAATGATATACCAGGTCAAAGAAAAAACCATTTTATACATTCAACATCCGTTTCCTTTGGATTTTGCCCTGATAAATCTAAACTGATATTGATCACTGGAGCAAAACATCGCTCAATAGAATTGCGACAAAATCCAGAGAAAACTGTGAAAAAATTGCAATGAAACTTCCAAGCAAAAGTTTAGTAAACAACAGTTCGAGGAAAACTGTGTTGAAAGATAATAGAAATTCCGTAAAATCAGAGCAACTCTCGATATAGAGCCCGGGGTTTTTCATGGAAATTGATTAATTCTCCTGAAAAAGACTAGATTCAGAAAAACTTACAATAAACTTGGGAGTCGACATTCCTAGAGTTCCGAATTGGGCAAGGTTGTCAGGGTTGTGTACAAACAGGGATTTTTTGGAGTCGAAACCAAAGTGAATTGAAGAATCCGCTCCGGATTGTCCATCACTAGTTGGCGAGTAAGAAAAAAAACGTTAGTAAAATAGAAACATAGGAAGTAGAGTTGAATAAAATATAAAAGATCCGCTTTAATGTTATCTCTACAAAATAAAACCCACACAACATAATATTCCATTGTTCTAAACAAAGGAGTGCAATTTCATAACACACAATGCAACCACGATCATTTAAAATTGTTCAATAAAAAACCGGGTACGCCGGCTAGAAAAGATTGATGGGGTTTACTTTCGATTCCATTTGCTTGCCTAAACAAACGTACTTTTTTTCTTGCCATACCCGACGGTACCCATACTGGACCGCTGCTCGTTATTTATGAACCATTCGAAAAGATTGATGAATTAGCAGTACAACCAACTTCCCGACTATTATTCCCTCACGGTTGCACTGTGTATTTACGTGTTTGTATCGCTTGTTTTTTCGTGTATTTACTACGAACGTGTTTATCGACGTGTTTTTCGCCTCTTTCTATGGATTATTACTTTTTTATTTATCGTTTTAGTATCCTTCCCAGACACAACCACCAAGTTTCTGACCTTCGGCACACTGCCAAACCCATCCCACCGCGTTGTTTGTTTTTAGTGCACTTGTACTTTATATATTTCCCCTTGCTTGTTTCACTGTTTCACTTTACTCAGTAAACGTGATGCACCGTTGCCCCAAAAGTGCATCGCCGTGGTTCACGGTATGCGAACTATGTGCAATCGACAGCATCATGAAACGGGATGATAATTTTTACCGCAACCACAACAGTCCACAACCGAGCTTTTTTTTACGAAACCATGGCAGGTTCGAAGGGCACCGCGGGGATAGTATCCCGTCATCCGGAAGCCACCCCGATGATTGATGATGGTGCGCCCATAAATCGATCGATGCTGCATCTCTGTGCCGCAATCTCGCTTGCGCAACACGCGTACGCCACCATCCGCAAACCGATAAGCATAAGACCACTGCAACAAGGGCGGTTTACCCCGAAAGGCCTGGGCACAATACGCTGAACGTAAAGCATTTAAGCGTTTCCTGATAAATCGCACATTAATTGGGCTGCGATGGAGTTTCATTTGATTTTATGATATTCTTTCCAATGCTGGGTGTCAATTTGTGACAGGTGCATCAGCTCGTTGCACTACAATTTTTATTTTCCTGGAGTGTTCCATTTTATCACTCGTAAATATAGCTTGTCGCTCTCGTGCTATCAGCCAAAGAGTGTAACTATTTTATGTCCTATTTAGAACATAAACTCCACCCGACCCTGTCGCTTTATAGCTTTAATCCATCAACTTTGTCACATCAAACGGCAACGACCAGAATACAATCCGTACACATCTTAAACTATCTTCATTATGGGTTATAACCATCCATGGTGCAACGTTGTGTTTGTTTCCAAGATGAAACGCATCGCCCAATACCGCAGCTGCTGGTATGAGCAGCGCAACTTACTCCTAACCCATTTACGAACAAAACCACCGTACGGTTTGGAACCTTTTGTCAGTTTTCCACCGTTGCAAACACATGTAATTGCATAAAGTTTCGTTGTCACTGCTGGGTCGGTTGGCAGCCGAACAAATACAGAGAGAAGCACCAGTAAGGAAGCGTTCCCATTGTTAAGCCACGGTAACGCGAGACAATTGCATTTCTCCAGGGGGAAGGAAAATTTGTGCAACTGTCTCGCGAGGACCGGGAACACACGAGACTAGATTCGACACCGATTGGTTATGCTTACATTTTTGCGGGAAAAGGAACCACTCAATGCACAACTTGGTGTCGTTTGCTTCGGAAGAAAAGTTTCACCAGCGCTCCCCGAACCTACACTGAGTTCCAAAATGATAACCTTACTTAGTTATTCTATTCTAGCTTATAATAATTATAGAAACAAAATTCCAAAACAATAAGGGACAAAAGTTCATTGAAATACGTAAGGAAATAACATCGAAAAGGTAGATTTCCAAAACAATAGCCTTACTTGTTTTCTTCATTTTTAATGAGGTTTATCACTAATATATCGTTAAAATCCAGCATTCTGGGATTTCCTACGTTACTTCGTGTATGTTCCTACAAAAAAAAACCTCTAATAATACCGGTCAGAAACTAGGTTATGGACTCCCTGTGGAGTCCCTATAGATCTGTTTCAAAAATGAACACTGAGCATATAACTTAAGAATAAATAATCAGATAGAAATTGGAAACAGATGATGATGAAATCAACCAAAACCCCTGTTCAGTGTTGAGTGGGTCGGACTAGTCGAATAGATGTTCTGAAATATTCCAATGTGAGAATATCGAACAGTTAACCAAATACAAATGATTGTCTGAAGCAGTCAACATACCCTTCGTCAGACTGTACCTCAGACTCCAACCAATGAACGACAGTTCTTTAAAGTACTTTCAACGCTATGCAGACTATGGATTAATATTTATTTTAATTATCATCATCATCGCCGATACTAATTGAAGTCACGATATCACAAACAAAATACATATAAAACCTTGAAACATTTTCATTGATTCACGAGGTAATTCACAAATTACACAATAGAAATCAAACGATTCACATGCTAGACGATTAATAAATAGCATGCATAACATATTCATATTATTACATTATATATATAACTAACACACAATTATTTGAACCAAGTAAAAGTTTTTTCGCCTGTTATTTGCATAATTTTTTTAAACATTATCATACCTTTACCGAACAGTGCATTTCTACAAGAAGCCATTTTAAATTTGGAAAGCTTTGGACTATGCGTTCTGTGGTACTCTTTCTGTCAAATGTTCCGCTGCAATTCCATTTATGATTTTATACGTATTTATACGTATATCTTTCATAACATAAGAAGATATTGCACTCTAAAATAAAACACATGGCACAATACTTCTACTTTTTTTAATGTCAAGTTATATGCTTTGCAACGATAACACATTTCTGAAACCTCTATAGACCAAATTTTGTTGAGTATCGCCAATTTTATGGAGAATATTAGTTCGGAATGTTGAAGTAGATCAGAAGCAGTACGACTCTGTACAGAACTGTAAATTACTACTAGAAATTCCTGGTAAAATTAAAGAAAAAGTATACGTTCCTAAATGAAGTTTTCATGAAATATATCGTACTGACGAAGTTGTCATCTGTATGTTATGTACACCGGTTCAATTTTAGTTAGAATTCAATTAAAATTCTAAGTGATTCTTTCCTATCAAGGAACGACCGTTTTTAGATTTCTTTGGTTCCCATAATTTGATGCTTGATTCTAACTCCAGAGAAAGAAAGAAAAAGCTGGAGATGATGCTATTATTTTGCAGCACAGTGTACCATCTTGAAAGTTTTCCCCCCCATTGCGAACGAGGACTGTGTCCCCGCATGTGCTTAATGGAAATGTGCGAATGAGAAAAGATCAACTTTCGCAGCATTAACTTTCCGTACTATATGAGTTTTGGTAGAAGATTTGATTGAATCACTTCACCAAATGTACGCGAACACTGACACCGATAGGGGCAAATTTGATGAAAGTGCCTTCAGGCATTCGGAGCACATCGCGACCTTACGATTACAGTACCGATTGCTGACCCACGAAGGGTAATTACATTTCAAACTTTGATTGTTTTCCAGCATTAACTTTTGAAATGGAGTAATGAACTAATAAAAAAAACCCGAAAACCAACATTACGGTGACATCAATCGCCCACAATATGGGGACGGGACAAAAGTAAGCTAGATTAGGCATAAATTTTGTCAACTGTCTCAAATCTAGGGACGGCTCTGTGTCTTCGTTGACCTTCTCGCGGTCGCTGGCTTTATGTTGTGGTTGATCCTCTTCCATTCTTAATGTTCTGCACCGACCCATAAATTCTAATCCCCACGGTAAGCAACTCGCCCGCAACGGACGAATCGAGGGGGGAATGCCACGGGTGGTAAAGATAAACAGGGAAAACCGCGCGTTCATTCTTCCTGTGGGCGCACACAGCAAACAAACAAACGAATCGATCAACGGAAACAGAAGCCGGAAGATTCGCCATTAGGAATCCACCCTTTCCAAGGATCAGAACGCAACGATGCGATCCAATTTCTGCGTGAGATCAGTTTTAAAGGGGCCGGGCCCGCACTGCACGAACATCCTTCCAACTGTGTATCGTTCTGTTAAATATTGCAAACCACCATGAATTAATTATGGGTCTAATTTCTGCCAATCTACGCATGCCAGTGCCGTTAGTGGGGTGGGTGGTCAACGGGATGTGCTGCCATGTGCACGGTCGAGTGTCGCCAGTGGAGAGTGTCTACGATGGTTAAGAAGCAAACGCGCGGTTTACCGCAAAAGTAAGGACTGCCCAAACCCGACAATGACCGCTTTTGTCTATCCGGTACGAAGGATCAAATGGTGGGCGCGATTGGAGAGCTCCGTTTGACTTCATGCTAATTAAAGCTCGGCCTCGGTGATATGCTTCCCCATCCGCAGCTGAGCGTAGCTAATCGCTTCGGTAAAGGGAAAAGATCTCCGGACGGCTGGAGATTGCTGGCCAGCGCAAGAATCTTAATAAATCATCCCGAAAAGTCGTTATCGGGTCGACCGGTAAGAAGCGAACCGTCTCGTGCCTTATCCGTCTGCTTTCCGTTTTGAATACCCCACTCCCAAGTTTATGTTGCACAAGAAATAGCCAACGGAATGCTTCACGGGCACAAATGAAAAGTAAACGCTTTGCTAACTCGGTATGCAATCATTAGAGCATAATTTTTCCAACCTACCCCATTTACGATGAGGTTCACAAAAACCCGGCACCTCGCAATGCGATGCGCCGGTACATCCGATCTGTTTGGAAAACGCCAAGCGTCAGAACAATCATTAAAGATTCTTTTGCCCGTAAAACCGCTGCAACACCGCGGCAACCGACGGTGCAAGATGAATCCTACTAGTTCGCAAAGGAACAATCTATTTTATTCTTTCTGCCTCCTTTGTCGGGACGGAGAACTCTTTCAAAACGAAACGCCGAGCCACCGGGGGCACCCGGCCGGTAAAGAAAACGATAATATAAAAGACTTTCGTTACGCCGAACACGCGGGAAACACCCGGGAGTATGGTGGCCGCTTAATAGTATCATTAAACCGTAATGCCGAGCGTAATTATCGTAACCATCTGCCACCGGGGCCGGGAACGAGCAACGAGAGATAAAACTAGGAGGGCGTATGGAGAGTACTCTAACCCCATACTGTTGCACCGTCCCGGTAATCCCGGAACGTACGGGAAGAACGTGGAAGCGGATAGTTAATAGAGCACCAGCACCTATTCCTGAGCTGGCTCATTACGCATTACGAAATACGCTGTTTTCGCTTTCGATTTTAAAACGTTCCACGCAAATCATCTCACCCGATCGCCATCTGCTTAAGATAGCGGCACCTGCAAAGCCGGTCGTACTAATGGGTACTTTAATTTTAAACAATGTTTTCACCTTTCAATGATTGATTATCATAAACCAGGTGAACATGATAATAAAAAAACGCGTAGAGCAATTCAGATTCAGAACAATCGTATTAAATGTATTTGTATAATGTAATCATTCTAACAAATGGCATAATGCACCCGTTATACTACGGGTAAAAGCAAAGTCATTAGTATTCACTAATTAACGAGGATGGCTTCAATTACATCACACTGGTCGGGAACCCGTTCTAGGCTTTCCATTCCACCTCTGTAAACAGTTTAAGCCAATTATCATGTTGCGTGTGAACATATTTCATTCACAAATATCAATCAAAACACTAGAGCCATCAATTGTTTTGCAACGAATGTAGTGTGAGATTCCTTAATCTTCACACCTGCTGAATGGCTTAAAAACTTCCTCCTGCTCGGGAACGATAAATTTAATTTGCTCGTGCTAGACCAACCTGGTGGTTTGGATTGGATTTGTGGAATACACCGCCATCCGAAACAGTGATGCCAAACTCTTAGCGTTTTGGCACGCGGGCAGGTGTTTGAATGAAGAAACCTTTTTGAATGCTGTATCTCGTCCGTCTACCTCAGTGGTCGTCAAATTTCATAAAAATACATATAGGATGGAGTCTTATAGCACCAAATCTAGAAAATTATTATTTAAATTTGAATTGTGTTCTATAATGCTTCAAAATTATGAAAGTACGTGTCAGCATGTTGAGTATCCTAGCCATCTCAGTTAGTTTTAAGTCTAAATATAACACTTCTATTTATTCCACGATATCCATCGCAAAATACCTATGTATATACAATTCAAAAGAGCATTTTGCATAACATTCAAGGTCTAAACCTGGATCTGAATGTATTATAATTTCACAACAACAACAAAACAGATCGATCGTGAGGATCAATAAATAAATAAACAGTAACAAGGAACATGAAACAGTTGGAGTGGCTCGGTGACCGATGAGATAGCGACGCCGGTCTCATACGGCAGGACCGGGGCTCAAATCCCATTCGAACTGTTCTCCCGTACGCAGGACTGACTATCCTGTTACTGGTAAATTCAAGTATTCGAACCCAGAATGGGCAATCCCAGAGCTTTAGAAGTTGTGGTGCCATAGAAGAAAAAGGAAAAAAACATTTAAGAATCGTCAAAAGAGCTGTCTTACACTATAGTTATTTCTTTAGTCCCCAAGTTAACTAAACTTCATATTCTATTGCGTTGTTACGGCTAATCATTTGCGTATCCGAGTCACTAGAACAATACAAGCTCTTAGAATATAATAATTATTTTCGAAAAAGTTCTCCAATTTGTCAAAATACTATGTATAAACGTTTACAAAACTACCAAATTTGAAGGATTGTTGAAACGTTTGTTTTTGTTTATAATATCTTAAAGAATTTGCGACAGAAGATTGTTACATATTTGTTGAAGTTGGCAATGTTCTCTAAGAAAATTTATACAATTTCCACAAAAAACAGCTTTAAGAGTTGATGAAATTCAATCAATTCAATATTCATCGAAGAGCCTCATCCAAAAAGTGAAGGAACAGTACCTTGCCGACCACTGTACTAGTTTGTTCTATATTTGAAATTCTCGTTGGAAAACCCTCACAGACTATATGTTTGACATGTCTGTTCTGAAGCATGAAAGGTCTGTTTTTCGTTCCAAGCCACACCTGAAATCGGGTGATTTTTCAAGTCTTCAAATCAAACCAGCGCACTTTCGCACGTCACCAAAGCAAAAACCACCATGGATCCATCGTTTTCCCTTTTTGTTTGGGTGTAATTCCATCCCCACTCGAAACACCATCCCCAAACCAGACCGACCGGGTGGCCCGGTACGCTTCGGTAAATAACTTGAGACATTAGACTAGCTGTGAAAGCATGTTCAATGCCGGAGGACAACACGTACACAGGCAGCATCCGATCCTGGGAGTCGGGTTGGAAAGAGGGCCGTCAAGGGGCGTCCAAGAGGAAAGTGAATAAAATCACAACCGAACTGCGAAGCAAAGATGAAAGCGCCCAAGCGCTCCGTCGATAATGTAAGCAGCTGACGTTAATAATTAATGTGGAAAATTTTGAGGATCTTCTGCTTCGGGCGATTCCGGGGGTTCTGGTTCAGGGACGCACCCCGAAGTAATCGTGAGGGTGCGGAGTGTTGGATGCCTTCTTGGGATTACAATGGCAAAAACATCGCAACGAGGGTGAGGTATCGCCCCAGTCGATGGTGCTTCCAAATTACCTGGGTCCGCGAGAAATTCGTCCCTGTGTAAGCCCAGGTACGGCGTAAGCTGTTGTTGACCCAGTATTCACTCCGGGCATGGCCTGGGCTGATTGGGACGAGCTTCTTGCAAGCTCGCTCGCCGGCACACTCCCCGGAGAGCGTACATTTCGTACGAACGAAAATTCGCTTCTTCACGTGCGGCGCGCTCAGGATGCGCTTGCATGATGAAATGGCAGTGAACGTGGGAGAAGGTGAAGATGTATTCGCGAAAACAAAAATTCATCGCCAACGGTTGTGGCGCGCACGCGGTGAACAACGTACCAGGGTCCAACTTTTAATATGGCTAAATAGCGCTTCGCACCTTAGCTTGACGGTACTTAATTAATCTTCGTTTCGGGAACGATCAGCTCAAACGGTACGTCCTCTCACCGCAGAGCTTAATTTCGGCGAATTTTCCCACCGGGCTGCTTGAAGCTTTAAGCTCGCTGGCGGCCAACACAAACAAAGGAATTAGTTATTAAAACCACAGCACATTGACAATTGGGTGGTTGGGCTTTGTACTAACTGGCAGACACGTCCTTTCTTATATTACATTGTAGAAAATAACGATAGAGCTTATCGACAACACCCAAGAAGCTCAAAATATGTTGTCTGTTCAAAAGACACCATTTACTTTGTCTCGCACACGAAGTCTTATCACGAACAGAGGAATGGAATCCATTGATACAGATACCGATGGATACTCGGTGCCCACTAACAATCAGCTCAGTTAGTAAAATATTTTAATACACCACCCAAGACCCAAACGTGTCCTTTCGCTTCTTCGCCATCCAATGCTCGATGGCAAACCGAGCGCAATGCACACAATGCCGTAAGGTGACATTCGTAACCGGAACACGCGTTTGATTATCGTCCGACATCGTATCGGACCGCAAGCGCTGATGGGACACATCCTCCCGAATGCGGGTACGGCCATACCAGTGGCGAAGTGAGAAAACAGTTGTTAGATTTGCATATCAAACATAGTCCACTGGCTAGATTCTTGCCGTCGGTTCCGTGATGGGCAAGCCAGTTCGTGTGTGGGTGGGTGGGTAGCATTGTTTGCGGTCAACCACCACCATCACCATCATCGTCATCATCTAAGAATCAGCAGCCACCAAACCACAACCGATCGAAATCATTCCTCCCGCAGTGTACGGCTGGGCAAGAAAATCGAACGAAGAGATTCCAACATCACGACACGCCGCTTCCGGTATCCGGGCAGCACAAATCGATGACAAAAGAGATGACCGCGCGTCGTTGCTAATGGCAATGTGGAGCCCGTAGGAGGAACCGGAGAACCTTTCCTCCGGAGTTTTCCTAACCCCCGTTTTTCCTCCATTTTCCCGAATGGCACCTGTTGGCTGTGTGCACTATTGTGGGCCCAGTTGTCATTGCCTTCTGGATGCTGCACTCCAACCGACCGGCAGTATGCAGTTCTTGCACATTATCACCAACACCGGTGCACGGACAGATAAACCGGGTGAATTGTGTAAATGTTTACCAATTGCTGACCACCGGGCACTCACCTTTGCACCGGAACCGTTGCAACGTTGCTACCGCCACTGCTGCTAATGGCCTTTTGGGGCCGGCCATACATAATAGCGAAAACCCCTTCGCCCCGGAAACCGTATCGGGCAGGTTCGACATCCGTGCGAACTATTTGTGCACCGGTTCCGGTGGCGTTTGGGGGGAGAGCATGCTGTTGATTCAGTTAGTGACTTTGGTGTCGTTCGACTTTGAGGTGCAGCCATTTTCTTCCCAAACCGAAACGCAAAAACGGGAACATTGTACGGTTGCCAGCGCTGCATGCCAAATCAATCAAACGGCATAATGGAGGAAGCAATTTAGCGCACTCCTTGGATGTGTGTTTCTATCTGCCGAAAGCGATAAAGTGTACACTCATCATTGTGTACTGATTTGAATGATTCATTTGCCATTTTCTTACCTTCAAATGATCCTAGTGAGCTCAAAAACTAAAACAAACTAGAACTAGAAACCCTTGTCGAAGGTGTTGTTGGGGTAAATTAACCCCACTCTGAAGCTTCTGAGAGCTTCAGGACTTTCGAGATCATCCGACTGACTTAGGCTAAAACTGTCTCCCTGTTTGACACGTTCTCCACTAAGAAGCGAGATCATAGCAAAAATGTTTGATGATTGCATACTTTCAGGCTGAAGATTTGAATTTTAATTGCTGTAGGCATACGACTTACTTCCACAAAGTAATGATAGCGTAGTTATAATTAAAAGTATTGTTTCAACGTTTAAACTATTATAAAAAATGTTTTTAACATAATAAAAACATTTCTAATCCGTAATAAATAACAAAATGCATTCGCTTTATCCATTATCACCCCTCATTATGACCGGGACGTTCTAATTTCTCAAAACATGCCATGAAACTGAACTAGCCCATCGACAAGCTGAGAAACGCCAAACCTAGAGCGAACGGAACGCTTTAAACACTTCGCCGAACAATTAATTGCGCCTTCCAAGCGAAGATTGTCCATTGTTATGCTTCCGAAGAGACCGGAGACGTTCAGTGCGCTGGAATCTGCAAAACTAACCTGCCAATAGACGACGGACCGAATTCGGAAAGAAGACTGCTTTTCTAATTGAATAATAGCACCGGATCAGTTTCAACGAATCCGTTCCCGGCCGCTTGGTTGCAACAACGCGTCCGTCCCGATGACGAGATACGCCTCATTTCGGTTGATTTATCGACTGAAATTAATTCACCCCGTGCTTTATATCATGCTTAATGCCGTACCGACACCCACCGAAACACCCACCGATGGTGGTCGAGAAAATGGGATTTGAAGCTTTCCCGACCCGGATGTCCTTGGCAAATTCTGTGCCCGATTGAGTACGGGACGGGTGGAAGATCCACCGGGCAGGGGAGAAAAGATAAAAGCGAAAACCGTATTCCTCGTGAACCTTCCATTTGTGGCCCTTGTAAAGCCTTGGTGATATTGGGGCAGCGTGTAAATTCCGGATGGGAGACTGCTTTTTAGGATGCAACTGCACCAGAAAGGGATTGCAGAAGATGCACCGTTTATTTGTGCCTTTTGTACTACTGTGATCGTAGTGTAAGAAACACACGTCTCGATGAATCACACCTGACGAACCGCATTGGGCACCGAGGCACTCTGACTATTGTTGGGTGCTTGTGACATAACTCCCGTGCCGGAAGTGGTGGGATGCGAGTCCTGCTTTCTCCGGGCCAGGCAATAACTTTCGATCGTTGACGCTCCATAAAGTCCATGCGTCGGTTTGCCGAACCGTCCGTCGTTCATCCATCTATTCTACGGTGTCTTTGTCACCGGATGAGAGTGTGGGACGCATCAACTGCACTTACGTCCACAGCTATATGCTGACTACTGCTGCAATATTTGCATACCGCAATCCTAAGCGTGACGTGGTACGATGGTGAAGTAATATACGATTATTTGTCCCATTCCTTCCTTGTTCCTAGTGCCCATCAATGCACCCAGTTGGTACGGTACACCATTTGGGGTGTTTATACCCGAAAACAGTACAACAGCCGCCACGCGGTACGGAAATGATGTGCGGAGTGTTACATTTACTATTTTCTAAACAGGTCCCCAAAAACAACTATCCTTACCCGGTCTTTGGCACCAAACCATGTCAACCAGTGTACTGGGGATTGCAAATGTTGTTTTGCGGACATGGGAAAGCGACGCCATATCTATCCGTCTTTACGCTGGAATCCACCATCCAGCGCACCCCAGACACTCACCAGGTGCTTACCTTACCATTTCAAATGTCCTCCCGTACATGCATCCAACCAGCAAGCATCGGTTCGGTTCGGGTTTGATTGAAAAATGTTTCGCACATACCGTTTGAAGGGCGGTTTCGTGTAGCTTTTCAGGGTGGAAGCAATCTAATTTATGGGTTGAAGCGTGTACGAAGCATTGTAGATACTACTTTGAAGCTATTCTTTAATTAAGCCGATGGAATTCAGGTGTCTGTAGGGTTTGAATACGCGAAGTTGTCGGTTTTAGGATAGCAATATATTGAAACATGCCAAGGAATTGAGTTTTCAAGTAATCTGCTAAATAATTTAAAATTCAAGTATTTTTTGTTTTATATGTTTAGAATGAATATTACTGCGTATATTGAGAATTCCTTCACAATAAAAAAAAACACTCCCAACCTTCATGTTCTACCTTTTAAATCAATTCTTTTGATCTTAATAGAACACTTTGAAGCATGATTCCATGTCTCTTTTTTTGTTGCTACCCCCTACTATCGTTTGCCATTCTCTCTGTCCCTTGTGTATGTGTAGAAGATGCAATAGAAATACAGCTTTCTAGTGTCCACCCGCCACATGTCCATCCTTCCTGGCCTGGCCTGCACAATACAAATGCTCGTCCACCAAAGCAACATACAACATTTTAAATTGACAACAACGATTGAAATGGATGCAAAGGACAACAATCGGTTTTGTGTTCGACTCCCTCCCGCCTGGAGGGCATATACTGGAACTAACATTATTTAGCTGAATGGATGTTGCCATCAAGCGTACGGGAGTGATAGAACGAGAGAACGAATTGCCAGGGAGGATAACGGGGACAGCGAAGCGGGAGAGAAAAAATACATATCAACGCAAAAGATTTTCCCAGCATCGGAACCCGGACGGACGGTTGAACTGACGGGTGGCGCAATTTTCCGTGCTGTCGACCTTTTGTTGCTTAGCCGAAACAACGGCTAAGGGGTATAGCGAGGGCAGTCCGGCGCAACGTGGTACAGGACACAGGATGCCCTGCCTGGGGGCGTTACCAGGCAGTCAATTTTCATCTTCAATTTAAGCGTGTGCGACCGAGTGGGGAACGCAGAAAGTGCCAAGGACAGGGAGGAGCCCTTCGACGATGTTCTTGATATACAGCCCAGCACGACACTAGACCGGTGTTAGGCATGAAGAGATGATTTTTACTAACCACTAGACAAATAATCCACCGCTCGTGGCCAGTGCAGTGTGCACGGACGCCATTCCCGGCCCGTCTCGGCCGATAAATCCATTCGGAAAAGTAGAGCGGAACGCACACTTCAAACCTCTGCCCGGGCTAAACGCATGGCACCCGACAACGTGTCCAACGGGAGCGCAGCAGGATACGTCGTCCAAGAGCGACAACTACTCCTGCCGCACTGAGGCAATGTTCTGCGTGATACATTGTACTGTTATTGAGGAGTTGTTCGAAATGTACTAACAGAACACACGAACATAAATTTTACCACTATTTTCCTGTCTTGTCTGTACTGTCCTGTATTCTGATATTACTGTTAAATTTATATTTTTATATCCAGTCCAAATACGATAACTTTTATGTTGTCCAACTTAGATTTCACCCGAAAGCTTACCAAGAACGTAGCCTTATCGGATTTCGAATTTGCGTCCAACAGCGAGGTCACCGAGCACTGCAGAACGAATCAAGGCCGCCAGGACCGTGCAGAACCGGGTGGCAAATCCATGGTTTTCATGAGTTTTTATTCCATTCCAAATAGTCTCGGCATACCTTTTGTGGCGCAGTTGCTACCGCCCTTTTGCTGGAAACTGCCGCAGAATGGAATCGTTTATTTTCATTTGACATTCAACCGAAAGCCGGCCTGAAAGGCCACATTGCCGCATCCTCCTCGTCCGGTTCGACCGAGTGTTCCTGTAGAGGTTTTACACATGCTGTGTGTGTGTTGTGTGTATTCTATGCAGATCCAGCACATCACCTCGGTTTTGCAATCCGATGCACCTGCTTTGCACCGGGTGTGTCCAGTTTAGGTTCGTTGCAGTCTGTGCAAACTTTTACCCAATGTCATTTGCCAGATTTTCAATGCCTCGCTCTTATCCCATCGTCAACCGGGTCCAGTGCGTACCGGAGGTGGAAAGAAAGGACATTATTTGTGTTTATAGTCAAGTGTCTAAGCCACGATGAGCGTACGGATTGGTTTCAGATTTTGTGGCAAAAGCTCGCCAGGATTCGACCTATTCGGCTATGCGGGAATACATTGGATCCCGTGTTGCGAACGATGCAACCCATTCCGAATCGAAGTTACACAAACACAAAAAAAGGTAAAACTAGCAGAAACATATCCAGACAGAAAACAAAATAACACCAGCGCTAACTTTTTTATGCAAATTAATAAGATTTCAGACTCTCCGTACGCTGGGAGGTGTCTTCAATAGCTATCCACACACGGAATAGAGTTCGCCCATGCAACGGAAAATAAGTTGATTATGCTCGTTGCATTAAAATCGTTGCATCCATCCGTTTGCTTGTAAGTACGTGTGACAGGGGAGTGCGCAAGTTTTTCTAGCGGATTGTGGCCTGTAAAATGCACATAAACATAATTAGCTCCGTTGCGGGCGGTAGCTACTGCAAGGTTCCGAACTATGCATCACCAACTACGGTGCCGAGCGCTTTTCTAATATGCAACGGAACGATACGAAGCGAGCTTAACGGTTGAACATTAAAATGGAAGTTGGAACATTCAAGGATGCATAAGAACTTCCATACGAACACTAGCGTTGGTGAGATGGGATAAAAGGGAGTGTACTACAAAGAAGAGAATGAAGAACCCTCACTCCAGATTATGAGTGATGCACAAAAACTTTAGCCGAGCCGTGTACTTGATCATGGAAGTTATCGGGTAGGTGTGTAAAAAGTCCCATTAAGACAGCACCGTAATTAAACACGTAACAACCTGAATCAATATTGCAACCACGCTTAAAGTGCGTGTGCTTCAGCAGCAAAAGCAGAAACTTCGGTACTTCAAGTGCAATTAAACTTCATTATCGTTGCAATAACTTACACCGTTGAACTTAACGTTCGATACAAATGTGCACCTTATAATTCAGTGACAATTGCACCATTTTCTCACCGTAATCTTGGCACGTTTCAATTCGCATCCCCAAAGCGAAGCTCCCGGACGAGCGAAGGTTCCGTGCCACATGGCAGCATCGCTTTAAAGCCCGGGTTCCGATAGTAACAGCAGCGCTAGATGCTTGAACCCGGGAACACACGTACCCGGTGTGCGCTGGTAAATTAAACAGTTTCCGTTAATTACACTTCACATCATTACGAAGCTTCGGGCTCGTCTTATCTGGCAACCGGTGGCAATCGAAAGCGAAATCCGCAATGCCAAAGTCGAAGCTGGTGTGACACAACACAACTATGTGTGAGCTCACACAGGTTGGGGCATCGGAGCAGTAACTAACACCCGGGTCCGGGAGGAACCTCCCGGTATCGTTTACACTTCAGTCTAGCGACGATGCGCTTCGGTGACATCATTACGGAATCGCGTGAACCACAAAATCTCGCAGCTAATGAAAGACGAAAGCAACACGATGACACGAAGGATGGGTCGGGCACCACCAAAATGTCAGCAGAAACAAATCCTTATTAGCATCTTAAATTGGATTACAAACTTTATTCTGGCACGATGTCGGTAGCGTTTCGTGTCCTTCACCTTTTGATTTCTGAATCTGTGCCTGGCTCGTCAGGTTTGCTGTTACAAGCGACAGACGACAGGTTGAACGGTGGTTTTCGGATGATCCGATCCTTCACCTCGCAATCCGGACCCCGACCACAACCGTGTCCGTCTGTGGGGACACGAGTGTGTATTTGATGAAGCTATGTCAGCACAACGTGTCCTCATACTTGATTCGTAATACAATTTATTCCTTTCGGGAACCTTTCAGATACCGTTTGAAGTAGTTAAATTTTCAAAGAGAATTCTTTGAAACATGATAAGATTATGAAACGGTATGTACTCCTCAGGAATTCCTCAGGTTTTGAAAAATTACCAACCTTTGGAACACAAGCTCAACGAAAGGCGACGAACACGGCATGCATTCATCGGGCAATTATGCATTTATTGAATCAAAGCCACATTGCATCATGCCATGCAATGTTTTCACTTGAACCAAACGATGAAACGAAACATGATTTCTTTGTTCGCAAGAGGTCAGCGTACGATGCTTCATTCATTTCGGCCATTTGATTCATGTTAGCAAACCCAACACACTTTCTGGGCAGCCACAAACGAAACGTTTTGGCTGGTAGTTTCAAGTGTCTCTTTTTCAACAGATGATGATGGCAAACTGTCTTTTACAAGTCATGTAAAGAATGTTTCAAAGGCAAAATGAGAGAATGACATGAATAGCCGTCCTCCTGAAACCATCTGGAACAGCGCTTAACAATGCTGAAGTCAATCATACCGCAGTACAAACGCAAATAGTTGCCCTCTGTAACGAAGTTCCGAAATCAATTCCAGACAATTAGAACCGATGCACTCATGCACCGCAACGAACTCTACGAAAGCTAACCGATTGCGTCCGGGTTTTGTTTTGTCCACTCTTTGGGCGGGATTTTTTTCGCTCTCCAACATGCTACCCACAACCAACCATTCGCTGCACCATTCGCACCCGGTAGATGGTCCGGCCAGAAGCGATGGTTTTGGGGTTGGGAAGGTCGGAAACCACTGGACCCGTCCCGGTGCAACATGCACCACCCCAAGAGTACGCATTAAACTGTACGCCGCAATCTCTGCACCATAAATTAGTCAAACCGAGCGCCAATCGCAGATTGGAGGATGACCGGCGCTGGCAGATATATGCTCCCTGTGTGCTGGCTGTGGATGGCACGAAGTGGAACGATGGGTGGGGGGGTAAAAATTGGCACCAAACCTCCATTTCGCCGAGTGATCGATTACACCACACCACCGCATACGGTAACCCCTGGGCCGAACGGTGACGATGGCACGTGCGCACGCGGTAACTCAGTAATTGCAACTGCTCCTGGCCACCGCGCTTGCATCTCGACCCGGGGTTTTCGCTGTGCACATCGTTGCATATCGTTTACATCGGTGCCGCTGCTCTTCCGCAATTGATACTGCATGCCGGTGGAAGATTTCACAGTAGAACAAACGATTGGCCGAACAGAGGGCCAACACTGTAGCTGGGCTGTGGTTTTGTGGGCAATATGATGTATGCGCACTCGCTTGCCGCCGTGTGTGGTAATCGCTGGTTCTAGCAATTTGTGAACAAAGTCCTTCGACCGAACAGGTCCACTGCAATTTGCAGAATTCTAAAATACTTTTTTTTTAATTTACCTCGACAAAGATAGAATTGCTGTTTTAAGGGCAAACATTCCAATATTGTTGACATAAATTCTTAGAAGTTGATACTGGAATGAAGATTCTTAAAAATACAGCCGATCAAAATTTTAATACCAGTGGAAAAATCGATTGCATTCGTTTGAAATTTTGGAACAATTGACCGACGTTGGGTGAGACCAAACGACTACACGATTCTTCTGACGGATGAGAACAAATTGGGAATTTCCTTGAGAACTGCTTGCTCATCTCTCTTAAGTTCCGAAAGAAGGAACATTTCTTTTCCATTATTTGACAGAGATTGGAGTCGCAATTTACTTATATATTAGATGAAGGCTGCGCTGGATTAAGCGTGTTGGGGGCCCTAAAACTCACGAATTCTGAAGTGTCTCGAAAAGTGGCGTAACTACTCACCTTCATTAGTTTCGATTTTGACTCAGACACTAACGAGAGTATTTTTTTATATGATATTCTATATATTTTTCATCTGGAAGACCTAAAGATCGAATATCTACCCACAACCTTAGTAGAGACTACTCTGGTGGGAGCCCTAACTCCTTTTGAGCCCTACAAAAGTCTTGATCCTCCGCACTGGTTCTAACTTTATAAATTTTTTCATGGCGTACCTTTTACGGTTGACCGAAAACCTTGCCTAATCTGCCAGCCAATTCAATGTCTTCTACTCCTTTTTTGAGGTTCATCAATCAATTCTTTCCAATTCTTCAAACTTTCCAAGACGACATATATATTTTTTTCTGTTCGTCATTTGTTACCATCTTTCTGTGTATTATTATTAATATTCTTCTTCTTAACTACCTTGTCGGTTATGCCGGCCATGTGATGACTTACTAGTCTTATTCATTACCATAACGTTCTAGTCTTCTCGATACCACCTAGTTGGGAAGGCAATCCTCACTACGAAGGAATGATCCGGATGGGATTTGAACCTTGGTCCTGTCGTTTTTTTAAAAGACCGGCTTCACTATCTCCTCGGCCACCGGTCCCCTATTATTTATACCAAGATAGCTAAAATTAGCTGTAAAATAACTAATATCGCTATCTCATTTCATTTATTGAGAATTAGAACATGACCAAACCGAAACAGCGATGGATTCACCACAAAACAGTAAGGGACTCAAATAAAAAAAACCATAAGAATCTGTCAGTTTTATTAACGCAAGTGTTAAGGATTAAAAAACAATTTTAAATGCCTACAACAGGAACTATCATCACAGAGGAGGGGACACGCGACAATTATTGATTGTCTTATACTCTGGATAAACACTAAAGTTGATGAGCTTTAGTGTTTTGTTCTGGATAGATATTAGCATTCACCAGATGTTTTCTGATTTCTTCTTTATCTTTTGAAACCATCCAAATATGCTTTTACAATTTTATTTCTTCTAAGTTCACTCCCAACTTCATGTTACATGTATGCTTATCCCAAGTGATGACCAAAAACCCTTAACTATGTATGACTATAACGAAACCGTTTTTCCTTTTTGCTGTTGCATTCTTGAAAGAATCAATCAGCGTGACTGGCCAAAATAAATACATTTTCATAATGTTATTACAGCCGAGTACACCAGGTGCCCTTTCACGGTTTGGAGAACGAATTGTCTTCAAACCAATGTGAAATGCATTATAGATTATGTTTAGATTTAAGTTTCCAATGGTAAGCAATATGGCCGTCCTTTATGAATAAAATAAATAATTATATTATTTAATCACAAATTATTCCGTTTCTGCCTTCGTTTTCGAGTTCAACATAATAATATATCCATTGTTTTCATTCCCTGTTTGGCTTCTTTTACAACATTAATTGGTGAATACATTCGCCAAAGACGTCTCTCTGTGCGAATGTGTAAACACGTTATTGCGAAATTCACGATCGATGTCGTGCGTCGTGATCAATAATCCGGTGAACCGTTTCGAGTGTGCTCTCAATTTCAACAGTACACCTATCGCCATTCAAAGTTTACTGCAGTGCATTCCGTAAGGAAATACACACGTGGCTGACGGTTATGCGGAGGCGCGATTGAAGTGTCCAACGGTAATGCTGGGCATGGTTTGGACACGACACGATCGATTCTTGCAAAAGCGGTACCACACATTGAACTGTTCGAAACGAGCCAAATTAGAATGGTTGAGACTTTCCCTTTCTAATTTTTTTCACACAGTTTTTTTATTATTTTTTCCTCTTCCTTCATGTCGCTAAAACCTAGAGAGGTATTTTAGCCTGCCTTTTGAGGCTTTCATGACTTGTATTTACCAAAAACATGATAGTCTGGACGTGATACTGGCCCGTTCCTATCGTGTAAAAAGCTGGAGCAGCTACCTTTTTAACACCGGAGAGCTATAGACATAATTTCACTTTGTTTTCTAAGCTAAAACCTGAAGAGGTCTGGGCCTGCCATTTCCGGATTTCGTGACTTCCGTGAATAATTTCAATAGCATTTTATAAATGCAATACAGTCGAACGTACAACAGATGCATCTCATTTGATTAAAACAATAAAAACGATTTAAAATTGTTTTAGCACATTCAGTTTGTTTTGTAAAATAACATGCAAAACTGAAGACTTTACATTTACCGACAAACATTAGGGGACCAAGCCTTACAAAGAAATCCAAAATAATAATAGAAATCATCAAATCTGTTGAAAAATGACAATCTCATAAGACGCTTCGAACTAATGCTTCAATCTATTTTTAAACACCATCAACGGGTCATCTTTTCCTTCCCAAACGGACACTAACCTTACGCCGAAAAACAGTTTGCATGACCTCCCTCCGGTTTTCCATCAGCAAAGGGAAATGATAAACATTTCGGCCACTCGTGCAACACACACACCGACGTATGGTTGTGAAGGAGTTCCCCGTTTGACCAATGATTGAACGACCATTTGTTATTCAATTTTTCTCCCAAAACAACAAAAACAAACAAAATAACGATTGATCGAACGCGCCACATGCCCGTATCACGGGTCGGAACCCTTTTCCAGGCAAAAGACGCACCCACCCGTGCACGTGCACACTTTCGCATCCGTACACTCGTAAGCTGCTCCAAAGACAACAGCCCTCCGCCCAGTCCGTGCCGGTGGTAGGCTAATGGATGTATGTTCGACAGCTTGGCAACCCGAACGCCACTGCCGTGCTCCGCGTCGTGTTGTGTTGGTGATGAGCAAATAATAATATTTTGCTACCGAATTAAAACCCCTAGTACGAACATCATCGATGGCACAACTTCATCTCGTTGGCCAGAAACGGCCAGACTTCCCACGTTCTGGCGTTCTTTATATGGCTGCCTGCTGCTCCGAACGTTCAAAGCAACTCTGCAATCGTTCTGCATACGTGCGGACGTCCTACAGGGCGCCACTATTTGATGGCCGATCGATCCGCTCCGATCGATGGAAATGAATAAATTATTCCGTTGTTGATCTGACCTGACGTCTCAACCCCCCCCCCCCCCCCTCACGTCTCAGCATTTGAACGTTCGGAGCTCCACCGTCCAATTTGAAAGTATGATGAGAATGAAAATCCGATCGGCGAAGCAAACGCCGCTGGTTGACATTGCTGTTACCCCGTTTTTCAGCAGTGGACTTCCGGATGGCGGTATCAACGCATCAGCTGTCAGCGGGATTTCTGCCCAACGCGCCAAGAACCCCCTGTACACGAGTACGCCCGCTCGAACGGAGGATTAAGCTGTTGTTATCATACATTTACATTTAATGGCTCCACAGGGAAAATGCCTGCACGTCAACAGAGCTCAACAATTCATAAGAAAATCAACGTCAGAGGTCAAGGAAAAAATTAAATTTAATGACCCGTTGAGGCCGGGATGAGCTCATCAGATCATCGATTGTTACATCAAAGAGCAGCAGTTCAATGTACAATATGGATTATTCCGCTAAATCTTTTAGCCAATTGCAATTGTGACCAGGAATTCAAATTGATTAAAGACTTTTGGGCTTTATCCTTTCCCAAAACCATCACCACGAATCCAAAGATTCGAAAATCTATCATAGAAAATCCTCCCTACTATTCTGGCGTGCGTGCTGGCTATCAAAAGGGTCAAGATTCAGATGGGAGTCATATGGCTGGCCATCAAACAGCTAATCGATCCAATCATGGTGCCTCCGATGGTGTGTCGATTCGCACACAGTCGCCCAACGTCCGTATCACCGCTTTTCCGGAAGGAATGTCCATTCTAATTGCTCTTTGCTCTTTAAACGATTTAACTCCACCGTTGCTCACTGCGACCGATGGTTTTTCCTTCTCCCGCAGTACGCCCTTCGGGCCATTAGTACGTGCCGTAGCAGTTGCACTCATTTATAGACCTAGAATTGATAATTAATTCGTACTCCGGACAGTGCATACGGACAATACCGGATGCTCCGACCAGGAGCACCTCGACCGAACGGGCGATAGACACGGTGTTGCTGCCAATCCTGGAACGAACCTATCGGAACCGTTCGGGATGAATTATTGTTGTCCAGAGATGATGGGGAAAGGCTGCCAGAATCGAAAACCGAACTTACATAGCTCACATTTTAAAATCAGGTCTATCCACACGCACACAAGATGAACGGCTAGTTCCAGTTGGTCAGCTTTTTGCTGCTCGATCAGTAATGAATTCAAATGAGTGCAGGCATGCAATCGGGATGCAGAATTGACACTCGGACAATCTCGTTGCGTTGATGCCATGTTGGGTGTGGTGTTCAGTGGAAAGCCTTTAACAATGCATGGATGCTCGAAAAATGCCCCAAAGTAAATGATCCCTGCAACAATGCGTCACTGATTATTGAAGAGCAAAAGAATCGGTTCGTTGATGTCGATGGAGCATTCGAAAAAGTTGCAAGAAGTAACTGAGCTCTGGAGATCACTCCTGATGAAAGTTCCTTCATAACGCTTTTTAGCAAAATTGTACCCTTGGACTCTTGCATATTTTACTACGAAGCGGAACTCGGTGATGTTTCGAAAACTATAGAACTACCGTATGTACCGAAATGTCGTCCAATTTCTCGCACCTTGAAATAATAATCACTACCAGAACCGTACCGCAATGTCGAAATAACTGTCGAAGCAGCAATTCCGATTGCTATCGGGAATTGATAGCGATCATAAAGCTGGGACAAGAGAAACCCCTTTTTTCTCTTTCGGTAGGTCACATCTTGGTAAGTAACCTACTGTGTGTTAATGTACAACACCAACGAGAAACCTTGCCCTTGCCCACACGCACCTTGGTGATCTTGCGACGAAATTTACGACATTACATCCGGCAGAAATCGGTCGCCCGAGCTGTTTGCGGAAATGCGGAAATTCTGAAGAGCTTCCACGAACGACCCAACGCCATCGACGAACATCGGGGAGTGCGCGAACCACTCCAGGGTCAGGGCTGACCGTAGTACGACATCCCAAGGCACGCGAAACAATGGACGGAAATTAAATTTTACGAGCCCATGCATAAACGTACCACACCGGTCCGGTGTTTCCGAGATTTGTGAAACGTTTCGCATAGGGGTTTTCGCAAACGGTTCACCGTTCCGGAACTGGGAGTCATTTCCCGCCGAGGGCGAGCAGCAACATTTGCCACATGGCCATGGGCCGGTTCCCAATTCTCGGATGCTTTGAATATTCCGCCTTTGGGGGAGGTTTTTGGTACGATTGTTTCCATAGGTGTCTCCGGCTGGGTTGTATGCAATTTGGGCTGTCGGGATGTAATTGCTTTTTATCGATTCCACGCATAAACGAAGGAAAAAGTGTTATAAATCCTACTCTCGTTCGTACACAATGTTCTAATTTGAGATATATAACTAATATTGTAGCGATGGTTTAGTTTTCAAATACTGTTAGTTTGTTTAGTAATTTTGAAATAGGTTTACAAATATTCCCACTCCAATTTATTTATCCTTTTTAAGTCTTCTAACTATTATTAATTTTTCACGTCTATCCGAATCAGTTAGTAGATCGTTTGATCCTCACCTAAGGCTTCAACTCAGCTTGATCTCCATACCATAAATTTGATTAATTTCTTCGACTTAACATGCAATGGGGATAATTTTAAAGTAGCTGAAATATATTCATTTATGGAAATTTGTTTATTTCCAGCCCTCAGGTGTCTCTTCCATAAAAAAACCTTGGAAAGAACGATACCTCTGTTGCCCACAATTATCTTTTTTCCATTTTAATGCAATACGGTTCTTCCTCCCAAACAAAAAGCAAAACCAAATGTCGGGAAAAGTGTGAAAGAAAAAAAGCTCTGAAAACTCTCGGTTTTTCACCCTGGATAACCCCTGGTGTCCACCACCAACAACAACGCAATCGAGTGGACTATCGGGTCATCCTTCTACGCGGGCCATCGCACGGATGAAAAATTATAATGAACTTGACTGACTGACGGGGCTACGAAAGGGAGGGGGGAGAAGGAGGGAAAAAACGACTGAACTGGTAAACATCGCTAACGAACCGTGAATAAGCGAGCATAAATGTTGCGTTTACGCTGCGTTCGAGTGGCTGCTGTCAGGGCGGTCCTGTGTTCTGGGCAGGTTGTTTCACACGTCACCATGCAGCGTACGCCCTCCGGGATGGATGCATTGTCGATTGCGAACCAGTACGATGCAGTTCGGTTTGCTGCAGTCTTGGTTACGTCCACATGACGTGTCACGAAAGACTTTCGCGGAAAGGTAGACGTAGAGCGGGTGAGAGTAAAATGCTCCATTGTGGGGGGGGGGGGGGACAAAGGGACACAAAGCGGTAGTTCCACCGATCCGACCGAGCGACGGCACAGCTCACGAACCATGTTCTGCGGTCAATTCCACATCCACACACACTCGACATTGCACACATTATCCGGGTTTTGAGGTTCGCTTCACTGGCCGGGTTGGGGGTTGATCGATGCGAGACTTCGTCAGGGATGTAAGGACTCACCGTCCGAAGGGATGCGAACGCCCGGAGGCTTACAGTTCACTCAGCAGAAATTCAGAAAAAAGTAACGATAAAAGTAAAGCTTAAACGCGTAACGTTAGCGTCATACACGGATGTCCCCCGATTTGTGATGTAAAGGAACAAAATAGTGCGAACGAATCATTCTGCTCTTTCTGAGTGTTTTGGATGTTATCCGGTACTGGACTATTTAGTAGGTCAACTAGAAAAAAGGAAAACCTCATAAACAATTGTATTAGAATATTTTTTCATAAAAGCTCAAGAACAACATACGACGTTCAACCTGATTTGTATAACCAACCCCTTGTGGATGGAGTGGAAACTAATTCCAAAAAGGAAACAGAAATAACAAAGTAATGTTCCATATTCCTCTCCCTCATTTCACATTCGGCATAACCACCTTGCTTGAACTTGCTGGACTGGAAAAAAGGGGTTAGAAAAGTATTACCCATAAAACAGAAAATGCATTAAGTCAAGTGAAAGTGCGCCGCCCCGCGTTCCAACAATTTTCCACCGGCCAGTTTGGAACGAAGAAAAAAAAACTAAACAAAAACGTTCGCGCTCCGTTGGGCACGCAAAGCGAAGGGACATCACCGTAATGAGCAACGTTTATTTTGTCACGAACTTTAACCGCCCGCCCCCACCCACACCGGCATCATCTTCATCTTCGTTTCGATCCGGTCATGTACACTCCACCACTACGTTTTCGAAGGGAACAGAAACAGCTTCAAGTAGTAAACTGTCTCCGGGCGCTGTATTTCCGTCGCTCAAGATCCTACAACGGCTTCATAGTACGACGGAAGAAGAAAAAAAATACACGCCCCGTTCCGGACAAGTATTATTACGGTGCAGTTTTATGAGCACTGAAACTTTACTGATCTTCTTCTGGCCATCTTCTGAGAGTGAGAGACGTCCGAAGGCGAGGGCACTAAAGGAGGATGGGTTTCAAAACCGGCATTTAGTAGTTAAAGAAATTTTATTTTCTACTGGTCCTACTCACCGGGGGTTTTTTAGTGCTACCCGCGTGCCGCAACTGTATCATGAACTTAGGGCGCTCTGAAAATTAAACATCACCCGTTACAGCAGATTGTGGCAAATATGCTACAAAACTTGAAGACACCCGTCATACTGCAACAACAGCAGACCCAACAAAGCATCCAGGGATCGTCCCTTACGCTAGCCACAAAACGAATGTCCGGACAATAGCAAATGACGAATGAAATTGATGCAATCATAATTGATACCACAAACGGAATATGTATCTCGCCTCACTCGCCACTAACGAGCAAAGGAAAAACCGACCCATTCGGAAAACGGATACTAATTGCTTCCTTCCGGGTGTTCGGTCCGTAACGGAGAACACCTCGGTGTTGCGTCACACCTTCCCTACCGTTCTGTTGCTGCCTGTCTATTTGCTCCCGAAAAGCCACCCATCTCTCACTATAGCGTGCGTTTTTTTTCCCCATTTTGCTTTCTTTGCAGTTTCGGCCGGAGCCAACCAAAGCCATCATCCGGATGAGCACCAGCATCATCACCAGCACCAGGAGCTGATTGGCAATCTGCATCATACGTACAACTATCTGAAAAGTACCGGACAGGTAAGATTTGCAACTACAAACCTGTGCTCGGTTCAGTGATCTTTTGTGGGGCGCAGCATGTGGGTCACAGCTGCCCAAAAAATCAAATGCCAAATACGAATAGCCCGGCGGGAAGTAAAATACTATTCAAACACTAGATAACAAACCAGTTAATCAAACATCAATCACTGGCACTGGAACTAGGAATTTAGAAGGAAGAGATCCAAGAAGAGCCCAAAAAACTGCATTCTTAATTTCCCCCCATGAGATCTAAAATCATAATTGAAGAAGAATGAGAAAACACAATGCACCAACCAGACACCCCGGAAGCCATTTTGACCGGGGATTCTTCCGCTCCGAATCCCGTTCAAGTCCTTAACGATCTTTGCACGTTCCGGTGCAACCCATATCGCCCGGTGGTTCAAAGGATCATTGCAGATGCGGTCGTATCAGTGGACGGTGCACGACAGTGGGGAGAGCCAGAATTTATTATAACGCCTTCCAAACATCCGTGGACGCGCGTGGTGCAATTTCGGTTGGTGCAAATATGCCACCCGGTCTATTTGTGTTTCTTTTCTGCTGCTTTTGCACCGCGTCGTGGGGAAAATTTATCTTCGCAAGATGTTGTACTACCATTTACATACACGAACTGGTGTGAGTCTTCCGCGGCGGCTGCTTTCTTGCATAATGTCGCCAGAAAAAAAGGATGCGATTTAAACTGGGCTGTGTGTGAGATGGAGAAAGAACGAAAACCAGGTTAAGGAGTACAAAAATGTCCACCAGCACCCAGCAGGAAGACACAATCCGGACAATAAATGCATCCTACGTATGGGGCACGGAAAAAAAAGGAATCGTTTAGCAAGCAGCTTACACCCACCCCACTTGGCTTTTCTTTGCCGTCCTTACTTTTTGGCAAACGATTTTGACACGTGCAGCCATAATTCAACCGTTTTATGGGAGTGTGTTCCCGGTGGTGCCAGACGCGATTCGGTACGGTTCCACCACATGTGTTTGTCTCTCGGTGCAAACTGCTACGCGAAAATCTTCCGCCCACCGGGCAAAGTAGGTCATCGACAAATGGGCAATTTTCTTCCAATTTTGAGATGGTACATCTATTCCGGCCTGTGTCCGCACCAGGTGCGACCAATCGTGCCTCTTCACTTCGCCTGCGAGCTATCGGGTGCGCTGCAACTGAAACTGAACTGAAGAGTAGAATTTTGTTTAAAAGCGACCAAAAGAAGGAAATAAAATGTACATTAAAGGATGAACATTTTCCTGACAAACCATAACAAATGGTTTGCCGCTTTATCACATCACACGATGGTCAGTGAATCATGCCACCTCACACTTAGGTATTCTTATTTATGGGTGAAGGTGTCTGCGAGAGGAATGTTCAAGCAGTTCACATCGAAAACACGACACGTTGACTTCTGTACATAAGTGGAATCATAAGCACGTGATGCACCGATAGATGACACTCTTGACCTATATGTGAAGAGGATGTTGATTATGTTATCTTAAACATTTAGAATAAAATATCGGTTTGAGTTAATTGTAAGCACGAGGCGGGATACAGGCGCCCTGCCTCGTAGAGGACTCTTCTCGAGTAAAGAGTTCCAGCAACACTCGAACAGGTGGTCCACTGGCAAAATCCGATCCCTGCCTTCGCGTGGCTCTGCTGAATGTCGGTCTTGGTGAGCCTTGCCACCTCAGCCAAGACCTAACCAAAGGGTCGGTTCTGCCTAAAGACTCTGGAGTGACTCTGGATAGTCGAAGTCTAAATAGAGAAAGTAAGCCTTTTAATGTGGGTATTCGGACAAATAGAATGAATAAACAGAGAAGGATAAATCCTTACTCGACAATAGAAGAAGAAAAGTTAATTGTAATTCATTCACCATTATTCACCATATCAGGCGTCCTCTGAAGTCTGCGAGTCTTTTTATTCTATCTATCACGATTCTATCTATGACCTCAACAGATCTAATGAGACTTGCATACACTGTACTTCAGACACAGGGGTTGTGACCATCAAATGGGCGCAATATATACGGATTTTAAAGCAGCTTTTGACTGCATACTAGCTTCTTTGAGTCTCTAAACATCTAGCTAGGATCAAGCTTCTTGGAAGATTCTAATCGAAATGAAAATCGGAGTGTCCCACTATTTGGCAGACCTTCCACAGAAACAGGGTGGGTGTGGAAACAACCATTTTGAAAGCTCCCAAATAAAGAATCTCTATCATTTTTAAAAGAGGTTCGTGACCTTTCAGCAAACGGAGCCATTTATTGACGATTGACATCGATAAAATGGGGTCTGCTCATTCACGTTTGTCTTGATTCACAGATCATACCACACTGAGGAGTTTTGTGGAGTAAGGATCGAAGATTCTATTCGACGACTCCTCCAAAGTTATGTCCGAAGTAACTAGCGTTAGTGTACACAGCCACTGCTCATTTCCTCCAGCTGTTTGTTTGTATCTTGCATCTTGTTTGCATCTATGCTCAACAAGTCCTATGCCTGGTGCTGTTCTAACGATCTAGTGTTAGGTCTGGATAAATGTTGTGCAATTTCGTATAACTTTTTGTAGGATTGTTTTACGGGAGATACTCTATGATAAAGAGAGCCCTACGGCGCGAAGAGAAAACATTGGTAGACAACGAAACAACATTCCTATAAACCAATTCAATGATGGCATGGCCTTTGGATTCGATCTTCAGTCCAGATGTCTCTTGAACCCAAACTCTAATAAACGAATCAGATTCAGATTCGATGTCTCTCGAACCCAAACTTTAAAAACAGGAGCTTGCCGAATTTGTGTCTAGCAGATCCTGCGACAATTGCGGTATTGTCACCATTGTGATCGGGGCCAGAATGACTTAGGTGATTAACGACTTAGGGACATTAACGAGAGCTGTATTGCCATGTGCATTACGTGCTTATTATCCGAATGCGATCTTCTTTCCGTTGGATTCGTTCAATTTTAGAACCAGCTTGAATGAATCATTCTCCCGCTAGTTACTCGCAATGTAGCTCACACTTTTACTTTCTGAATATACGTAAGTTATTCCTACGTATGCTCATCGTTGTCATATACTCGGCCTCTTGTCTACCTACTTTCCCGTAATCTGGATACTTCCGCCTATTTATCCATCCCTATTTTTGAATGAAAACCCCTTATTCCTAGTTACCACGGAACGCCAACTGTTTTGACGTCCTTGTTCCCTAATTCCATTATCGGCGATGTGTTGCTTATTCCAACTCCTATTAGATTAATAGAAATTATTTACCTTCCCCCATTCCAAGTACAGATACCTTAAGAAATAAGAGAATTCAATTCATACGAGAACCTTCACAAAACAGGAACCAAACAGCAACAGGAATAATCTATCCGACTGCTGTATCACTTTCTTCGCCTACTGACCTACTCCAAGTGGCAACCTCGCCGATGAAACACTCTCCAAATTTAAAATCCACCCAAAACGCCAATGCTTTCGTTTTCAAGTACACGGTCTGCAGCAGCAGAACCCGAAAGGAATTGGGAAAGATGCGCAAACACAAACATCGTAAACCGTGTGATGAAAGATGATTTTGTTAATTTTTATGCAAATCTACCAGGTTTGCTTTAGGTCCGTTTGCACCGTTTTGGGGGCTTTCCATGGGCAACAATTCTTGCCTCCCATTATGCTATTGTGTCACGAACAATATGGAATTTCTTTACCATTTCTCTTTCGCTTGCAGCGGAGAGCTTCACCTCATAAATATTCATATCTCACCGTTTCGTCGATTTACCCGTCTTGAATATTGAACCCCACTCGGACAAACATTTCATTTACGCCTGGAAACTCTTAAAACCCCAACGCTTATTCTACCGCCAATTCCCATCACTTACAAGCGTTCTAATGTGGTGCCAAATATTCACATCCTCTTGCTTCCGTCTCTCGCTTACAGATGCAGACCCTCAAAGCGACGGAATTGAACAACACACGCCGGGCCGAAGTTCCGATCATTTTCTTCAACCGTGTGCCGAAGGTGGGCAGCCAAACGTTCATGGAGCTGCTGCGTCGATTGGCGGTCCGAAACGATTACACCTTCCACCGGGACGTGGTACAGCGACTGGAGGTGATCCGGCTGTCACCCGAGCGTCAACATGAACTGGCCGAAATGGTGATGGATCTCCCGGTGCCGTCCGTGTACGTGAAGCATGTCTGCTATACGAATTTCACCCGGTTCGGACTGCCGATGCCGATCTACGTTAATATGGTACGCGATCCGGTCGAGCGTATCATCAGCTGGTACTACTACGTGCGTGCCCCCTGGTACTACGTCGAACGGAAGCAAGCGTTTCCGGATCTACCACTGCCAGATCCACGCTGGCTGAAGAAGGATTTTGAAACGTGCGTCCTGCAGGGCGATCCGGAATGCACCTATTCGCAAAATGCCGTCCACGAGGGCATCGGTGACCATCGCCGACAGACGCTCTTTTTCTGTGGACACGGTGAAGAGTGCCTGTAAGTGTTTACTACAATCGAAAAGTAAATTCCCTCCAAACGCTAAACCTATGGTCTGTTTCCTCTTGTTTGTACAGTCCCTTCAATAGTGCCGGAGCGCTGGAACGCGCTAAATATGCCGTCGAAAGCCAGTACGCGGTGGTTGGCGTGCTGGAAGACCTCAACACCACCCTCACCGTGCTGGAGAAGTACGTGCCGCGCTTCTTCACCGGTGCCAGCTCGGTATACTTTAACGAGGTGAACGTACTGCAAAAGATCAACAAAAACAGCTTCAAACCACCGGTCAGCGAAGAGATAAAGGATCTGGTCCGGCGAAATTTCACCAAGGAGATCGAATTCTACCAGTTCTGCAAGCAGCGGCTCTACAAGCAGTACCTCGCTACGCAGCTACCACTGAAATGAGTGTTCCTTTCTACGCGTTTTCAACGCACCAACCGGCGTTCCGGCGCGGAGCATTAAATGATAAGGAAGAGCAGGAAAACGAAAATTCACAACACACCCACACATTCCCACATCATTATTTATGTATAAACTATTCATTTAGCGTGTAGGATCCACCACCAAGCCGTGAAAGTGTTCGGCCCCGATTAGTCCGACCGTTTGCGAAGATCAACAAACGATCGTATGTTTCATTGGCGGAACATCTTACCCATTATCTCTAAGTGCAACCGTCGGCGATGCATTGTTTTGTGTTATGGAAGGCGTCAAAATGTGTAAAATAAAATATTGAATTTAAATCATTAGCACATCTACATTTTCTCTTATTCAATAAACGGTAAACAGTGAACGATTAGAAAGAAATATTCTTTTTTTTATTCCAGTTGCTAAGATGCTTTAAATAAACAAGAAACAAACCAAATTTTGAAATTCAAAACGGAAAATAATCTTTTATATAACTCGCTCTTTAAATGTAAATTCACACTAATGCTAAAACAAGGATAGTAAATACGTTGTGAAAGATTCTCTATCGTTGCACAGAACACAGTAAAAGCCTCTTTATGATGTAGTGCAATGAGAAAAACAAATAATTTACCGTTTCAGGTGAATCCCGTACACAAAAACAAAGACTAGCTTCTCGGCGTCGTAATATTGAGTAGGTTGGTAAAGTGCTGCTTAGCATTTCGTACCACTTCCGGATCCGTACTGGTACAGTAGATTATGTACTCCTCAATCTCGTCAACTGACTCACATGTTATGGTTTGGTTCAGGTCCCTTGCTTCCTCCCGGGAAACTATTTCGATACCACCATCGGTACCGGGCTTATAGAAGGTAACGTTAAAGCTAGAAAACCATTGATGTGCAGATTTAATGTATCGTACCGCTTGTACTACAATGGGTTCTCCCTGATGGTCATTGAATTGTTTAACCTGTGGAAGGTGACAGTTGGAGAGTAATATGAGTACATAAATACACAAAATGTAGAACAATTTAGTTAAAGATTCCGCCGTGTAGCGGCGTACCTCTTTTGTCATTTCCACCGGAAAACGAATTATTTCTTCGTACAGATGGTTGTTCTGCAGACGACTTATTATTGCTTTGGCTCGTTCGAGACGGGGAAGTTTACTAGAGGCCAGCTCTGCTATAATGTTATCGTCTAGATACTTGAACAGGTCGGGTTTACCGTGTATTTTCGAGAGTTGCTCACTTTGCCCATTACTGAAAAACAACAAAACAACAATGAAATGAAAAAGAACCAAGTTTATTAGTTGACCGAAACGGATAAAGTAAAGTAATGCAAAAGAGTAGAGAAATTTTTTGAAAAAGTGGAATAGAGTCCCCATTAATTCATTCATTTCGTGAGTGTTCATTTGAGAGGAATTGATTTCATTTTATATTATTTCGATTAATTTTTAAACCAATAACCGATTGAGATATTTAATTTTTGACTCTCGTCGCAACGTGGCATCGCATTCAGAAAAGCAAAGTGTAATTCAACAATTAGTCACCGAGATAATCGTTCCTGACCCTTCTAATTATTTAGTGGTTTTATACCGTTCTGTCTATCTCAATGCTCTAATAAACCCATTTATATTTAACGAATGACCAGTCGTCAATCAGAATTTAAAATCCATTGCTTTCAATAATCTTAACGATCTTTTTTGTCATGCCATCCATGTAATGGCTTGATGGACTTATGGACTTGTTAATACTACGTAGTAGCGAAACGATCCTGATTGGATTCGATCTCTGATCCTGCCATGTCCAAAAGATCGAAGCGGCAATCGCCTCAGACCCCGAACCACCATGAAAATATGAAATATTAAAAATTATTAGCATAATGTGAAACTGAAGTGTAAAGTGTACACAGGTTACTTCAAGAGACAATAGAGACCCTATTCTACCTTTAAACCAAAAAAATATATATATTTCCAGTAAAGAACCGGTAAAATTTGCATATTCTTACATGAATAGCGATTGGCAACACTGCTCTATCTGGAGCACCATCCTTGCTTCTGCGCATGAGCAACGCCAGGACACGCAAGGAAGCAACAATAATAAAGTGCAGCAAACTGTCAAACCTTTCGCCAGGATGCAAACATATCCCTAGGCATCAAACACAGTTCCTTACGATTATTCGATAGCAACAAAACAAAAAATTTCCATCCGAAACCTTTCCGTTTCCGTTGATCGCAAAGCTGGAAGTGAGTGCTTTTCCGGCGAACATTGTTAGTATGAGTTTCGCGTATCGTAACAGTTTCCTGTTACATTACATCGTACTGTGCGCTACCCTCATTCACGGACCCGTTCCGACAGTCGGTGCAAAGGGACCCCATCATCCCGGTGGTGATTTTAGCCGAAAGTCCGAAAAACATCACCTGGACGATCATTTACAGCCTGAACGAGAGTAAGTGAAATTTAAAAGGTTTCTTAGCCGATTGGAATGAGCTTTTGATTTATAACATCCCTTTTTCCGAACGATTTTTAAAGTCATCTAGAAGATGACTTGAAACGTTTACCGATCGGTGAGCAAAGCCTGACGGAAATGTCCGAGGATGAGAAAAACTTTTACTACTTCAAGCTGCACGATTCCGACAACAACGATAATCTGGATGGGTTGGAAATGTTACACGCGGCCACTCATCACCACAGCAAGGCCGAGGGACAATTGCACGGGATGGATCGAGCATCAAAGCACTCCACCGACGATCGTGCACCTTTTCTGGAAGATGAAGAATTTAACCATATCATTGGTGAGGACAGGACGTGCTCCAAGTAGTGTGAGCTAAGTAAAATCACATTCCATTCTGCACTTCCAGAGGTTATCGATGATTTCATCGAGTTTGCCGACACCGATAAGAATGGACTGTTAAACTATCCGGAATATATCAACGCCATCAACCTGAACGATCCCAAAATCGCACCAATCGCGGCGGACTCCCCGAATGAAACACTTCCAAATCAAAATGCATCGATCGCGGATGTTCCTACCGAAATATCTAATAAGAACGATACGGATGCAGAATAAAAATGTTCGCTAAACATTATCATCACCATTCTTACTTACCGTTCGAATCGAAAGCCTGACCGTTCGGCTTCATGCATCACGTCCAGCATCATTAGCTCGGCGCCCAACACCTTCGGATCTTGGTAACAACGGCGATGAAACGTTTGGCGAGCGCATGCCATTTCGTACACCAGCGGAAAATCTGCCCAATGATACGCAAGCTGAACTTTCCCCTGTACCGTAACGGTTCGAACGCGATCAAACAATCGCCTGAATGGTCGACTAGGTTGCAGAATGCCCGGCACACTATGACTGTCGCGTTGCAAATAGTCGCAACGGTCGACATCCACATCGCTGCTAACGATTTGTGTCATAAACTGCCGATCCGGATCCAACAGTTCGGACGCATCGCCCCGTATCAAGGCGCATATGAGATTGACCTGCTTCTCCGAAATATCTTCCATGCGGTCCAACAGATTACTCGCCAGCTCAACAGAGGACCGTTCGTGCTGCAAAAGAAAAATGGTGGATTAAGATTTAGGGGTTGGGAATACAATTTCAAAATAATTTACCCGCCACGGAACGCCATAAGCTTCGACAAACTTCTCCCACAAATGCGAGAACGGTCCATGGCCTATGTCGTGTAAAACGGCAGCCAACTGAGATGTAAAATGAAGGAAACAAATAGGTTCTTTTTAGTTCACAGACAGATCACAAAAATCGGTGCCTTTTGCTTACCAACACACACTTCCTCTCGTCCTCGGTGATTGGATTATCCAGTGTCTTATCCACCTGGTGCAATAATCTTTCGGCCAGATAACATGCTCTGGAAATAGGTTTGATGAGTTTTGGGTTTCTTTTACAAAACTAACTGCCAAACTTACCCCAACGAGTGTTCGTATCTGGTGTGTAAAGCCGTTTCGAAAACGGCATTCGATACGCCCAACTGCTTTAAATGTTTCAAACGCGAAAACTCTACCGTTGACACGACCGCACGTACATACGGTGGTAACTGGAACGTACCGTACACGGGATCGTGTACCGTTAAATCGTACGGTTCCATCTCCGCTAACGGAATTGTTACACCCACTCCACAGAACCGAATGCCCAATCGTTCCATTTCGAAGATCAGTTTTTTTCAGACTGTTCCGTCGTATCCTTCGATAGCTTATCGTTCTTCTTTCCGTGCGAGCGACGTTGTTCGCCTTACCATCCGATTCGAAATATACCACCTAAAACTGACACCACTCGACGTCCCATGGTTGCTAGCAACCAAACAATTGAAAAGCCATCGAGCCAACGCTCCAGCCTACTTCCTGGAAACAAATGCAACAATGCCCCTGGGTCTTTTACCACTTTTACCAAAAATTCACGAGGCTAGCAGTTCCCCATTTTTACGACGAAATGTCATATGGAAACGATTTGTAAATAAATTCCACTGCTCACACACACACACACACACCCATTTGAGCGTCAATCAAATTGAACGCAAGCTGTGGACATACGCCACGCATGGATTGCTAAGTGCCGTGTACATTAATGCGCAGCATTATTTTTAAGTGGTTTGCAACAATGTATGCGATTTGTTTATTCCGATCGAAATGCATTTAAATTTATCCCTTCGTCTCTACTTTGTTGCGGATATGCTAGTTCTCACGGCGCAAAGAGAATTATAAACAACGAATTCAACCGAAAGCAGACAGCGAACTTCACAATGGTTCCAAACGTACGGGCCAATTTCAACCACCTGTTTGGCGCGCTTTGATTTTGACGTTTCTTTAAACAGGTACGGAAGATTATCAACAACTTTCGTGTTTTGTGCTCTGCGCCTTTGCAAAACAGTGGTTTTAATATGATAAAAACGAATTTTCGCTCGTAAATTTATTTATTTGTTTAGTCCGTACCGTGAGCTGAAAGTGCACACTGCTAGCAATGATGGATTACAACGAGCAGAGTAAGTTTTCCAAGTTCGTTTTGCATACGTTCCGAAAAGCATCAACACATTCGTTTATTTATTTTAGAACTGTTAAAAAAGAAAACGAAATTCGCAAACGATTCGAACTATGTAGCGCTGGCCGAAACATGCATGCTGCTCGGTGAATGGTACAAAGATCGCGAGGAGCATCTGCGCGCCCTGAACGAGTACAAACTGGCGGCCAAAGCGTATGAACGGTTAAACAAACCGAAGGATCTGGGAATCGCGTACAGGATGGTTGGCGAGATGCATGCCTCGCTGGGCCAGTACAAGGAAGCACTGCACAATGTGCAAGCCTACATGCGGGCCGCACTGAGGGCGTCCAATACGAAAGCTTTACAGGAGGCACACACCACCTTGGGGCGAGTATATCTGCAACGGGCCGAATCCTTCCAGCGACAGGGCAAACCATCCGATGCAGAGACCGATTTAGCCGAGGCCGACAAATCCTTCCGTACGGCACTTTCGATTTGCGACGAACTGAAACGGAATCTACCTAAAACCGAACTGATCGACATGCAAGCCCGGGCTCACCTTAACCTCGGCATCACATTGGATACACAGGGCAAAGTGGGTCCGGCGAAGGAAAATATGGAACGAGCAATTCGACTTGCGAAGGAGGCGGATTTATTTGAACTGCTGTATACTTGCTACTACGCAATGGCACTGTCTAGCTCACGGTGGGAAAGTAAGGCCGATTCCGCAGACAGTGAGCATTGTGGGCAAACGCTACGTTTGCTGAATCTCAGCCTGGAGGTAGCGTCTCGGTTATCGAGCCGTGCTTCCAAAATGTGTCAAACCCTAATGCTGATGGGAACGTTCTTCCTGAAGATGGATGATTTTCAAAGCGCTCGACAGACGCTGAAGAGGGCCTACCGGCTTAAGACGCCCGTTGCGGACGATGCGAAACGCATAAACCAAAAGCTGAAAGTGCTGGTGGCTATGTGCCGCATGGAGGATGAGCTGATAACGACTGATGCGACTAATTATACGCGCCGGAAAGAGTTGTACGAGCGCATGGGAGATGGTGCGTGTAAGTTGCGAAATTTCAGCAAAGCTATCGATTACTACAAGCTAATGTTGCAGAATGCCGAAGCAAACGGTGAAGTCGAGCGCCAGCTGCTACCATGCTACGTGAGCCTGTATCAAACGTACATCGATAACAAGCAGTATGAAGAGGCGCTAGAGTATCTATGGAAGGAGCACAACATCATCGCAAACGAACCACAGGAAGCGTACTACACGTTGATGAAAATTGGCAAGCTATACGCGTGTCAGAAGAAATCTTTCTTCGAGATCCAGAACATCTACATGCAGGCGAAGAACGAAGCGAAAAAGCTTCAATCGATCGAGTTGGAACGCGTGGCAGTGCAGCGTGCGATTAAGGTGTTGCGTGCCAACAGTATGAATTTGATGGCGGACAAGTTGGAACAGGACGCAGTATGCGAGGGGATCGATATAGCGAAAGCGGCCGAACCCGATAGTGAAGACTTACTGGACCAAAACCCAACATCAAACGATCTTGCCGATTACGATGTCGAGGAAGAGGAGGAAGAAGAGGAACGTGATACACCAAACGTGGGAGACGAGATCGATCTGGAAGTTGATCTTTCCGATGATTCCGATGGCGATCCGGCCCTCACTATCGGTGAAGACTTGAACAACTCCTCAACAGCGGAAACATCGAGATCCCGCAAACGCGGTAAACGGTTTACTGTTCGACGAAACAAGAAAGGAGAAACACAACTACACCAAGCCGTCATTTCCGGGAATAAAGCTCTCGCCGAGCAATTGCTGCTTGTCGGCCATCCGGTGAATGAGCGTGACTTTGCCGGATGGCTTCCACTGCATGAAGCTTGCATACACGGATATGCCGAAATCGTCACCCTGCTGCTTGATCGTGGAGCACATATAAACGATAAGGGTGGTACCAGTTGTGAAGGCATTACCCCGCTGCATGACGCCTGCCGAAATGGGCATTTGGACGTGATCACGATACTGCTTGATCGTGGAGCTAATGCGACGCAGCGTAATGATTACGGCGATACTGCTCTAAGCATGCTGGATGAATGGCACAACAAACTAAAGGTGCCGTTAACATCCGATGAAATGATCGATTACAAGCGTATTAGAGATCACCTGTTGGCACAATTTGATGCAGCTGCCATTCCAACAACATCACCTTCGACATTGGAAGGTACGGGCTTAAGTACGGCTAGTAAAAAAGCATTTTTAGAAAGACATTCCGATGCGACGGGTTCTTCTTCCCTTGGCTCACCGTGTAAATCGAATGCTTCCGGGTACGTTAATGGCGGTGGAATATCGTTACGCCATCGTAACGTTATATACGATAGAGATGATGATCGATCTTCTAGTGGTGAAGAATCTCCACACGAGGACACGTACGGTAGCGCGAAGAAAAGGAACACTTCTGCTGGTGTTGCGGAGTATCGTAGTGTGATGAAGGCGATGCGCAAACAGCACCTTGATACTGAACCTTCAACAGCGCGAGCCACCTCGCAGAAGAAACGCCAAACGCCCCGTTATGATGTTGAGCAAGAAGAGAAAGACGATTGGCTTATTGATGATATGAAACATACGGTCAAGAAGAGTCGTGCTATACGCGATCGTGATTCTCGTGAAGGTGAACTGAGCAAGTATAAGCCATTATCCACACCAACAAAACCAATCGAATCGCCGAATAAACGCGACCCGAGAACAACGCGTTACTGCGCACTTTACGACACGGACGATGAAGATATGTTTGCGGACCAAGTTGAACTTGGAACGAAACGTTCGCAGCCGAACGGTGACAACCAGAACGCGTTCAACATAATCATGAACAATTCGGCAAAGAGCTTCCGGCGAACCCAATCGCGGCGCAACTCGAATGAATCGCGCTCCTTCTCGTCCGGTCGGCGATCCTCAATTCAACAGTCTTCGCTTCTTGATGCGGGATTCCAGCGCGTATCCAGTCCCACGCTAGATGAAAAGGAAAATTTCATTCCACTGGAATGTTCCTCAGGAACGCCGGTTAAACAATCGCTGGAACCGTTGACTCCACGTACACCTTTGCATCAGGATCGTGTCATCAGGGTAATGCTCGATAATGGGGACACGTACACTGCGACTTACGGCAAAAAGCAGCTGAAGTCATCGCTACAACCGATCGAATGGTTAAGGAACGCGGTAGCCAGACAGTACATTATGTAAGTGATAATGTTTGCTTGCGGTGTTGTAATACTACAAGGGTTTTGTTTGCAGGAAACACGGAAAACGTCCATTAATTGAACTGAACACAGTGGAAGGTGTAGCCGGTTCGGTATCTTCTGTGCTTAATTCCGACACTTTGCAAGCGTTGTTCGAAACGAACTCAACCGCAGGCGCTACCGTGTACGGTCACTTTAAGGGCTGGGAACACGTTGATTTGCAAAAGTTCTACGAAGATTATTGTCAGGAACATGAAATTGGTACGTTCTAGTGCATTGTTTCCAACACATTACTATTATTAAATTGCCTTTTTGCGATCTTTTTCTCGCAGCACATGATAGCAACTTACGGAACCGTTTCATAATGATGGATCGTAACGAAATGATCATCCTGGAAAAGGACGTCTCCTTTACCGTATCACCCACCGTACGGCAGCACGTAATCCCGATGGTTTTTATGGTGACATTCTTCCAACAGGACTGGCTGAAACATTTGGACATATCCTTGAACAGCATCTCGGATGATCTTATGGAAACGCTTGCCCGCTATCTGCCAGCCTGCCGTCAGTTACGTGTTTTACGGTTGTCTAGAAATGTTCTCACCAGCAGAAGTGTCGAGTTGCTTTGCTTCGGGTGTAGGAATGCTTCGGATACGATCAGCGAAGCAACGGGCCCCAATCCGGAAGCGATCGGAGGTGGTTTTTTAAACGAGCTAGATCTAAGTCACAACCCGCTGGAAGATGAGGCATTGGTGCCGCTGAGTCGGTTGTGCAGCAATCTTCCATTCCTTCGTGTGTTGCGTATTCGGTCCGCGGATATTACCCATTTCAGTACCACCCTCTACCCTAGCCTTAAGGTCGATCGTATGGAAACGTTTGACATTTCCGAAAACAGGCTCACGGAACGTTCCGTGGTGTGTCTTCTACAGCAGCTGGCTGAGGGTAAGCTGCGAGAAGCGTATCTCACATCGCTACCATTTCTTTGTCTCAATTTCAAGCCAAAACTGTGGCAAACACTATCCGACAATCGAATGGACGAACTGCGCGTACTCCATCTGGCCAACTGCCGGCTAACGGATGACGAAATAAAATCCACACTTTTGCCCGCCATCGGACGCAACTGTCCATCGTTGACACGATTGGATCTGTCGCGGAATGTTAATCTCACGAAGCGTTCCTTTCTGGCCGTGCTCCGCCACTGTGCCAGTGCCGTGTTTCAGTTGGAAGAAATCGACTTCCACCACGACATACTGCTGTGGATGGATATGGAAACATTCGTTTCAACGGATCAATTGCTGGAACTAATCGAATACAGCCCGACGGCTCGGTATCCTAAACAGATAGACGCCATTCTTCCGGTGTCTTCCAACTATAGTACGGAGCGTACGGAAAGGTTGCTAGCCACTATAGAGCACTTTTGGCGTGCATTGTGGCCATCGACACAATCGTTCATGAGACGGCACGAGAATGGTTTGCAGGTAACGCTGGGCGTTGGTCTCACCATTTAGCGAATGCATTTCGTTTTTGTTGATGCTTTAAGATGTAATATTTTTCTATTAGCTAATAATTACCAAGTAAACAAAATACACATTGTGTAATATCGTCCGTTCATTGAGCGAAATTCCGAACAACTTGTTCAAATAATGTTGCTGCTGCTGTCTGTGTTTATTAGTCTACACTGCTATTTCTGCCTAAATCGTTGATAAGCATTGAACATCGTAAAGAATATCTTACGCAAAGGGCTCTACATAAATGTGGCTTTCACTCCGCTCGTTTTGCTGAAACCGGACCACTGCGGTCACTTAATAATACCACAATTGTTGTACGCACGGGCATCTCCGTGCTAGTTTTTTTGATTATCACTGCAATTGACTACGGTTCGATCGAGCGTTCTCTGGTCCCGAAACAATGCTGGGGGGAGGCAATGCACTAAAGAAGGGGCAACGTTGGAGTTAGGAGTAAAGCGAGGAAGCGAGCTGTTCGTAGATACCGGTCAGCTCATTGTACAGCTGCTTCTTCAGCGTTTTCGACGCACCCAATGGCCGACCGGTCTGAACGTCCGATCTGCTAACGGGCTGTGCGCATCGGTCCAGAATGCGAAGCAAACGGTTGGGGCTTTTCTCCGTCACCAGGATGCCCGGTTCGGTGGCAGTACCTCGAAATATCTATCCGACAGGTAAGTGATCTCGTATCAACTCAAACGAAAAAAGCAAAACCTAATATTTACCTTTTCGCAGACAATTTGCAGATTATTGTTGAGCAAACCGGTCGTACACTGGCGGCTAGTAGTGTTGCAACGGCTGCGACAATCGTGATAACTACAGTCGGCATCTTCCGCACACCAGCGCCCATCCGACAGCTGCCGATCGATCGACACTTCCGTGCTGATGTATCGCAAATCGTGATACTTCATCCGGCTATCGCTGATCCCAAATCCCGCCAACAGTACCGAACACATCTGGAACCGGTTCTGGGCCATCTCCTCCAGGTAGTCCAGTATGAGCACCGCCACCTTCAGATGGTATCGCCACTTGGACAGATCGATGTGGTTCGTGAAGTGGTACCGCCGCTCATCGAACTCAACCGTGTCGAGCAGCTCGGTAATGAACAGATCGCCACAGGTACCGATCACCTGCGGGAAGATCTCCTTCTCCTCGTACAACCGGCTCAACAGGTACTCGTTGTTCTGTATCAAGTTCCAGCTATTGCGCATGCTGGCCCGAAACAGGATGTGATTGTTCTTGTTCTTCAGCTTCAGCAAACTGTTCAGCTTGTCGAACGGTAGCTGCAGATTGTACCGCAGCTCTATATACCGCCGCACTATGCCGACGTACTCCGCTTCCGTTGGAAAGTGTTCCTCGTGCCGGTGGCTATCGATCCAGGACAGCTTCTCATAACTAGCATCCGGCACTGCATGCTGCATAAGAAGGGGAAAATGTAAGTAAATGAGCTATTAACAACAGCCACAAGCGCCCATTACCTTTACCACCACAAACTGTTGAGCTTTACGTGCTAGAAAGCGGTTAGGATTGAAGGAATACTCCGCGGCTTGTGTGTGGTCCGGTGGACAGTGGAATTCCGAGATTGTGTCACCGGCGCACAATTCCGGACACATGTAGCCAGTGACTTCGTTCGTATAATACTGATTGCACTACAAGATACGAACGGTATGAGGAATGTCGAACTGTCTGTGTCGCTGCATTTTCTCAATACACTTACTATTTTCGATATCTTCCACTCAACCAGCACATCAAAACAGTAGTGCATACCGCTCAGCAAGTAGCCGACCACACTCAGCACTACCATCAGCAGGATCACAGCCGTAGTAAGAACACAGTAATGGCGTCTTCTGGGCGAGAATCGGAACCTGCGGGTCATGCTTTTGAACCGACTGTGCAATACCAGTGCACTGTTGCTGCTGATTGTCATTGCGACCGTTTCCGACTAGCGAATGATCCAAAGGTAAGTTAGTGAAATCTAAAAAACACCCTTTCCTTCTATTGTCTCTTAATATCCAAATGTGTTGCTGTTGAATCTTACCTTTTGCTAAATGAAAAGCGTCCCCAGCTCTAAACTTCCGGTCGTTTTGCGCACCAACAAAGCACAACAAAACACAATGGCCGGTATGTTGGTTGGCGGTATGTGCCGTGGCTTGCTTTTTGCGATTGATTGTTACATAAAAACAAATGTCCGCCCTATAAAATGTCACCGTCCCGAACCAAGGACGCAAAATTTGCGTGCGTGCGCCTGTGGTCCCCCATCCGCTCCAAGCTCGGTTAGGGATGTTGTTTTCCTGAGTGACGTCATACCTCACGAAATCCCACGGATCGGAGGTTCGGAACGTTGCATTGCGCATGTGCTCCCTTTTGGTTCGGGCAAATGCATCGGCAAGTAAGCTTACAGAACGTTTTCCCCGCTTGCTGTGGTAAAGTTCACTGTCACCGCGATGCAGTCAGAGGATTCATTCAACTGGAAAGCACGTGGTGTTCTGGTCTTGCATCGGTAGTAGCACGCACGCTCAAAGGCAGCGTGTAGATGTGTATGCATTTTGTTTTTCCATCACTCTTGTTGCACAACAGAAACCATGTTATTGCACTGCACATTTTTGTGGCTGGAATTCTGCCAATAAGCGGCGGTGTCATTGAACGCATTGAGTGCAGGAAATGCGCAGCAGTTTCTTTTATTGGCACAATCAACAATTGCAATTCGTACGTTAATCGAACTGCATCGGGACGCATCGTAGCGAATTTTTGATAGCGCAATGGACCAACTTCCCGTAGATAATCAATGTTTTGTACCTACGAAAGGTCATTACTCGTTCTTATGCCTATTGGGGTCGTTGCACCGGTTTATCGATACTGAACAAAACGTCTGGAGTGACCTACATTCCAGCCATACGACGTTCGAAATGGGATTAGCGTTTTTGGAACTTCTTCCAATCAATTACAAAAATCGCCAATTATGTAAGTTGATGAAGCATTTTTTTGTTCTCACATGTAATAACAATTTGTCATTTTGTTTCTATCCATTTGAAATACATAAATTAGGACAAATTGAATTTTGTAAGTACATTTACCTATGAGAAGATAACACAACAAGAGCACTAGAGAAAACTGAGATATATCGCTCACCTCTCTTACGATTCTCTTTGTTTCTCTTTCTCGATGTGCATCAAACGAGAGTGAAAGTTTTCCAAAAAAATGTATGTTTTAGGCTTGCAAGGTAAGGTAAGGCTATTATGGCCAGAATTGGGAGAGATGCACGTGTTTACATTTCCAATAGAACAAGGATAAGGAAGTAGTCTACTCAATGAATGCCAGCTGAACGGAGTTGTTTAGTTGTAGTAGTAATTTTTTTAATTTTACACTCTATTTTTATAATTAGTACCCGCATAAGTAGTAAATGGAAACAAATCACCATGTGCACACCACATTACAAGCGCCTTCCTTTTGGCAAAATCAAATGTACAATCAAAAAAGGGGCCCAAACTTCAAACATCTCACCGGCATAATAAAACCCGAAAGAACGCATGCGCACTTCGATGCTTTCTTTCACATAAATGCGCGAGAGCGAACGACAGAGAGAAGCATCAGCAAATATTTAAAGAGCACGAAGAAACGCACGCATTTGTTTCGCAATGCACTATGAGAACGAACGCACTCGCGCGCGTACACACGGATTCGCCTCCTGCAAAGAGGCGAGAGCACACCAGCAGCAACAGCAGCAGCCCGACGTTTGACAGCTGAGAGCGTATCAGCTGGTGAGCGCGCGACCTTGCAACGTCCTTCTCTTGACACTTTTGGCTTGGCTAACGACGAACGGACGGAAACCGACCGCTGGCGCTTTCGCGGTGGATTGACCTGGGGAGTCTTTGCCAAAGCGACGTCTGCTACGGAACATCTTTCGAGTGCCTCCGTTTCAGGTGCCACGCTGACACAGAGCACCACAGAAACCCAAACACACACACACACACCCATAGAAACACTACAGCCTCCAACCGCACACGACAAAGTGTGCCAGGCTGGAACACCTCCCACTAAAGTGTTTGCATCGGAATTCTAGAACTCCCACCCGTCAGAAGGTGTCGGTGGGCCCAGGTGTTCTTCAGTGGTGATACAACACTGTGCCCCAATCCCGAAACCGATCAACCTCCACACACCGATTTGTTAGTGCCGAACGGTTTACACCCAGTCAACCGTGCCATACCGGTAAGTCTCAATCTTATCAGAAGGACCAAACACTCCCGCTCACACCTCGGGGGAGCAACACCACAGCAGTTGAAGGAATGTGCTCGAGCTATTAGTTGGTACCATCAAAGTAATCCTTGGATTGAAACACGTGCTCATGTGATGTTCGATTTTGAAAGTATCCTTGCGTTGAACTATTTGCCTCGTGTTACATTGGCGCGCAAAATAAACCAATAAGTTGAAGTGCTTCGTGTATGTGTAAGTGGGAATTTGTGTGACCAATACCAATCCTATCGATCGAGAAGTTCTAAGGACCTTTCCGAGGGTGACCTTTTCCGGATACGTTCGTGCATTTGCAGGAAGCATTATGAGACAATGGGTTTATCCCTAGCTGTTGCTGTTCTACCATTTATCAATTTTCTTTTTTTTCTATTCCATCCACAGCAACGGCAGTTCAGTTACCCTGGGAACGTTAAAACTCACCGCACCCCGAACCAGAGGGACAGAAGCACTATATACCTGTTTGGAAGAATAGCATCCTGTGGCTATTCTATCGCAGAAAGGAGAGAAAAAAAAACATTGCGCTCCGGCAAGCATCCTCTCGTCCGCATCTCTGGCCTAAAGAGCTGTACGAGAGTGCATACTTCCTTCCATTTGGAGGATCAACTTCATACCGATCGTTGGCAGCGATCGTAATGTGGTGCGATTCGAGTGACGGTATCACATGTTCCTGATTGTCCCTGGAACTAAACGGTCAGTGCTTAGTGAGGTGCTAAAGTGAAACTATTCCTCTAGAAGGAATTCAAGGTTCAGTGGTTTGAACGGAGTTAGTGTGTGTGTTTTGTGGAGGTGCTCGAAAGATTACGAAAGATTTCGAAATCAGCTGCAATCTGCTAGTGCACAACAGAAGCAAAAAGTGAGAATTTACTTGTAAGCGAAATCTTCACCAGAACCCTTCGAAAGTGCACTAAGGGAAATTGTTCGTTTGTTTGTTGGTAAAAAAATAAACAAACCATCCTGAAACACACGCCCACACGCCAGTAATATATGCAGTTCCCATCGATCACATGTCTGTCCCCGCAATACGCACACTCTTACGAAGCATCACTGTCCTCAACTGAATTCTTCTTGCCCAAGGTGCCCACAAACACAACACACGTACACAAACAAAATCTTTCTCTCGGTGCTGCAAGTGCTACATTGTCTAGTGGCGGTGCTGATATTTCTTGTATAATGCTACATAGCCTCATAGTGATTTTATCAATCTCCCGTGTGTCTGCTGTGTGACGTGTTGCGCGTTATCCTTCGGCGTGGTGCTCACAAAACGCCCGCTAAGTGCATCGAAATTTTGTGCTCCCTGATCAGTGTGCGCGACGATCCACGATCGTGGTGAAGGAACGGGTTCCGGTTACGAACGGACCTGCCCAGCATCAGCAGCCACAGTGCAAGGAGTGGCCACTTTGGCGTCCACACTGTTGCCCCTCCGTGGCTGCCAGCAACGACCCACCAGACTGTTACGGTACGCAAATTCTGCGACCGCCCCACGCGTCGACCTTAACCGGGAGTTTCGCAGTCGAGCAGCTGATCCGGCATCTGTTCGGCGCCGATCAGCCAACCATCATCGTCACAGTGACAGCGATTGTTATAGGACTTCTAATAGAGCTACGGTAAGTCAGCGGCTCCGTGTGGGGTGTTTTGGCACGCATGCGCGCATGATCGTGAACCGATTTTCGGCTTCGCTGCTACGGTGGGATCTTCTTGTCTGTAGCTCCACGAAATCATTATGACCTCCATTTGAACTTCTTCCAGCCGGTGTCCGGCTGCTACGTAAGAGACCACGCGTACACGCAATGATGGGTTCGATCCAATTTTTCACTTTCCCCCATTCGCTCAGCCACCAGCAGCGTGGATATTGCACAAGTATGCGTGTTTGTATGGGCGCACATGACGATTGATGGGGAGATATTCAACACTTGAAGTCTTCCCACAGCTCGTGATCCGCCCCCCTATCTCTCTTTTGATCTAAATTCTATGATGTGGAATTCGGAACCTACTCTTATTTAATCACTGTGCAAAAGTTTCATCGATTTTTCTGCTGTGCAAATGATGCAACTCCCATTAATTTTTTCAATTGTGTTTGAAGATATTAAACTTTATTCAAATCAGCTGGAAATGATACCCCACACCGGTTGATCTGTTACGATCAGGATCTCTGCGAAATCTTCCCAAACATACACTTTGCACATCCGTTCACACATCTAACGGGGGGTGTTGCTTTCTCTTTCCTTATTGAAAGAAAAATCTATTTTGAAATCCCGTGTGCGCGACCTGCTAATATCCTGTATTGCAGCAGCTATTTGTGTGTGTGTATGAGTTGCTTAAAAATAAACACCCAAATCGTATCAATTTTGTTGTTTGTCGCCATTCCGCTACAAGTCGAGATCTGCGGTATATTTGTTATATCGGTTCCCAATGTAAGGAGTTGATGCAAATTTGCTCTAACGAACTCTTTTCGGTTACGTGTAGTTGTAGGACCATTACGGGCAAAACATTGTCCGCGGGTGACGTACCGACGTATCCACGGGATTGAGAAGGTGTTTCTGCTCCCGCGTCAAGGATGCACAGGTAGATCACGGTGAAATGTCACGATCAGGTGATGATTGACGCTATTGGACGGTTACGGATTGGGGGCCAATGGCCGAGCCCATCCTCAACCATTCCAATCAGCAATCCGAATGGGAAACTAGCTGATCATCCCACGCCAATGTCGATACGCTCGTGCATGCTGTATTTAGACGGGCGGGATTTCATCAACTGACCGTACCGGGGTAGCCAGACAGTCTGACGATCGGGGCAATAAATTACGCCGCCAGGCATTGGAAACATGGCGCCGTGCTGAGGGTCAGATGATCGAATGTAATGCAGAATTAAAACTTTGATTTGTAATTCTATTTTCTCTAAAGAAAAGTGTATCAGTTTTTCATGAAGCTACTCGGGTATTTATACACCTGTTGTTAGGCGCGTGTTGTTGTGGCTATTTATAGATAATCTCTCCAATTACTTTATTACCCTGTTGGGCTATCGATCGAAATACTAATCCATATCATTATGATGGTTCCATTTTTAGTACAGCGTACCGAATGCAATTAACAACTGTTATACGCCCATAAACGAAACTGCATTGTCAGAGGTAGGCGAAGCTGCCCACACCCACAGTCCCGGAGTCCATACACAAACATGACGAAATGCATTCGAGAAACGCAACACAGTATATCTTTCGACGCGCACCCATCCCGCCCACGGTGGGGTAAATGTCATTTGAAGGTGACCACTCGCTCCGGAGCATATATGTACATTTGCTTCGTTTCTTGCCCCACACACTGTATGTTGGGGGGGGGGGGGGGGGGGAGTAGGATCTGGCCAAATTTACGACATACTGTGCATGGTATAGAACCAAGGCCCAAATCCAATCTCTCTCTCTCTAGTGCACCTTTTCTTCATCTCGTAGTTCTTCTGGTGCGTTTCTATTAGTGCTGACGACACTTTGAAAACACTTTCAGCATCAATGACCAATCCTAATGGGATTGCATCATTTCTCCTGTGTGCATTGATCCTTTTGCTCCGACAAGTTACCGTCTGCATAAGGCGGACATCTTTTTTTTTGAGACACGCGCACGTGCCTCATATCTTTGCCCTTGACCGTGGTCGTTTTGTTGCTTAAATTTATAAATTGAGAGATTCGTTCCAAATTAACTGTCCACTGAACCGCCGGTGCAAACGATCACTGAGCAGTACGAACCGACCACCAGGCGTCTCCATGGGACTTTCTTCCGTGTGAATTTAATTCGTTTCCGATGAGCGTCGTTTGTGGACAGCATTAAATGATGATTGTAGTTTGTCATTCTACCGTAAATTAAGAGTCACCTTCCACTACAGTGGGTGAAAAATCGTTTTTCTTTTACTGGGCAGTCCTTTATATCTTTATTCCAAGCTTACGTTAACTTTGGAATTCTTTCTTTTATTTCAAACCAAAAATTATACTCACTTACAATCTTTTAACTAGCACAGCTTAATCTCATAATCGTGTCACAGCCAATAAAGCAACTCCACACAGTCCGGGAGATAATGCCCGTGTGATAACCATCTGCGAAGCGCGCTGCTATTCGAGTGATTCATTTGATTGGCACTGAACAAACCACATTTTTGGCCTTGACAGTGAGAACATACCGGGGACTGTAAATGGGCTTGTTTGGACTGGGTTTTGCTTTATGTGGAATTTTACGACCAAACGCTGCAAGAGATGAACCAAATTTCGTGTGCGCCTTCCAATTTGTTGTCAATTAATTTTGTTCTTTCCTCTGGATTCAGATTTATATATTTCTACTCTCTCCCTCACTGTCTCAGAGTCGGATTTGTGGTGTGTTAATGTATGAACCATCTCAGCTGTTGTTATCTGCAATCGTGTTGGTAAACATTCAGCAAACGAATTCACAACCGCGCGACGCTTGCGAGACGCCGGAGCATAACCTGCACAGACAAACGGCAAGCTGACCGATAACGCCACTGTTTATTGTTTGCGGTGTACGCTGATAGACGGGTGGACGGATTACACCGGTCCAGGCCGATGGGTTTGGTGCAACGGTTCATGTTTACCCACGATTAGGAAGTGCATCCGAGTGCCCCTCGGCAAACGGGATCGAACTCGTAGCGCCGGCTGCTGCTCCTGACCGTTGTTGGCACTTTGGTTCGTGTGTCTGTAGCCTCATTTTCATGCAATGGAACTACTACACACTACGGCATAGTGTACGCCACGTGAGACTTGCATGAAACTCACATGTGTCTGGTGCAATATGCACTCTCTTTAATTAAGTGATACACTATAGGCAATAAGGCTGCCTTCTGGAAGTAATTGGCATTGGAAATTAGAAAAGTTGATTTCTGCTAATCATGTTGAAATAGTTCCGCCGTTATAAATAGGTACCATTTACATACTGTAACCTCAACTTCAATAGTTCTACAGCAAGAACCATTTCCAATGTTTCATAAACATCTCATTTTCGACGAACAGCGAATCACTCAGCATCGTTACGCGAACCGTTACATCATGGGTAGGCACGTGGCAGATAGTGGCCTGGTGTGAATTAGTTCTCTCGGGTATATACTACTATTGCCACAGTAGTTTAGGACCTAGGTAGTGGTCCAGCTTTGGTTATGATGACAGTGTATAAAAACTTGTAAACTTACTTTACCTTGTCAAGCATTTATTGCCAGAAATGCTTTTTTAAATAAATCACACAATAATAAATGAAATACTATTTTATTTATCTTATTTTTAAAGTAAAATACATACTTGCAGGAGATTTTTGTAGGATGCCATCTTTTTTAAACTAAAGTCTCGAAAATTCAAAGTTTAATTCCACTTCTACATCTTCTAAATTCCACTTCAATTTGAAAAAAAAAGAAATGGTTCCTACTTCACCATATTACATACAAAAACAATTGTGTAAGAACTACACTAGGGGACATAAATATAAAGTCATAGATATATTAAAACATCCTTATCTTTTTTTTTTTTTTATTCATCAGTTACGGCCAGGCCGTATTGCTTATAACTATGATCTTAAATCTAAACTTAATGAAATATGCAATTCACATTGGTTGGGAGACATTTCCTTCTCCGAACCGTGAAAGGGCACCTTATCCCGGGTGTACTCGGTTAAAACATCCTTATCTCATTGGAACAGAAACATGAACACATATTTTTGTAATTCTTTGTATTTTTTTTTTATTATAGTATTCTTTACGAAATTGTACTTTACGATGTTTTCGAATGTTTTTGAAGTAGCTAGGTGATAGAGGAAATAGTGGCGCCGGTCTCATAGGGCGAAATACGTATCGTATCGTATCGCCCATTCGGGCAATTCCCTCGTACGCAGGACTGACTATCCTGTTGTGGGTAAATTCAAGTCACGAAAGCCAGAAATGGCAGGTCAAAACCTCCCAAGGTTATGTTTTTGAAAACGATATCCGGTAAATGGCATCCCTCATTAGCAGTACAACAGTTCCCCGATATACGCTAATGTTTGGAACCGGACGCAATAGCGTATCTCGAGTTTTCGCGAGAATCGAATTTCCTTGAAAATATCGTTTATAATTCAGATTCGAGAGTTGAAAAATAGAAATGTCCAAGCGATCGGGCAAGAACAAATTCTTCAGACCATCTTTAATTAGTGGACTATTGCTGCACAACTGAAAAATTTATTAAGTCAAAAAAGCGCTAAGTTTCCCATGTAGACTTCAAAAATCATTGAAAAAATCAATGATCTGTCATTCTCCAAACAATAGCGTATTGTGAAATCGCGTATATCGATCCTTTTTTTAACATACCCACGGGAATGATATCAATGACGTGACGGATACTACTTCAAGAAATCCGGGGCTTTAAAATATCCAAGGGGACAAAATTGGGAAAGTACATCGGCCATGGCCCTTAAAGAGAGGTTGTGCTCAAGGAAGTAATTCCTCAAAAACTCAATTGATGTTTTCACCGTGTGTATGCTGGAGCTCTTCCGACCTATTGGAGCCATAAGTCTCCAGGATTCATTTCTGTTTTATAAGGAAATGGGTTGCCTGCTCCTGGACCCGGGCGTGTGATTGCCGCTCCTAAGGAACATGGCCGGTCACTTGGTGATGCGTGTTTAGATGAGGTCAGGGACACTTGAACACTGTCTCTCGGACTTGTCGCCTACCTGCAGCCTAGCACAGATGCTAAAATGTAACCTGTTGTTAATCTTTTGCGTATAGTTGTAACTTTTATAAATAAGTGATTTTACCGATACAACAATTCCTTCATATACAATTTCTCAATTCAAACAATTTCTTTTTTTTCTGTAGAAAATATGGCTCCAAGGTTTTTCTGTAGCGATCTGGATTTACTCAGACATGGGTTCCTCACCTTCTCAATGTTTCTGGGAGTTTTGGATATCGTTTAACCATTTAGACCTCTCTTTTGTCCAAATTTCTCTACACGATTCTACCCACTAGACAATTCTTTTTAGCGATTTAGTGCTTTGGAATCCCAGAACGGAATGAAAGGGAGGGTCCAATATCGGTATTCAGATGTGCTATATACATTCTAAATCTGGCCAAAAGCTGACAAAGCGTGAGTGGGGAAGAAATGTGTCTGTTTAATGGACCGTTTTTGTGGTCACTACTTCTGAGCCCAGACCGACCGTTAGTTATAAGACTAAAAGACTAAGGCGCTAAAATTTGTAATTTGACTATTCTCCTATTTTTACTGTATAGCGTTGAGACCTCAAGGTCTTATAGATTTCTGAGAATATCTTAATCTCTAGAATAGAGAATTAAAATCATTCAATCATTTCAAAAAAATCATTCAGTATCATTGTTTTGATCATATTGTCAGTCTCCCATTTTCCAAGTCTCAGTACTGCTGTTCAGTGCAGTCTGCTTAATTACAATGAAAATGAGTTCAAAATAAATAAAGGTTTGTTAATAAAAACGAATGGTGATTGGTCGGAAATTAGTAATGTGTCGTGTTGTTATGTTTATTGCCACCAATGTATTACGCACCGTGGTTGTCCCGAGTAAGTCTAGTGACGTGATCAACCGTCACCGAAGTTATGTCGATTCTTTTCTCATTTACACGTCTCTAGCATATCTTCTTGTGTATTGTCCCAATACACGTCTACGGTGCGCCATATTTTGGTAACTGAATTATCAGGATATTCATGTTTCATCCCATACCACACACTTCACATTCAATAACGCCAAAAACCCGTCCCTCACACCCACACCATAATGCATCCTAGTGTCGGTAGTTTACCATTGAACGTCATCTATAATTAAATAGTAGGTGCTCATGACACCACGCATACCATTTCCAACGATGGCGCAATCATTTGCCAGTAGACGTTTCCTCCACTTCGCTTTAATTACTATTATCGGCTCCGTCTGACACTGACAGACGATGGTTAGCGGACCACTGACGAACGAGCTCGGATCGAAATCGGTCTAACCGCCGGCTCGAACACAGACCGACCCGCGCGCCGGTTCGTGTCGCGCCAGCCTGTTCGCTTCGTCCGGATCGAATCCCCTACACGCGTGCGACATTGACATTAGTCTTTTTTTAGGCTACAACAAAAGAGTTCGTCCTCCGGGCCCGATCGGCAACATTGCTGCTTCCCCATTGATCGCGACCGTACACTTGTATCAATGGCACATGCCTTTAAAGTTTCGCTTACATCTCTACAGTTAAGCAAAACCATCTGATTGCGTATGATGGTGTGATGGCGAGAACACCAAACGCCCTCAAGAGCGTGTTGGGTATTATTTGTTTAGTTTTAGTGTTATCGCCACTACGCTTGTTTCGTTCCTTGGTTGTTGTTGATGCTAAGAATAGGATCCCTTTCGCAGCATCGATCGGTCTCAACCGGATTTTCTTAACCGTTGCTGCTCATCCTGCTGTGTCCTCCCTTTGTTCCGGCTCAGTTGGATGGTTACACGCGCACGCATTTTCTTGTTCTTCTGGTGCTTCTTTTCTTCTTCCCCGTTCCTTGCGCGTGTCTCAATGCTCAAGCAGGGATCAGCTGACATAATGTTGTTGTGGCCGCACAACTTAATTATCCTTTCAACTTTATCTCTTCCAGATTACATGAAGCTTGGTCACTCTACGTCTGGTGGTGGATCATTTTGATCAGGTTCTTATTGATTTTTGTTTACTTTCGTTTCTTTTTTTTTGTAAGACACGTTTGTTCTAGTGTTCTCGGTTATGGTTGTGTCCGTTTTACGTGTTTTATATTGTTTTGTCGATTTTTGTTTAAAAGTTTTACACATTATCACATTTTTTCTTCCCGAACTCGTTTGTTCTATTGCAATAGAAATATTCGTTAAGGAAAAGAATCAGCTTACATTGCTTAGAGAACTGCTTTACATTAAATTTCACCACAATTTATAAATCACTTCAATTCCGTTCGAAATATGGCCGATTGCTTCGCTTTCCTTCTTTCTCCTTTTGCGCCGCACAAAACTGCTTCCTTGATTCGTTGCCGGCGATCGTCACAGGAACAGGATCGTACGATACGTGAATGCAAAAGGCGCCAGACAACAGTATTTATAGAAAGTTTGTAATTTAAAAAAGAAAAGAAATACTCCCATAAGCTCGATGACGATTTTCAGCTTTACGTACTTGAACCATGCATGGCTTGAATCGAATTGTTGTTGACTGTTGGATGTTGCACAAATGATAATGGCTTTATACTAAAATTCACCAATAAAACCAGTTTTCTTTAGAGCAAACGAAACAAAAGACATGTCTTTCTGAAAAGCAAAGAGAGGGAGCCTGTTTTGATTACTATTCCCACACTAGCCGTGCTAAGACGGAAGCATTGAAATTCAATGCAGAAGAAGAGAAAAGGAAAGTCCGATCGAAAGTGCAGCGGGGCCAGTAACCGAATCGAAAATGTTCCCACTTTTGAAATCTTCTGTTGGGCAGAAGCAAAATAAAACGAAAACAACAAACAAACATCGCCCCGAGAGCAAGATTCGCAATTTAATTCATCAACCTCACACCCTTTGGAAAGGCAAAAACATGCGTCAGCAGCGGTCCGCGTTCTAGTTGTACGGCATTCGTGCCATAAATAAATTTAATTGAAAAAAAAAAACGAACACACTTATACACGAGCCAGGGTCTATAACGTGCGTTTGACAGAGAGCAGGACGATGGTGATGAGAAGATCGTTCAGAATGAAGGGAAAAAAATCAGTTTGCAAACGATATCTTGAGAGCCATTTGGCAAATATTTCTATTTGTTTCCATCCCGATGTATAGATTTAGCAAATGCAAATCCAATCCATGTGCGGTGATCGTCCCATGCTGGGGTAGCATGTGATCGTGCCGATGCCGAATAATTGCAAAACCATTCCATTCCGCTTGCTTCTTTAGTGCTTTTTTGCTTTGGAAAGTAATTCGATAGGGCTTTCGAGTGCTTAATTGTCCGGATGTCTGACAAGAATCTTGGAGGATAAATCTCGTCGGTAATTGCTCGAACACTCGCATCAATAATGTCCTTATCGTTATTGGTTCGTTGTCGAAATTTTCAAAACCGATCGCTTCCATTAACCATCTGGCATACGTTTTTAACAATTCACATACTCACCAATACATGTAGCAGTACCTTCCTTTTCGGTGGACCATCATTTCAATTGTGTCTTGTCTGTTTGTGGGTTTTTCTCCAACAGAAACTGCCTTGCTTCCATGACCACATCGGGCGATCCGTCAGCGACTGGACCTGACAGACCGTGCGGGATCACCGCACTGCTGCCGATCAGTATGTCTTGCCGGAGCCGTGCCGAAGCCTTCGCCCGAAGCTTACAGTCACGTCTGCGGAACCTTGGCTCCCAGGTAAGCGTGCATGGCCCTCAAGAGCTACGTTCTCTGTATCCCGTTCCTGTGTTTGATAGAAATTGGTCTCATAGAACACCTCCCATTGATCTATACAATGTTTTTCCTACTTTATTATTAAATTCTACAAAACATGAGCATGTTGTTGATCATATCTTCATACTTATCCCGAGTGTCTCACTATATTCCTTTAGTAATACCTGTGCACGTAAATTAACTTTACAGGAGATTTACCCTAACAGCAGTTGGTTCGATCAATCGTGGTAATGATCGCGGATTTGCATCCCTGTGCGCTGGAAGCAAAGTGTTTGACCGACAGGTTGATATAGTCTATACGGACTTCACGGCATTTGATCGAGTCCTCCATTCTTTTATCCTAACCAAGGATAAAAAAGGCTTGGTGTTTCTTAGATCCTTGTCTTGTGGTGTAAATCTTTGTCTTATCGTTAGCTTGTGAATTGAAATCGTTTTCTCTTTTTTCGATGTGTTCCCGTCTTCATCTGGGAAGCGCGTTAGAACCTCTTCTGTTCCTACTGTTAATGATGTTAGTGTTACCTTCCCACCATCCTTCCACCTCCTTTATATTGATCTCTCCTATTATTTCTCTATGTGATTGTCACATCCTTCTAAACCTCCTTAAAGTGTATTCCTGAGTGTCTTAACTTTGCCCTTTGCCTCCTTAGCCCGTGATCTTGAGATTTATATAGACACTTAGCTTTCGTTTAATTCTCATGTTAATTATATATGTGAGAATGCGATGAAAACTTTTGGTGTCATCCTCAAAATTACTGCTGATTTTTTCATGAACCCTATGTGTTTTTTAAACTTTGTAATGTTGTGATGCTGTGGGGCGGACCGGTGATCGAGGCGATAACGGCGCTGGTCTCACACGGCAAGACCGGGGTTCAAATCCCATCTGGGCCGTTCCCACGTAGTGAGGACTGACTATCCAACTACGTGGTATCAATAAGTCTAGTAAGCCAGAAATGGCAGGCATGACCGAGAGCAGGTCGTTAGGCCAAAGAAGAAGAATGTTGTGATGCATCATTGGTTTCCGACGTACTCAATCCATTCTCCGGGAGTGATCATATCGAAAGAGTACAGCTGTTTCTCGCTAGAATTGTCTTTAGACGTCTCCAAAGCTGATCAAATTCTCCTCAAACTGATCTAGATGTCAATTTCATGGCTTCGGACATTTTGGAATGTAGACACATGGTTCTATTTGTTGTTAGTTTCCTATTATATGAGGTTGATGCTCCTGAACTCCTTTCCCATTCTACATCGTTGTACTACTTCCTGTTACCCGTTACCAGTCGTACGAGTTTTTTAACGTATTTTTGTGTGTTCTTTGCAGGGCAGCACCGGTGATGACGATGACGACGAAGGACGACTCACGACGGAGGAGGAACAACAGCAACAGCACACGGAAAACACATGGCTATCGACGAGTTCGAACGACCAGACAGGTGTAACGAGTCTGCAGCCACTGCGCATGATAGTTGCCAACGAGGCCGACTCCTGCTTTGACTTTGGGCTGGAAGCGGAAAGCCCTAGCTCCCCGGTGGAAGAATGCGAGTACACACGGTTGATTGAAACGGCCACAGCAACACCGACCAGTTTGCCATCGATCGCGACGTCGGGCAATGAGTCGGCAGTGGTAGTGCAAGCGCCCGAATCAGGCTACGTCTGCTCCTCACCCTGCTCCACTCCACAAAGTTCGGCCGCCAGCAGTCAGAGCAGTTCCTCCGACTGTCAGTTCTACGATCCGGACAGTTCCGATCCGGAGCAACGATCGGTTAGCGGATGTGAGTACTACGATTGCACGATCGTGCCCGTTGGTTTGCGATCGACGGGAACTGGACCGTACACCTGTCCAACTGTCGTGCACACAGCAACTGGCGTTACCACTGTCCAGCCTGGGGCCAATCTCACCGAGATTGATGACAGTATCCCACACAAGCCTACAGTAGCTACCTCACCGAATAATCCCTTTACCGGCGTAAGTCTATCTAGTCAGACGGCGAACGGACACATCCCGGGGTATACCGCAGCCGGTACACTGGACAGTGACAGCTGTTCCGAGTCACTTCCACCGTCACAGTCAACCGAATCGAACATCTCCACTTTCACGGGGATGAGTTCGAATTCGAACAGCACCCTGCAGGACGTCACCATGGAACCGCTGGACGACCAGACGGGTTCGGATGTCCCGGACAGTGCCTACAGTTCCGCGTCCCATCGGTTGGGTAACGGGCATGCGATCATGCCCCGTGGTACAATCATTAACGCCGATACCGAACTTGGGCTGATGGGACACGGGCTCAAGTACGAAGAAGAGGACTCCGAGGTGAAGACCGGCGTACAAAGCGCCCCCCAACAGAGTGCGTCCATCCAGATAGCGGAGGTTGAAAAGATGCTTCACGATTGTACAATGTCCAGTCGGGAGCAGCAGGAGTGTGTGCAGAACAATCACGAGCACGGTCGTTACGGTGAGGAAGATGATGAGGATGAGCGAAAGCATGGCCGCCGGGCAACGATGTCGTCGGGCGATGAGGATGAGGAGGAAAGCAAACCTCAACGCATAAGGCGATGTTCGTCGTTGAAAACTGGTAAAACCCCACCCGGTACACCGGGACGAAAGAAGATTGTCCGGTTTGCCGATGTGCTGGGGCTTGATCTGACCGACGTGCGGACGTTTATGGACGAGGTGCCGAAGGTTCCCCAGTCCGCGTACGAGGATCTCACGATCGTGCCGGTGGTGGAGCAACCGATGCCGGAGATCATAAGCCTCGGTCCGAAGGCGGATCGGGTGCTGGTGCCACTGTTCCAGCAGCCGGGCGCACTGCCCTGCTTCCTTGACCGGGTGCGCGAAAAGCAGGTGAATCTGGAAAACGCGGCTGTAACCGATCCGATCACGCTCACCATCACTGGGACAGTGCGGGTGCGCAACTTGGACTTCCACAAGTCCGTGTACGTGCGGTATACGCTCGATAATTGGCGCAGCTACTCCGACCTGCAGGCGGTATATGCGGAGAACTCGTGCGATGGGTTTTCGGACAAGTTTAGCTTCACGCTGCACGGCAACTCGGTGCAGGTGGGACAGCGCATCGAGATGGCGATTCGGTTTCACTGCAGAGGTGAACAGTTCTGGGATAGCAATTACGACACCAACTACGTCTTCCAGTGTTTGCCGATCACTCAACCGACGCCGATGATGGCGGCCCGTCCACTAACCGGACCGTCCGCCCTGTTACCAGCCTCGGAACCGGCATGGTGCAGCAATTTCTACTAATAAGCACACACGAAATTTGCAAGCAAAACTCAAACTATGTGCCATCCCCCGTGTGCTCTCCCACCAAAAAGATACGAGGATGCGCTTGGCTGGCCATCGGTTCGTTCGGCAGGGACGTAGTATTAATGAACTGTTTCTTTTTATTCGAACTTTAAGATATCGCATCGAGTGCGTTGTTTCACTTGCAAACGAAAATGGAGTTGGTGTAGAAAGAGTACGAAACAATTACCCAAACAATAGTAAGTGCAAAATGTGAAGAGATTGCGCAAACAAATTTCAGTTATGAAAATTGATAACGAACAAGGTAAAGTATTGGTTTTAAGCGAAATTGTCCTTGCCATCCCATTATCCACGCAAAGATGAATGATCCCTGTTGAAAGCTTTAGTAGAATAAAAACCAAACATAGACACTAAAACGAGCACGGGATGAGAATGGAACAGATACGAAACGTTCTGCGGAGCAGAAAAGCAGAGCGTACAACGTGTATATGAGAATGTTGTTTGAGAGGCGTTTGAAACTCGTTATGTTTGCGAAAGTTTATGTTATATATACATATAGGTACGTGTATATGTGTGGATAGCCAAAAAGGGACAAAACTCACCAGCACCAGCAGTGTGTGGCGTGTAAATAACGATTGCAAAGCTAGTGAATGAGCAAAACGGCCCAAAGTCTTGCGGAGCGAGCAAAAATCGAAAGAAAAATTACAATTTTAGACACACCATATGTGGGTGCGTGTGTCCCCATCCCGAACCCGACCGCAGGCCCAAATTGGCCACAGAATCTGATAGACAGAAGAGACAAAAGATAACCTTTTAAAGGCTCTAAACAAAACAAAAAAACGTACTACCAACAATTAGATGTTGTAGAGGACGATTGTAGGTATAGGAAAATGAGAAGGAAATGCAACATTATAATAAACATTGTGTCTTATGATGTAAATCAGAGCATTGTAGCGAACTGGATGGCGATCCCCTCTCCCTCACATTAGAGTATAATATCATCCCAAAGTTTAGTAATGGTAGGATTAGCAATACTGAAATGTAATTATTATGCTGTCAGACAGGGGAAAAATTAGGAACTGCATCCCAAGTGCACGGAAACATGACACACTTCACGGCGGAAGCTAACTTCATTACACCGCGGTCAACTCTGTACGGAGGCCAGTTTTACTCAGTTAGAAGAAGTTTGAATAAAGTGAGCATTAATGAACCATTAGACTGAACTCTTTGAGCTTTTTTTGTGTGGAAAGCTGAGTGTGATAAGAGAACGAGTGATTGATGATAGGAAGGAGAAAAAAAGCACGCAAAAGTTCAGCTATACACTTTCTATCGTACCTTTATTACACCGGTTACGTCTAACGTACCAACCTTGCTTCTTTCGTTGCATCGTGCACCATTTTGTGCATTCCATCATCACGATCATCCGCATCCTCATCGGCGATCGCATCCACGTCAACTTTCCGTATCGAGTGCTGCTTCTTTCGCTTGTGGCGAAGCTTGGGATTTTTCACCGCCTCAAACCCATCCGGCTGGGGCTGTTTGAACTGTTCCCAGGGATGGTCCCGCACAATGCCAAGCGCTTGGTCCAGGGCTAGCCCCTGCAAACCCATATGCTCCCGCCACGCGTCCAGATGCATCCGGTACCGGTTGTACTCCATCTTGAACGTGTCCCGGCCCTTTGCCCGCGGTTTGGCATCGTAGTCGCGGTCCCGCTTTTCGCACACCTTGCCAAACTCCTCCAGATGGCGCAGGAACGGTTCGTTCGGTTTCAATCGCTCGCGCTTGACAATGTTCAGCACCTCCGTTACGTAGCGGAAGTTGTTCCTAGCGCAGCCCTGCCGCAGCATAGCGCCGAGAATTTGTATGTTCATGCGCACGTCCGCTTGGGCCATCATTTTGAGCAACGAGCGGGCTTCCTCCTGGTTCTGGCATCCGAGTGCCAGCACACCATAGGTGACGATGTCCGGTTCCAGGTTTGCAGCCTCGATCATGTACAGCACTTCCTGTGTGAAGAAAGAAAACTATAATCAGAAAACCCAAAACACAAAGAAACAACAACTTTACGCACCCTTGCTCCTTCGTAGTCGAACCGCATCGATCGTTTCTTGATGAGAATGTTAAAGAAATCGATATCGCACCCCAGCTTCAGCTGCTTTATGGTAGCCAGCAGCTGTTTCTCGGCTGCATACGTCGGAGGAATCACATCCAGCAGCTCGGTCATGGTACGTATGTCCGGCTCCACCATGCAACGTTTCATTTCGGCCAAAACGTTCGACGAGCCGCCCAACAGTAGTAAACGATCTTCCGCTTTGCGCACCTCGCCCAGCTTCACCAAGCTTCCCAAATGCGGCGTTGGCGATAGCAGATCCGGCACACCTTCGTGGTTGAATCGTTCCGTGAGTTCACTGTTTACGGTAGTGATTTGTAGCGATGGTGTACTTTCGTCGTCGAAAGGTTCCCTTCTTCCTATTACACTTTCCGCATTTTGTTCTTTTTCTGCGGTCGCTAACTGCTGCTGCGGATGTGCAATACTTTGGGTGAGGATTTGTTCGATTGTTTGTTCCATCGTTTCTAACTCCCCGAGCTGGCAGTCCCGTACGCAGCGGAGCAACAGATTGAACGAGTACCGATCGGGACTGATCTTCATACGATGCATCCTGTGCCACACTAGCAACGCATGTCGGAACCCATACTCCCGGTCGCTGATGCATGCCTGCAGCAAAAAGTTGATCGTGTCGGTTGCGACATTCAGCCTGCGCGCTACCATTTCATCGGCCAGCTGAAAGGCGGTCTTCAGATCACCGCAGCGACCGTACGCTTTGATCATGGCGTTGTAATTCGTTTCGTTCGGTTCGTACCCTTTCTCTAGCATGATCTCGCGCAGATGGTTTGCACGCTTCAGCCCATCGCCAAGGAACGGTGAGATGGCACATGCATTAAACAACGACGTATACGTCCCCCCAGTCACTTTCAGCCCGTGTTGCTTCATTTTGTTGTACAGCTGAAACGCTTTCTTGCTGTATCCGACCCGTGCACATCCTCCAATCAGCAGGTTAAAGTGATAGTTTGCCGGCTTCACCCGATCCTGCTTCATGCGCACCTCGACCACATCCAGCGCTTCCCGGATGCGATTGTTTTTCAAATGATCCTTTATCATATCGGCATACTGGCGAACGGAAAGCTTCTGTCGCTGGGAGGGTAGGTTTTGTAGGAAGTCTTCCTCCTTAAGATCCCCCTGGTCGGGTGTGTCCGGTTCATCCGCTTGGGGCGATAGTGTTCCGAAATGATCCGGGCTGTGTACCGCCTCTAGATTGTAAAACTCATCTTTTCTGTTTTGCTTTTTTGCAAAGACGGTTGTAGATCCGCACAATCCTCTCGAGATGTAGTATGGCTGCCGGAATAGTCGTGTGCGGAACAGGCGGAGGGTGTTTAACACAATTGTGGACATTTTATTAAAACACTTAAACCATTTTTCCACTAAAAAAAACCGGCATAACGATCGCTTCGGGAAAGCATGTGTTTATGTTTACCCACAGCTGACGTTTCATAACTGTCAAAGTCAGCTGCCTGTTGGCTTATGGCTCCTCTACACAAATGCACTCTTCCGAGATCGCGTTTATTTATGATAATCGAAAAATTATCAAACAAACGTTCGATTTATAAGCAGCTTTTTGATCCTTTCTTGCACTAAAATTGATTGCTAAATCAAAGGCAATTTATTTTCCATCTCTCTCCCTGTTCACGTTGCAATTGAATTGACAATTGACTTCAACCGCAACAATCAGCTGTCACTATTTACAAACAAACCAACAACCGTGTTGAATCAACATTCGACAGTTGAACGTCTAGGCAATTACATCTATTCAAAGCGACTGTTACAACGAAAAAAAGAAGTGAGGAAACACGTGGAAAGTGAAAGTGAAAGTGAAAGTATTTCGTGATCGGTGAACAAAAAAACACAGAAAAGGGAATACAAACGTTTAAAGAAAGGGCGGAAGCCTGAGCATGGGGGTCGATGATCCAGGAGGGGGAATTCCCCTCCATAATTATTACAACGTTCTAAGGTCCGACGAAAGAACAAATGGCTTTGAGGAGCCAAAA
>KB663628.1:0-12116 GCA_000349025.1 Anopheles minimus | reverse complement strand
AAAAAAAAAGGAAGGACAAAGTTCGAACCGGAATCGCAGATGGTCAAATTGTTTGACCTCAGTTTGTACGGGGTAATAAAAGCAAAAAGGGATCGATTTGTTGCTCCTGGTGTTAAATAAATAAATAAAAAAGAATAAATCTTCCCCACGCACCCACCTGATCGGGGAATGTGATGTTCAGATGTCAATAAATGATCGCCTGGATGACCCTGGCACATCGGAGTCGGAACCGTGCGTGGGTGGGGTTTGTAACCAGGTATTTAAATATGACGATGACGTCAACGAGGCTTGGAATTGTCGATAACTGATGATGCATTTTAAATGTTTTTTTTTCTTTTAGTTATAAAACCTTCCAAAACTAGTAAAGGGGGAGAGTAGGAATATTCTTCAACAGCATATGTTTTTGCATCGCGTGCCTCTCTTTTTTTTGCATTTATTTTTCGAATAGCTGTCATTCCGACTGTCTGTCATTTGCGTTCGATGCTGTTAGATCAATCTCGAAGTGTGTGTGTTTTTTGGTTTTGTTTTGCAGAACACTCAAAATGTTGTCGAACAAGAAGGAGCTGGTCATAAATTAAATGCACCATCTGTGCCGGTTGACTGCGAACCATTTGTGGTGCACTATTTAGCGTTTTGTTTACCATGACTAATCGATATTTTCATATGTGTTTGGTGTTTTCCCCTTGTTTTAGCTGTTTGAGGAATAATTAATGTAAGAAAATCTCAATAAAACAAATAGAACAGAACTCCAATAAAATTTCCCTAAATGTATGCAATTAGTAATACAATTTTGCATTTTTCATGAAACTTTAAGCAAACTTTATGTACATAAATAGAAAAAAGGCTGTATTAACTGTAAATCAAAACACTACAGAATTCTAGAAAATACTTCATATAAAATGCGCCTTAATATATGCAATTTGAATTTCACGTCCACAGATTCAAGAAAAGCTGCATTTATCGTCATGTTTAAAGAACGCAACGAAAATCGATACCGATAATTTTCGTCAGTCTTAAAGCTATTCGCATCGATTGATTCTCTATTGGCTTAATAGGCAATGAACGTTTCCGATGGAACAAAGCATTTCAAGCGGGTATTGATTACAGGACATGGAAGTACTAGATTTTATCACCTCATTCACCACCCATTCGCTTACATTCCAATGCCGTTCCTTTCATCGCCTCCCCTCTTTCCCTTTCCCCATACGTTTATGACTTTGTGGTCGCTGGTGGTCACGCGATGAGGAACGTTCATTTTCTGTCTCGGGAAAAAAAACCGAGCGCCCCGGCACGCAATCATACCCATGAGTGGGAAATTTTTTCACCCGAGGAATTTTCCACCAGTGGGTGGAGTGGGTGGAAAAACCAAACCAGCCGTGAAAGGAAGTCATAATGTGTTGTGCACCGTGGTGAAGGTAAAGGTGTTTAGATGATACAGAAAATGTTCCACTGGACAAAAAATCCGAACCATACTCACACCTGCCTCACCAGACTGTTGCAAGGAACTGTCGGACAATCCCTATTCAGGAAAAAAAATGGAAACAAAAACAAATAATGAAAATGAACAAAATGCTGACACGAAACGCATTAAGACGTGGGGTTCATGTTTTTTTTCGTAGCACCAAACGGAAAACAAAGACTCGCAATGGATGCAATGGAAAGTGTTATCCATATTTTTGTTTTTAATAAAAAAAAAACACTAGTGAACGGGGAGATAAAGTTTAATTTAACCAAAAACCGCACCGTACGGATGCACGTTTGGGTGAAAAACTGATTGCCGGTGGGGAAAAAAAATTACTGACAGTATGATGGAACGGTAGAGTTTTGAGCGTGGTAAGACAAGCGAAAAGTTACGCTTTGTTATATTCATTTTTCCAAATTTTCTCATAACAGAAAAGTTCGGTGAAGCATTTGAAAGTGGCAGAAAATATAAATTTAATGAGAACAAGGTGTAGAAAAAATCGCTGTAATTATACACCCAATAAAACCGGTTTTAGAGATGCCTTTGGAACGTCAGGAAAGTGACACCGAACAACCAGGATTTTGTAAATTATTTTTCTCTATTTTAAAAAGATTGTTTGGTTTCATTTTTAAATCTAATAAATATCATCGATGAGTTATTTTCATTTCCTTCCTATTTTCTCATTCCCCCCCTCCTCCCCTCCTTTCCGTTCACCCCTTCTTCTTTAAAAGTCAAAAATCAAGCTCATAAATCAGCAATACGATGAAAGGATGCAAGGAGCGCTTTGGAGGAGGCGATTAATGAGCGATGTGATGATGCTGGCATCAGCAGCTGGCAGTCGTGCGACTCATAAATCACATCGCACCTGTTCTGTGGTGTGGTTTGCGTTTGGTGCAACGTCAAAGATAGCGCCCGATCCGGGCTGACAGCTCGGGGTCAGAACGGTGAACGTTAGCTAAAGCGTAAACTAGTCTGCAACGTGCTACTTAATCATAAGAAGATTGCTATATTTTTTATTTTAACAAACAACAGCTCTAACAAGATTGCATCCCCGTACGGGTAAGACGCTGGTAGGAAAATTATTTCGTAATGATGCCCGTACGGTGGGAGGAAAATGGAATATAAGGTAGGATTTTCGAGTTATGGTATTTTCGAGGATAATAAAAACCGCCGCTGATGAACGCATGAAGAAAAACAGACTGCACTGAGTGAGCAGTAACAAACGCCATCTATCTCACACAAAGAAAAAAAAAAAACCCCAACGTATGCATATTTGTGTCTCAATAACTCAATACCGCACAGGCGCTGCCGAAATTGACAATTTGCAGTAATGCAATGGCACACTTTTAGCACCAATAACTCCATGAAACGCAAACGGGGCAAATAAGCGGATGCGATGTGTTGGCGATGTTATCGTCTTGCAGGCGCGCATCGCACACTCCACGGCACCATAACTTCCACTTGATTTAGAACCCGTCCCGTCCGGAGATGGGAGTAGTAGTTTTATTTACGCTGCTTGCGCTCGTCAATTGTTTGGCGTCGTGACGGGCCCCTGGTTTATGCCGTTTTTTTTTTTTCTTTGGGCTTATTCTCACCTACCTGAAGCGGACGTAAACTGCTGTCATCGCTTTTCACGCAGGGAGTCGTTGTTTTTTTATTTTGTGGGAGATTTTGAAGTGAAATGTGACAAAACAACGACTGGCGTCTCGCGCTGATTGACCCATCAGCGATGTGACGGTGGCGTCTGCATTTTACGACCCAGATTTCCACCACCCGGCGAGGGTAAGTAGTTCCGCGTTCTGCCAGCGTACAGCCGAATGGGTTTCCGTAATTTTCATCCTTCAGCAGCTGACGAGGACTGGCGGAGGACGATTATTTTTGCGAGATGTTTATGACACTTGATGCTTCACTGGAGTGAAAGTGTGCTATCCCGCGTTGAATAGGGTTTTTTTTTCTTCTTTTGATTGGAAGGAAAATAAGGGTTGGTAGGGTGGGGTTCTAGAGCAGGGGAGTGGAATGTTACCAGCTTTTTTTTCTTTTCAGGAGCTCTTTATTGGAGCGTCAAATCAACGTTACCCGCTGACTTTAGTTTACGATCGATATGAAGTGCGCAGTTTTAAAATCTTGTATGAGAATAAGGCGACTTACAGCCGAAGCAGATTGCGTGAGATAGTGGATGGAAGGATGCGGGATTTCCTGTCCGAAGATAATGCAAGTAGGGACTTCCAACCCCTTAAACTAGCAGAAGGGGATGAGCAGAAAAAAAAACCTTCTTGCTCTGCACGCTGACAACAGCTTGGGTCAATCGAGTGTCGAGATCAATCACCGAACATAATTCGAAACCACACCCGAGTGGGTCGAGTCCGTTAGCGTACACCTGCCCACCCTCTCCACCCACTCCACCCTCCGTGGTGCAAAAACAAAATACCGAATCAATCAAGTCGGTTCCGGTCGATAAATCATCGGTCCAAATCAGGGACAAAATGTGTCCTCAAGCACGGCGATGTCCTTTTATTCTGCTGCGTCCATGAGTTGATTTGTTCGCTTCAGTTGATGTTTTTCCGCGTCCCGCTATTGTAGCGCTTCACACTCACCCAAATCGTGCCCGAAAGATTTCGGACAAAACGATGAAGAATAGTAATTTAATTAATATTAATGTGTACAATAGTGTCGCCTCGAGTTTCCTTCTAGGTCCTGGGCAGTGAAAGCTGAACCGGGAACGAAGAAGAAAAGAGAACAAACAAAAACATGGTGGAACAAAGGGAAACTGTATCCTGACACCCTTCAACAGTTACCCCAACTAGGGAAGTGGTTGCGTAGGTGTGTGAAACGTTCGGTTGAAAATGGTTGATGGATGGCAACGGCCTGAAGTGTGCTCTTTTATTTGCTTTCAGTTTATTTTTTCCAAAATAAAATCTATCAACTTAAATAATTATATAATACGCAAATTGTACTATAAAAAAATGGTATTTTTGTCTTACTTTACGGTAGATATGTGTATTTTAAATTTTAAATAACTGCACTAGTAAAAATAAACATTGCAGTAATCTTCCAGTTGGTAAAGTTTGGCTATTCAAACACAAATAAAAAGAGGGAAAGGAGAAAAACAAAGAGAGAGATAGAGCGATATATGCAAATGTTAATTGCTTTGTGTTTTCGTCGACGGCACGGCGAGCAATAAATCATGTAACGATTTGTTTAAGCTCTGACATTTCCATCCAACCACTCCCTTTCGCATTTTTGTACTCCCTGCGCAAGTGAAACCACGGATTATCATTATTACTCCTATTGAGAGTGCAGCAGTGCGACCGGACTGCATCTTTCATGTGGCACAAAACCTCCGACCGAATAGCCCAGTTGGATGAGCCAACAATGCCGACAGACGAGTTAATGAAAGTATAATCAAATTACAACGAAATTGCATTGTAAACGTAATTAAAAGTAGCAAACGCCCCTTCCCGGGGATGCACCGGCTCGGATAAGAATAAATCCACCCGCAAGGTGAACATAAAAAGCTAAAAGCTAGGGGATTCGGCAGGGAAAATTGCACAAATGGCATAATGATAAAATCATAATTAATCACAAAACAAAAAAACTCTTTGCTGTGCGTATAAAAAGTGCATTTGGGATTGAACAAAAAAAAAAAGATATCTCGCCTAATATTATTAGCCACCGTACGCGAAACAACTGCACCGAGTGCATTTGTTTTATTGCTGCACTGGATTTCCATACCCTGCCAGGCAATGTCGCCCGGAAGGCAAGATCCGATTCGCCCGGAAGAATCCCACTGGGAGATTATGTTTGATACGGTGTGCATACCATTCAGGCGCACACGCTACTCGGTGGAGATAAAATTAAAAACGAATTCTTTACGCGACGAAATGGAAACTATCCTGCAGCACATGTGTATGTGTGTGTGTGTGTTTATTCTTTAGCGTAAAATTTATTTTTCCACCGTGTTGCCCGTTGTACATCCATCATACACGCCCGGCACAAACACGAACATCAACGGTACGGTACGGCGAATGGATCATCAAAATGAGTAGATTCCGTCCGTTATCTCGTGCTTTTGTCCCATCCACCGTCTTTACGATGGCGCTGGCTCCGCTGCTGGTGGCTTCGGTCGTAAATAAAAGCGAATTCCCCCCCCCTCCCCTCCTTTCCGCCCTTCCAACCCACCCCTTCGGACGAAACTATGCACATTCAAATGGGAACCGTAAAATCATTCATTCCGTCCATCGTCTGGTGTGGCGTGGAAGCGGACGAGACCGAACCACTAGAGCCGATTGGAAAATGGATTCATGCGAGATGGAATAAATAGGACACGCGATGGCTACAGTGGCCGGATGTCCTGCCGAAACGACGAATATCTATCACACACAGATATAGAAACAAGTGCGCACATACAAGCGATTAGGTTGACAGGATTCGCTGGAAGGACATCTGCATTAACAGAACTAAAACTTCACAAACAAAACAAACAAAAAAAGATTGCCTTTATTTATATTCATGGAGACACATAAACATATCAACACACACACATACACAAATACGCTTACATTCTGAACAAGGACTTGTTCCCTGTATTCTTTTTCTCCTTCCTTTCGAATGCTCCTCGGGAAAAGCGTCCTGGCAGAAGAAGCGATTTTTTGAAACATGATAAATATGTCCTCATCAATAAAACTCAATTTCATTGTCCTTTTTTTTCCTTCCACCTCCCACCATCCATCTCCCCTCCCCCTCCTCTCACATGACGTGACCGCGAGGGTTATTACGATTATGCTTTTATTTTCCGAGCGCTTCGTCCTCGCAGCGGGGGTCGGTATTTCGAGCGCCCCGCCACAAAAACCACCACCCACCAGGGCACCCATTTTTGCAAACCGAACCCGCTTCGCTGGTTTCTTCGAACCTCCCCTCACACAACTGTCCATCACGTCAAGCTTCCCTTTCAACAGCGATGACGGATGGATTCAGGTTGGATGGTTTGGTTTCATTTTTAAATTGTTTCCTCTCCATTTCAGCTTGTTCTGCGCTGCAACTCGCAGCGACCGGTTTTACGTACGCTGCTCAACAGATCTTTGTTACAGTTTACCCGCACACCAAGCGGTAAACCAATATCACCAATTGTATAATGCACCTACCATCGTCTAGCACACGCAGGCACTTTTCCGCTGCGCTGAGCTTCTTATGCATTATGCATCTTACCGTGTAAAGCCACACAATAAATTACTAATTAAATCACTCACAGTGGTTTGGATGATAAGGAAAAACTTGGGAGGGGAAATCAGGAAAAAAGAAAGAAAGGAGGAAACTGCATTTCCGTCCACTGCCGAATGCATTACTGGCACTGTGAAACAAAACTGCGCCTGAATGGTATGCACACCGCATCAAACATAATCTCCCAGTGGGATTCTTCCGGGCGAATCGGATCTTGCCTTCCGGGCGACATTGCCTGGCAGGGTATGGAAATCCAGTGCAGCAATAAAACAAATGCACTCGGTGCAGTTGTTTCGCGTACGGTGGCTAATAATATTAGGCGAGATATCTTTTTTTTTTTGTTCAATCCCAAATGCACTTTTTATACGCACAGCAAAGAGTTTTTTTGTTTTGTGATTAATTATGATTTTATCATTATGCCATTTGTGCAATTTTCCCTGCCGAATCCCCTAGCTTTTAGCTTTTTATGTTCACCTTGCGGGTGGATTTATTCTTATCCGAGCCGGTGCATCCCCGGGAAGGGGCGTTTGCTACTTTTAATTACGTTTACAATGCAATTTCGTTGTAATTTGATTATACTTTCATTAACTCGTCTGTCGGCATTGTTGGCTCATCCAACTGGGCTATTCGGTCGGAGGTTTTGTGCCACATGAAAGATGCAGTCCGGTCGCACTGCTGCACTCTCAATAGGAGTAATAATGATAATCCGTGGTTTCACTTGCGCAGGGAGTACAAAAATGCGAAAGGGAGTGGTTGGATGGAAATGTCAGAGCTTAAACAAATCGTTACATGATTTATTGCTCGCCGTGCCGTCGACGAAAACACAAAGCAATTAACATTTGCATATATCGCTCTATCTCTCTCTTTGTTTTTCTCCTTTCCCTCTTTTTATTTGTGTTTGAATAGCCAAACTTTACCAACTGGAAGATTACTGCAATGTTTATTTTTACTAGTGCAGTTATTTAAAATTTAAAATACACATATCTACCGTAAAGTAAGACAAAAATACCATTTTTTTATAGTACAATTTGCGTATTATATAATTATTTAAGTTGATAGATTTTATTTTGGAAAAAATAAACTGAAAGCAAATAAAAGAGCACACTTCAGGCCGTTGCCATCCATCAACCATTTTCAACCGAACGTTTCACACACCTACGCAACCACTTCCCTAGTTGGGGTAACTGTTGAAGGGTGTCAGGATACAGTTTCCCTTTGTTCCACCATGTTTTTGTTTGTTCTCTTTTCTTCTTCGTTCCCGGTTCAGCTTTCACTGCCCAGGACCTAGAAGGAAACTCGAGGCGACACTATTGTACACATTAATATTAATTAAATTACTATTCTTCATCGTTTTGTCCGAAATCTTTCGGGCACGATTTGGGTGAGTGTGAAGCGCTACAATAGCGGGACGCGGAAAAACATCAACTGAAGCGAACAAATCAACTCATGGACGCAGCAGAATAAAAGGACATCGCCGTGCTTGAGGACACATTTTGTCCCTGATTTGGACCGATGATTTATCGACCGGAACCGACTTGATTGATTCGGTATTTTGTTTTTGCACCACGGAGGGTGGAGAGGGTGGAGAGGGTGGGCAGGTGTACGCTAACGGACTCGACCCACTCGGGTGTGGTTTCGAATTATGTTCGGTGATTGATCTCGACACTCGATTGACCCAAGCTGTTGTCAGCGTGCAGAGCAAGAAGGTTTTTTTTTCTGCTCATCCCCTTCTGCTAGTTTAAGGGGTTGGAAGTCCCTACTTGCATTATCTTCGGACAGGAAATCCCGCATCCTTCCATCCACTATCTCACGCAATCTGCTTCGGCTGTAAGTCGCCTTATTCTCATACAAGATTTTAAAACTGCGCACTTCATATCGATCGTAAACTAAAGTCAGCGGGTAACGTTGATTTGACGCTCCAATAAAGAGCTCCTGAAAAGAAAAAAAAGCTGGTAACATTCCACTCCCCTGCTCTAGAACCCCACCCTACCAACCCTTATTTTCCTTCCAATCAAAAGAAGAAAAAAAAACCCTATTCAACGCGGGATAGCACACTTTCACTCCAGTGAAGCATCAAGTGTCATAAACATCTCGCAAAAATAATCGTCCTCCGCCAGTCCTCGTCAGCTGCTGAAGGATGAAAATTACGGAAACCCATTCGGCTGTACGCTGGCAGAACGCGGAACTACTTACCCTCGCCGGGTGGTGGAAATCTGGGTCGTAAAATGCAGACGCCACCGTCACATCGCTGATGGGTCAATCAGCGCGAGACGCCAGTCGTTGTTTTGTCACATTTCACTTCAAAATCTCCCACAAAATAAAAAAACAACGACTCCCTGCGTGAAAAGCGATGACAGCAGTTTACGTCCGCTTCAGGTAGGTGAGAATAAGCCCAAAGAAAAAAAAAAAACGGCATAAACCAGGGGCCCGTCACGACGCCAAACAATTGACGAGCGCAAGCAGCGTAAATAAAACTACTACTCCCATCTCCGGACGGGACGGGTTCTAAATCAAGTGGAAGTTATGGTGCCGTGGAGTGTGCGATGCGCGCCTGCAAGACGATAACATCGCCAACACATCGCATCCGCTTATTTGCCCCGTTTGCGTTTCATGGAGTTATTGGTGCTAAAAGTGTGCCATTGCATTACTGCAAATTGTCAATTTCGGCAGCGCCTGTGCGGTATTGAGTTATTGAGACACAAATATGCATACGTTGGGGTTTTTTTTTTTTCTTTGTGTGAGAAAGATGGCGTTTGTTACTGCTCACTCAGTGCAGTCTGTTTTTCTTCATGCGTTCATCAGCGGCGGTTTTTATTATCCTCGAAAATACCATAACTCGAAAATCCTACCTTATATTCCATTTTCCTCCCACCGTACGGGCATCATTACGAAATAATTTTCCTACCAGCGTCTTACCCGTACGGGGATGCAATCTTGTTAGAGCTGTTGTTTGTTAAAATAAAAAATATAGCAATCTTCTTATGATTAAGTAGCACGTTGCAGACTAGTTTACGCTTTAGCTAACGTTCACCGTTCTGACCCCGAGCTGTCAGCCCGGATCGGGCGCTATCTTTGACGTTGCACCAAACGCAAACCACACCACAGAACAGGTGCGATGTGATTTATGAGTCGCACGACTGCCAGCTGCTGATGCCAGCATCATCACATCGCTCATTAATCGCCTCCTCCAAAGCGCTCCTTGCATCCTTTCATCGTATTGCTGATTTATGAGCTTGATTTTTGACTTTTAAAGAAGAAGGGGTGAACGGAAAGGGGGGGGGGAGGGGGAGAATGAGAAAATAGGAAGGAAATGAAAATAACTCATCGATGATATTTATTAGATTTGAAAATAAAATAAAACAATCTTTTTAAAATAGAGAAAAATAATTTACAAAATCCTGGTTGTTCGGTGTCACTTTCCTGACGTTCCAAAGGCATCTCTAAAACCGGTTTTATTGGGTGTATAATTACAGCGATTTTTTCTACACCTTGTTCTCATTAAATTTATATTTTCTGCCACTTTCAAATGCTTCACCGAACTTTTCTGTTATGAGAAAATTTGGAAAAATGAATATAACAAAGCGTAACTTTTCGCTTGTCTTACCACGCTCAAAACTCTACCGTTCCATCATACTGTCAGTAATTTTTTTTCCCCACCGGCAATCAGTTTTTCACCCAAACGTGCATCCGTACGGTGCGGTTTTTGGTTAAATTAAACTTTATCTCCCCGTTCACTAGTGTTTTTTTTTTTTTAGAAACAAAAATATGGATAACACTTTCCATTGCATCCATTGCGAGTCTTTGTTTTCCGTTTGGTGCTACGAAAAAAAACATGAACCCCACGTCTTAATGCGTTTCGTGTCAGCATTTTGTTCATTTTCATTATTTGTTTTTGTTTCCATTTTTTTTCCTGAATAGGGATTGTCCGACAGTTCCTTGCAACAGTCTGGTGAGGCAGGTGTGAGTATGGTTCGGATTTTTTGTCCAGTGGAACATTTTCTGTATCATCTAAACACCTTTACCTTCACCACGGTGCACAACACATTATGACTTCCTTTCACGGCTGGTTTGGTTTTTCCACCCACTCCACCCACTGGTGGAAAATTCCTCGGGTGAAAAAATTTCCCACTCATGGGTATGATTGCGTGCCGGGGCGCTCGGTTTTTTTTCCCGAGACAGAAAATGAACGTTCCTCATCGCGTGACCACCAGCGACCACAAAGTCATAAACGTATGGGGAAAGGGAAATAGAGGAAGGGATGAAAGGGACAGCATTGGAATGTAAGCGAATGGGTGGTGAATGAGGTGATAAAATCTAGTACTTCCATGTCCTGTAATCAATACCCGCTTGAAATGCTTTGTTCCATCGGAAACGTTCATTGCCTATTTAAACATTACAGAATCAATCGATGCGAATAGCTTTAAGACTGACGAAAATTATCGGTATCGATTTTCGTTGCGTTCTTTAAACATGACGATAAATGCAGCTTTTCTTGAATCTGTGGACGTGAAATTCAAATTGCATATATTAAGGCGCATTTTATATGAAGTATTTTCTAGAATTCTGTAGTGTTTTGATTTACAGTTAATACAGCCTTTTTTCTATTTATGTACATAAAGTTTGCTTAAAGTTTCATGAAAAATGCAAAATTGTATTACTAATTGCATACATTTAGGGAAATTTTATTGGAGTTCTGTTCTATTTGTTTTATTGAGATTTTCTTACATTAATTATTCCTCAAACAGCTAAAACAAGGGGAAAACACCAAACACATATGAAAATATCGATTAGTCATGGTAAACAAAACGCTAAATAGTGCACCACAAATGGTTCGCAGTCAACCGGCACAGATGGTGCATTTAATTTATGACCAGCTCCTTCTTGTTCGACAACATTTTGAGTGTTCTGCAAAACAACGCCAATAAACACACACACTTCGAGATTGATCTAACAGCATCGAACGCAAATGACAGACAGTCGGAATGACAGCTATTCGAAAAAGAAGTACAAAAAAAAGAGAGGCACGCGATGCAAAAACATATGCTGTTGAAGAATATTCCTACTCTCCCCCTTTACTAGTTTTGGAAGGTTTTATAACTAAAAGAAAAAAAAACACTTAAAAAGCATCATCAGTTATCGACAATTCCAAGCCTCGTTGACGTCATCGTCATATTTAAATACCTGGTTACAAACCCCACCCACGCACGGTTCCGACTCCGATGTGCCAGGGTCATCCAGGCGATCATTTATTGACATCTGAACATCACATTCCCCGATCAGGTGGGTGCGTGGGGAAGATTTATTCTTTTTTATTTATTTATTTAACACCAGGAGCAACAAATCGATCCCTTTTTGCTTTTATTACCCCGTACAAACTGAGGTCAAACAATTTGACCATCTGCGATTCCGGTTCGAACTTTGTCCTTCCTTTTTTTTT
>KB663626.1:0-10149 GCA_000349025.1 Anopheles minimus | reverse complement strand
TGTGGGATGGGTGCCTAGCGGAACACCCTGTGTTGCACGATGGCAACACTAATCGTAACGGTTCGAGTAACGATTAGGAGTAACGAGAGAGCGGTCGAACGGTCGAACGAGAAACGAAGAGAGTAGTCGTAATTTAGACGGAAGACGAGACACACGGATTTTTGAAAAAGAATTTTAATAAACTCTTATCTCCCTTTTTTCCTACATATATTTTTCATCATTGTCGAATAATGAAAAGCGTGAGAGACTGTTATTTAGCTAAATGCATTTCCGTAAATGTTAAACGTTGTTCCATCTTGCTGTGTGTTAATATAACGAACAATGTAGAAATCTTTAGTTAGGAACCAATTATCTTGCATTCCAGGATAAAGACTCATGGTAGAATTTACATGCAGTGCTACTCCACTATGTTTAGATTCCGAATACGGGAAAGCGAGTTGTTTATTATCGCCTGATTGTGAGGTTTGTTCTGATATCCTGCTTGCGGCCTGCACCAAAACCTTATGACCATTTCGAAGGGAATTTTTGACATGTTGTAATTTACTCTCAAAGGGATACGAAGAAAAAGATTTAAGAGGTCCAAATCTAGAAACGTCGTCGTAAACATGTTCTAGACTATGTACGTACACTATGAACGTTCCGTACCGCGTCACCCAAATATGGGTGACGGCTATGTTTCCTGGGGGCCCGCGTCACCCAAATATGGGTGACGGGTATGCTTTAGCGAAACGCATCAAGTGTGGAAGACGCTAATGTGCACGTTAGGTAAAAATTGCAATTTTACATGAGATAATAAATAGTTTTCAACAAAGCAAAGCAAATCTATGTTTTTTAGAGAGATTTTCTATATTTCATATGAATTGTTTTTACAATAAATCCGTGTGATATTCGTTAAAAGAATCAATACACATTTGTGGAGATTTCGGACATTTCGCACAGAAAGTATTTGTTTTCGTAACATTTTTTCTGGCTGAGTCACGTTCTCCAGTTTGACGCCTTTTTTTGTAACACCCAGCACACGTTCTTCGTACAGGTTTGCCTTGCTGTTTATTACGAACCTCCAAGTGGTGCATTGTTTTTCTTGGATTTTTAGCTTTGTTTTGCACGGACGGAGATTTGTCTTCCTTCAACCAATCTTTCACGAGCATTTCTCTGAAGGTTCTTACTTCAATTTTAGTGTTGGTAATTTTTTGATAGACAATATGAGCATTAACAACACTTATTCCCAATAGTAAATGCAATGCTAATTTTCGGTACCACTTTATCCTTTCTTGTGATGTTAGTTGCATATGAAACCATTTGGTCGCTTCTATCTATGCCAGATTTACCAACATTATATGCCATTACTGCCAATGGTTTCAATTTTGAAGCTTGAGCTTTGGATGTTGCATCCATCGTTGGAACCATGACGGGTTCATGTTTTGTTGACAACATTCTAACATCGCGAACATCTCTCCATTTCAGTACTACAATTTTTCAGTACACCTTTTTTCAACGTATAAGACATGACTTCTGTTGGCATTTTTTGTTGTTGTATCTTTCTGTTCCAACTACGTGCGTCTTTAAATTTTTTTAGCTAGTTCATAACTAGTATAAAAATTGTCGACAAATAATGTGCGTCCTTCATTCAACAACTTTTCTGTTAGTTCGATACAAACTTCTTCCGCAACACCAATTTGTCTTTTTTCGGTGGATTTTTTTCCAGAATAAATTTGCAAGGACCAGGTGTATCCTTCTGTAGAGCACAGTTTGAACAATTTTATACCATACTTATGGGACTTTGTTGGAATGTACTGCCGAAATACAAGACGTCCTCTCCAGGGAACCATTGACTCATCAATAACAATGTCTGCACCAGGTGAAAATACCTTCTGATATGTAGCTGTAAATTTTTCCACGAGTGGTAAAACTTTCCTTAGTCTGCCATTGTCTTCTATAGCTTCATTATTGGCGAAATGTAAATTCGATAACAGTGCTTCAAACCGATTACGGGACATTGTTCTGCGCGGTAATGGAAAATCATATATGGAGTCTGTTGACCAACACTTCTTCCACGGTGTTTGCACCAAACCCATCCAAATCAGTAGTGCGATAATTTTTTAAATTTCTTCTGACGTGGTTGGCTTCCATCTCTGCTTTGTAGAGTTTTCATTGGTTTTATATCCGACAAATTTCTGTTCTGCATATCTATTAGTTTCAGCAACTAAAAGGTTTACTAAATCTTCATCCAGGAAAATCGCCAGCATTTCACCTGCACTGATATCCGTCGGCAAATCCAACAAAAGTCCACTTTTTTCAGAGAAAGGAAAAGATTTTTGCCTGCCGCAAATTTCACCTCATTGGATAGTCGACAACGAGTTAGTTGCATTGCTCAATCCTATTTCTTCATCCACAGCCAGTTCACGAAGTCACTTGAATATGTTCCCTCAACATCGGAGTCCGAGCTTGACTCTATGCGATTTTTTTATTTCATTCCAGTATTTATCACCTCATCACTACTCTCCTCACTATCAACTATACGGAACATTTCGCTAGAAATTATGATGGGCACTGAACCGTATTTCAACTGAGTAGAACCAAGCAACTGAAGTGTAAAGAACAGAACTTGCTTTGCACAATCAAAATTCAAGAAATTAGTAGCTACAGGCCAGAACATGTTCGAACAGGTTTTCTTCATTTCTGTCAGCTGTTTTTCAGAGTAAAAAAACAGTCAGAATAAAAATAGAACATTGGTACCTTTCCGCTAGAAAGAACGAGATGACAATAACTCTATATCTTTCTCTCCAACGATCCAAAGGGTGGATCGAACCCACACACAGTAGAAACGATTGCATTCGTATCATTATCTAGCAGAATTTGCGATTTTTGGGCCCGCAGGAAACTATACCGTTTTGTGCTTGGTACGGAACGTGTTCATACACGTGTTCCCGTACATAGTACATGTACGTGTTCCCCATACAAAATACCATACTCTAATACAAACTGTTTTAGCATGCGACCTGCCTCCAGCCAATGCTCTTTTTAAACATCGGAAGAGAACAATGTTATCGCTCAGTAGTAACATGTTTGTACTCGATATCCGGTAATAAATTTTTGAAAATTATGAAGCTGGCATAGTGTAAAAACATGTTAAATTCACTGGTTTTCCATAAACCAGTGTCTGCAATATTACGGAATTTCCGGTGAAACTCTAATGAAATTTCAACATTGCTTTATATACTGTTAATTCTAGCTATAGTTTCTGGAGTCCATTTGTCATGTCCGTGAAGTTTGCCCGATTTTAAATTATTCGCAAACATCCGGGTTACTCCATAATCTATCTGGTGCAGACAATCTGATGAAATGACATCCTTGATGATATCAAAGTACATCACATCGATTAAAGGGGTATGTTCTTTATAGGTGACGGGCCACGGGCTCAAAGTTTCAGGTTCTCGTGAGTGCTTGTGAAACTTTCTCAGCTTGGTGAGAACCTGGAGGCGACGGGCCACGGGCTCAAAGTTTCAGGTTCTCGTGAGTGCTTGTGAAACTTTCTCAGCTTGAAATCGATTTGTGAGAACCTGGCGGATCGACAAAAGTTTCAAAAAATCTTGAAATCGAAAGTTGAAACTTTTTGACATTTCCGTTTCGTCAGCTGAGAATGTAAACAAACAGCACAGCAGTTTTGCTTGGATGCCTTTTTACGACGGATTTTTGATAAAAAATTGTATTATTTAACGATACCACACGTTGGCAACACAAATTGCTATAAACAAACTGAATACTTGTTCGACAAACTGCTTTGGTTTTTATTCATTCGCGCTGCTTTGGTCGCACAGTACGGTACCAAAAATTTGCAGGTTGTTTATGTCGCATTTTATCCTTTTACAAAATTGAATGCATTTCGTCGCTTCTAACCACAATGTAAATATTAAAATAGTTTTCTCGTAATAAAACCGCATTTTAAAGACTTTATTTTCCTAAATATTTACCAAATAACTGCAAATTACGAAAAAACTGGTCAACCAAATTGCATTGTGTTTGTTATACACTGTATGTTGTTGTGCGCCATATTGCGCTGGTGATTTTGAGACGATGGGTACCCCTGGGCCACGGCAAAAAGCTGAAATCGCAGTTTTGAGAACGATTTGACATCTTGGAACTGTTTCAAAGTGTTGAAATCGATTTCTCAGCTCCCGTGGCCCGCCGCCTTATGATGTTTTCCATACTTCATAGCTCGGAAATCTTCATCCGTTCTTGCGGGAGCATCGATCCCCGGAAAATACACAACATGTGCATCCTTATCATGAATTCCTTCCACTGTGCATTTCTGGCATCCTTTTTTGTGGTTAAAATATACAACACCTGTAAGAGAAAAAAAATTGTTAGCTGTTGCTGCTGTTAGCTTTTCCAACTTACCTTTTATGAAAGCGCGAGCTGGTGAGTCGGCGATAAAAGCTCTAACGTGTATTTCGATCAACTTACTGGCTATCATAATACCATTCTGCATCAACTTGTTTAGCTCATTTACAAGAGGCCGAAGATATTCCCCGTACTCTTTGGTTTTGATTCACCGTAAACATTTCCCACCATTAATACTGGAACTTCAGGTAACTCTTGAATGCTCATCAATATTGGCCAAAACTGTTTTCGTATGCTCTTGTTCAAAGGAATTCCATGGACGGAAAAGTTCAATGAGAACGATCTCACTCTTGGTTGTATATTTCTGAAACCGGATAAAAAGAGAAAAAATATTATGTTTTCAAAATCTGTTTTACAACAGCTTTTTTCTTACCGAAAATGTCTATTCAGAACCGATTGTATTCCCGGATACCAAAACTCTCCTCCTGTTATTGGAACTATTTCGTTCCCACATTGTCTTGTTCCCAGCAATGTACGCGCATCCTTGGGGAGCCTGTAGCTTGTTCTAGCGCATAAAATTGCTAACAAGCTGTTCAGCGCTTGGTGGGTTTGACATATCTTTAATGCCCAATGCCTGATAACCTCATCAAAAGGCTCTTTGTCAATGGGAGTCTCCTGTACACTATCCAACGTTGTTTCAATTTCATCATCCCCATCATTGATATCATCGTAGCTCTCGATGTAATCGTGATCGTCAATATGTACCCAATCCTGTATATATTCGTCTTCCACAATGTCTTCATCAAACAAGCAAGGCTGGTTGCAACATTGTTCTGGATCTGAAATAGTATACAATATACCAAAAGATACGAAACAAAGAATCACAAAACCATATTTATTAAATCTTTTAATCACCAACATCCAAATCTGGTGCCTGGTAGTTGTTTGATTCGGAAGTACTACTCTTATCAATCAATTCTGCTTAGAGATAAGCGGTATATCAAACATAATCACACAATCCATATTTATTAAATCTCATACTCACCATAATTCGAATATGCTGCCTGGTTGTTGTTAGGCTGGATTGTACTTCTCTCACCGAACAATTCGGCTTCGAGATTAGCGTTTAAAACTTTCACAACTCTGTAGATTTTGCCTGTTTCACGCATTCTTTTGGCCGACATTTTTACACTTGCGTTTACACAAAACTATTAAAAATTAACTTTTAATTTGCTTCACTTTATCGCAAAATTGCGAAAGTTGTTTAATAGTTCGCACAAAGCTTTAACAATTTTTCCGTGAGCGCTTTCACACAGCAGATGTAGCTTGCCGAGAATGTAGCTTGCCAAAAATGGCAACCGTTTTTTTTTAATGGAAGCACTTGTTGTGACAATTTAAAAAAACATGAAGGAATGGCGTTCTGCAGTAAGCGCCCTTAACATGTACCATTTGAGATGCTTATAGTGCTTGTTTCTTGTACCCTTTCTAGGCAACAAATCGTTACGCTGCCCGATATCACTCGATCCTGAATCCAGAAAATTCCAAGCTAGACACAAAATTCAAACTTTGAATTTTATGTTGTGTTTATAACAAATCAGTTATTTTAGATTGCAGTATAAACAATGAAATGCCTTTTGTATGATTATCTGTACTTTAGTCAGAATAGATAATGAATGCACGTATTTTGGAATTTACCGGAATTCGCTTGGTTAAATTTTTTGCCTTTACACGTACGTATAGCGAATACAGGAGGTTAACGATTTTAATACAAACGTTGAACAATTGTACAACAGATGTGGTTTATCAATATTCTACTACTGTAAAACGGCTTAAATAGAGTATTCTAGTTGAAAATGTTTAACACTCAATGCTTGCAACAAATCACTGCGAACACGAAATGATACCGATTGTAACGAGGGCAATTAACAAAATAACGGCCTAAGCATATGTTTATACGGCTCGAAAGGAGTATCTGGGGTATGATTTTGTACTACATAAAAAAAACTTTAGCACAATTTACCTTTTTCAGGGTAGCTCCTGGGTAGATCGTATATCGCCTCATTGGAATAATCGCCTGTATCAACGGAAGATGGAATATCTTACGCAGCTGATATCTAAAAGGAAACAAATATCGATAAGAAAAAAATGGAAACAAAAATGGAAAAAGACGGTGTAGTACTCACGGGATGTTATCATATGGAGGAAGATTTCTTGCCATTCTTGCTGATGAATCTGTAAACTTATATCCAATGATTGGTTTCTTTTAAACATTTTAATAATTCAACTGTAATGTAACATGACAACGTAATATATCATGGTGAAACGGTAATAACGATAAATCCGAGAACATCCGTAAATTCGTTTAGTACGAAACAATTTGCACCGAGCGCAATGTTAATGATTAAGCCAGAGTAACTATCCTAATACTCATTGAACCACGTTATGTTGGCATTATTTCTTACGATCCGGAAGAAGCTGCAGATTGGTACCACACCGGAAAACAACACTATACACCGACTGCATTATCAAGTAAGAACAACAGTCCCGGACAATATTGCATCACGCAGTAGCATTACGTTTTTGCAAACTACACAACGGAAAGCACGCAGAAGAAGCATCAACAGCTTGTCAGTATTGCCGCTCATGCTCGTTGTGCCTAAAAAGCAAATTGTCACTTGCTGTTACATGTAGCACTTTGAAATTTTAGATACGGCGTTGAAAAAGTTACCAATGGTTATCGTGGGGCCGCTGTCGAAGCTTATATGGGATTTTACATAGAGCATAGCCCATTTCTGGGTGATACGGCCAGACGGTAACCATTGGTTGCACCCAGATATGGGTGATGCGACGTTGAACATGTTAATTCTACCTTGCTTGGAAGTACATGCTGGAGAAACGGCGTGAAAAGAAGTCCGGAAGCAAACGTTATTTTGCTCCATCATCAGTTGACGTAGTTGCCTTTCAGTGTTCTATCCAGATAGAGAAAGTCATCATGTCATCATCCCTAAAACATACATACAGAATTAATGATGCTGTTTGCAAAATAATGCATCTTTTAATGTTCTTCGCGTCCGAAGCTGCTGGAGAGCTGAAAAGCAGAAAAACATTTTCACAACACTACACAAAGCGGGAATAACTTAGAAGATTTAAGCATCCACAACACTTCCATGTTTTCACGGCTTTTTACACCTAAGCAAACAGTTTTACTTTGTACGTACGCACTTTGCTAAACGCTATCTTTATTTGTTTACAAAAATATCTTTGACGCTGCTTGGTTCGCTGACGGCTCACACACACATTCATGCTGCCCCGTGCAAACAGCAAGTTTCGAAGAGAGAAATGCGAAAGCACATCGATATAGCCCGTTCTTACTCGATGGAAGCCATTTTTCCCAGGTTTCTACATGCCCCTCGCCTGAAATTTGACAGATTTTGCGCACCGGGATGACCATTATGGCAGGAGTTAGGCCGCGGTGTATAAAAGAGTATCGTAGGTCAACAGTTGATCGACATAATGGCGTAGGGATGAAAACGCATAAATAGGGCCGAAAGGCGCGCCTTCGGCCTCTTTTCACTAGTAACACAAGATAAGATGAATTTGTGGTTTTCCTTCCGTTAAATAGATACCTACCAATCTTACAAGCGGTTTTCTTTCACAACAATTTCCTAAGCCAGAGGAAATATATAAGCGACGTGGTAAAGGCTTGCGGCTTAGTCGATGCAAAAATTTCCTACATTCCTCTCGACCCCGGATACGTGAAGAACGATGAAGAAAGTGAAGCAATGGCAAGTAACTACGAATACCAGAAGGTGATAGGTAAACTGCTGTACATTGCGATTAATACTAGGCCGGATATCGCAGCGTCAGTTTCCATTTTAAGCCAGAAAACCAATAGACCTTCACAAAGTGATTGGAATGACTTGGAGAGAGTAGTACGATACCTAAAGGGAACAATTGATTTTCGGCTGCGGTTAAGTAAGATAGGAACAGAAAATGGAATCATCGGATACTGTGATTCCAATTGGACTGAAAACAGACAAAATAGAAAATCCAACAGTGGATATGTGTTCCAAGTGAATGGTGGCACAGATAGTTGGGCGTGTAGGAAGCAGAACTGTGTGTCTCTTTCTACCACAAAAGCGAAGCTAATAGCTTTATCAGAAGCAAGGCAAGAAGCAATTTGGCTTAGATTACTTCTTATGGAATTGAACGATGAACAGGAGATTTTGTTATATGAAGATAATCAGAGCTGTTTAAAATTGATAAAAGAAGATATATATAGAATAACATAAACATACACCTCAATACAGTTTTACGAGCGATCAAAAACCTCAAATCATCGTATAACCCTGGCCCCGACGGTATTCCAGGAGTAGTGTTCAAAAAATGCAGTCAGGTCCCTATTCTGTTAATGTTATTCCGTTTGTCTGTAAACTCGGGCACATTTCCTGATATATGGAAACATGCATTTATTATTCCTATTCCAAAGAAGGGTAACCTTGCTCATGTCGTTAATTATCGTGGTATTTGTATCCTCTGTGCTTGTTCTAAAATATTCGAGTCCATTGTTCATTCCCACATCCTCTTTAGCGCTCGGAACTGCATCATACCCCAACAACATGGATTCGTCCCAAAACGCTCGACCTTGACTAACCTAATTTCCTTAACTTCCTCTATCGCCTCTACCTTAGATCGTGGTGTTCAGGTTGATGTAGTGTATACAGACTTCAAAGCTGCCTTTGATCGCATTTCACATCCCATTCTCCTAGCAAAGTTATCCAAAATGGGTCTCCTTGAATCCCACATTGTATGGCTGAAATCCTTCCTTTCTAATCGTTCCTTTCGTGTGAAACTCAATACCCACTTATCTGAATCTTTTTCTTCTACGTCTGGAGTTCCACAAGGCAGCGTGTTAAGTCCATTACTATTCGTTTTATTTATTAATGATGTGTCCACCGTCCTCCCACATGATTGTTTTCTCTGTTACGCAGACGACTTAAAGATCTTTAAACCTATAGCGTCTACTGCTGACTGTATCTCTCTTCAAAACATTCTAAACCTCTTCAATGTCTGGTGCTCATCTAACCAATTAGTGTTATGTCCCGAAAAGTGTAACGTCATGTCGTTTAGTCGCTCTCATACTCCAGTTAGAAATGTTTATTCCTTCGGTGGAATAGTAATAAATCGAGTACAGTCTGTCATAGATCTAGGTGTAACATTCGATAGCAGATTATCTTTCCTCGAGCATATCGAAACGATCGTGAAAAAAGCTCGCAAATCTATCGGGTTAATAAAACGAATGACACCTTGTATAATCGATTCAGTGTGCCTAAAAGTCCTGTATTGCTCACTGGTCAGACCTACACTCGAATATTGTCTTGTTGTATGGTGTCCGGTTTCCAACTCATCGATCGACCGCATTGAAAGAATACAGCGATCATTTACGCGATATGCTGTAAGAATCATGTCGGGTAATACTTCTGAGCCTCTGCCGGAATATGAGCAAAGATGCCAGCTGTTTGGACTTGATACCTTAGCAAAAAGACGCAGAGTATCCCAAATCATGTTTGTTGCTTCCCTTATGTCCAACGCTGTTTATGTTCCCAATCTCCTATCATCCCTACATTTTTACCTACCAACACGTTCTCTTCGACCCCGTCCTCCTCTTTTTGTTCCCACTCGGCGTACGGCTGTGGGACTAAATGATCCTCTTTTGCGTGCAATACGTTTATTCAATACTTACGACCACTTGTTTGACCATCACCTTCCATTACCTTCCTTCCGATCCAGACTCCGCGATAATATTTG
>KB663622.1:5745037-5756892 GCA_000349025.1 Anopheles minimus | reverse complement strand
AATTTTGTTACTGAAATATGCAGCAAGTCTGACAACAATATTAGTGAAGAATTATTAACACAGGATTATTAATAGAAATGTTAGAATAATAATAGCGTTAAGTAAAATGAAATAGAATAAAATATTTGTTTACCCATTTTATAAAAAAAAAAACATTCAGCGGATACATCAGACGACTACTTCACCCATTCAACAGAAAGGCCAGTAAACTATTTCAGAAACCAGCTAATTTTTGAAATTTCTTCCACAGAAGATGTCATCCAAAATGAACCATTTCCACACTTTAAAAAAAACGACAGTCAAGAGGAAACAATTCGACATACATTCCGTTACAAATATTCTGAAAACGTATCACAACGGAAAACAAACAGCAATTCTAGCACCAGAATGTATCATTCCAATTATTCAAGCCTCACACCGTAGAAATTTTACTCAAAAAGGGCATTTCGTTATAACTCAGTACAAAGTAGAAGACGTATGTGATGAATCAAAACAAGATGAAATTGTTCAAAACGAACATGATCGAGTCCATCGTGGTATAACGGAAGTAGAAAGTCAAATTAAACGTAGCTATTTCTTTCCAAAAATTCAATTCCAAACAAAGATAGTATCAAAAATGTGTCAGATTTGTAACCAACATAAGAACGAACGGAATATTAAACTGTCCCCAAGACCTATCTCATTTTCATTTTCCAAATAGATAGACAAAACTTTTTATTATTAGTAGATTCTTTTTCAAAATTTGCGCAATTGATCCCAATGGATACAAAAAATCTAATAGATGTGAAAATCGCGCTAACAAAATATTTCACAACATTTGGAGCACCAAAGCTTACAGATCACGAGACAACGTTCAAATCAATACAATTAAAAAACTTTCTCAGTGGACTCAATGTTGATATAGAATACGCATCTTGCTCTGAACCTAACGGCCGACTTGAAAAAACTCACTCTACACTCTATGAAATCATAAACAAAAATAAACAAAAATTCCCCGAAATCCACGCTCAGAACATAGCAGAAAAAAAACATTCAGGACGAAAAACAACATCAAAAGGCATAAACGAAAAATAAAAAGATTGCAAAATGCCAAGATTTCAAGTAGGGAACATAAGAATTATTCACCCAATTAACATGAGCAATATCGAAACTAATGTTTCAAACTTTATAACAATCGCGAACAGAATCGATAGTAGCCTACCGATAATAATTAAACAAAGGCATAATTAAACAAAGGGGTAGGGAACTCGTGACTAACTTTCTAATGTTAAACCCGATGAAATCCAGAAGAAACCGGCGATGAGATATCATCGGAACAGGATGGAAATTGATAGCGGGATCTCAGGATGCCGATGATTTACGAATTATAAACACAACGTTGAATAATCTCATCGACTCGAACAACCAGCAAATTAAAGAAAACGAACTACAGCAAGATCAACGATGTAATGGCCACCGTGAATAACCTTATGGAACCGTGTAAATCTAAATCACATCATCTTAAAAGAAGTGGATGCGATCCTGTTGCTCCTATTTATGGAAACCACAAACAAGTTACTGCTAGAGATAGAAGAAACCGTTTTTAGAACACATATGGGGTTCATAAACACAAAAATACTACCCCCCAAAGATGTAATGGAATTAGAACAAATCCTAAACGATCAAGGAATATTCAGCGAAATCCCAGAAGAGGTATTACAGTTTGCAAAACCAAAAATCGCAACAAGAGGAGATCTTACTCTTTACATCTTAGAAATTCCAAAAACGAAGGAAGAATGCGAAACATTCCAACTAATACCACTTTCCACGCATAATAGAATGATGATAAACGTTCCCTCATACATTGTTCGCAGTGGACAGAATGTTTACGCAACAGAAACAACAACAAACATTCAACTATTATCAGCCGACAACTGCGTGTACCCAATAATGATGGGAAGAGAAACAAATTGCAGTGCAACATTTAACAATGATACTACGGTTCAATCTCTGAAAGCGAACAAGATACTAATCAACAACGCGAAAGGGATGCTCATGAAATCCAACTGCGGGCCTCATAATCGATCGTTATTCGGAAATCTTGTCATAACGTTTCATAACTGTACAGTGAAACTTGGCAACGATACTTTTGTATCCGAAGAGTACGTAAAGGAAGACGATGAATTTAGAGGAGCTATGCCAGGTCTTGTGGTAAACTGGAGTATCGAGCACACCAACAACATCTCCGTTATCCATAACAAAATTATGGAAAATCGCAAACACATAGAGCATGTAGCACTAAAACAGTTCGAGCACCAATCTTTGCTATTCACTGGCCTAGGAAGTATTTCAGCCTTGATCTTAGTAATGCTGTTTACTGTGATGTGACTGTTAAAGAAAAGGATCGCTATCAAAGTTCGACCTGGAGCTGGAAATGTAAACTCTTGACTTTGAGGACGTACTCTGGACTTCCCCCGGAGGAGTTATACCGTGAAGCACCATGCATCGTTCCCATAGGTGGTAACGATCATCATGTTGCAGCCTCTGCTCGGTGCACGACGCCACGCCACTGCAGGTGTCAACCGACACGTCGCCCCACACACATACCAACCCCACAGTGCCACCACGCCACGCCATTCCCCATAGTTCCGCAACGTCAGCATTCCGTCGAAGCTTAGAAGTAAGCCGGACTAAAATGTTAGAGTTGAGAACAGTCTGTTTGTTACATCCACCTAATAAACAACCCATAATTATATATTGTACAGACTAATCAGCCGGAAATGGAGACCTCCTGCACGGAGGCCTCCACAATTCAGAAGGTCAGAAGAAATCGAATTGTAACACATCTACGAGAAATTACGGAGGCGGGAATGTCGCCACCAGGCAATTATGCATAAATAGAAGTAAGCATAAAACTGCAAAACATCAAAATGTAAACAGCCGATCGCGACCAATCGACAAAAAGAACAATTGTAAAACTGCTGATCATAATCGATCAGCAGCAATTAAGTATAAAAGCGCTAAATGTATGAATAAATATCGTCATTCACCTACGAAACGAGTCGGACTAATTATTGCTCTCAAGTCGGCGTGATCTGCGCCTGTCTTGAGAATTGCGCCGCGAGGTCAGTTTCGCGCACGCGACAGTGACTTTCAATGTTAACAGCGTCCAACAAAGGCGCAAATATATCGCGACCTACATCAATAACACCCCAATAAAACTGCAATTCGATGCAGCTTCCGATATTACTATCATTAACAAAACTATATGGAAACAAATTGGCAGTCCTAAGCTGTGTCCACCGACCGTAAGAGCAAATAATGCGTCCGGTGGTGAGATGCTATGTTTACTGGCCATTTCTTGACAAGCAAATTGCAGAATGTGTAGCCACATGTCAAGAATGTCAAGCGGCAGCAACGTCTTCTCCACATGCGAATCCAGTATCCTGGCCAAAACATTTCGTTTATTCTTCTTCGCTGTCACAACACAAGGAATCATACTGGCCGTCGTCAGGTCTGCCGGGACTCCGAAATAAAAACTACACGCGTTACTTAGTGTTTCTAGGTTCATCTAATAGTCGTGACGTTTTACTATTCTACATGGCGACCGTGACAATCTTTGGATGTGACAAGTGTTCAAGTGAACCATAGCGAAATTGAATTCCCGTGATTGGTGAAAAATATTAAGTGTCTGTGAAATACCTGAGGGAAATACGCATGATTTTCAACCGTAATCTACGGATATGAAACTGTTTACAGTCGCAACAGTGGAGCAAATGCTCAAGAATAAACAGTAACGATAGTAATAGTGACGATAGTGACGAAAGCATTAATAATCAAAGAGTGGAAAAGAGTTACAGAATGGAAATGATAAACAATCAAGTGTTGAATTTAATCAACGAACTAGTGAATCAAGAGGACCAAACGCGTCTCTCAAAACAAATAGAAGATATTTACGAGCAGTTTATGGAAACGGTTTAGTATGGATGAAGGACTAGCGATGCTAGTATTTATCCTTAAGTGCCACCTAGGTATGGAGAAACTAGGGGAAGAAGAAGAAGATAGAGAAATTGACTCATATACAGTGAACGAAGAATAGAAAGTGACTTTCTAGAAGTAGATCGATAGACGAAAGATTGACAAAGACAAAATAGTGAAGTTCCGAGTGAAAGCGAAATAAAATGGAAACAGAGCAGATCTTAACGGAATGTGCTAACCATCAAGCATTGCCGAACTCCAAGTGCGGACTTCCAGCCTGAGTCAAGTGAGTACCTGAGAGTAAGAGAGACATTATTGATTTATTAAGTGAAGTAAGTGAACTGCTGCGTGAGAATAATTCAATAGAAAAAAAATGATAATAGAAAAATAATGACGGTGTACGTCTGGTTGCATAGCGTTAGACGATTAAACAAAAGATAAGAAAAAGACGATTAAACAAAAGTTAAGAAAAACAAAGTATACTGTGTAAGCGGCTGGGCAGTGGGACGACTCAAATGACAGTTGTGCGTTAGTCCAACCTGGTAAAAGAGCAGTTGTCATAGTGAACAGGGAAGCGGATGGGCTTCTGGAGTTTAACCTCCTAGTTGCAAGGACGGACAATAAAGGAAGCCGTGGTGGAAAGTAAAAAATTGAGGAGAACAATTTATTTGGTAAAGAAAGCGCCTTAAGCTTCAGAAGTGGGATTCAGCCCAATTGTTCCGACGTTGTGAGCAGTCGTAATACGAAGAACAGTTAGTCGTGGGTGAAAAGCGATTCGTGTAGAGAGTGCAATGCGCATATAGAACTCGTGCGTGGATAGCAAACGTGACGTGAACAAAATGGCACCGAAACGCTCAACACGCCGCCAAGGTAGCCCCGAGCTAAGTTCGACGCAATATTTCGACGCGGACATCGAAAGCAAGAAAGGGATTGTTAATGAACGGAAGCTGCATCCAGAGGAACTGTGTGCTCTAATTCCAGAGTTTGGAGGTGGTTCGAAAGTGAACATTTGGCTGGAAACAATAGGCTGGAAACACTATGCGCAGTTGTATGAGTGGCAAGATCGTTCGAAACTGTTGTATGCCAGTTGTCGACTAGAGGGAGCCGCAAAAGCGTGATACGACGAATTTCGCAGTACAATAAAGACATTCGCGTTATTCTTCGTCGCAGCTAGGAAGCCGTTCCCCGACGAGCGCAACGAAGCAGCAGTGCACATGGAGCTACAAAGTGTGTCTAAAGAAAAAGAAGAATCGTATGAACAGAAGGTGTTTCGAGTGAATGCTATCGGAGTTGCAGGAAAAGTGAGTGAGAAAGCCATTATCGCCTATTTAATACGTGGTTTATCGTTTGACTCTGTATACTCGAGCATATTGGTGAAACAATACTGCAACATTTACGAACTTTTGGATCATCTGCAGTGGTGTGAGAGCAATATGAATATAAGGGAAAAGAAAGACGAATGTAATGTTGTGATAGCAACAGATATCCCATATCATTTTCACCATAACAGGGCTGACAACAGCATCTGTCATTCTGACAGACGACCAATGTGTCATAACGCATCTATAACCTAACTTCCATGATTGGGTTCTCTTTCCGGTTGAGCCGACGATGTAAAGCGTGTGCTAATTCGGTCTAACAAAATAAACTCCTGTTTCTTTGTTTGTTCTGGTGAACTTATCCTTCTTCTTCTTCGTGGTTGGCCAGCCCTATCGGGCACGTCTAGTAGACATGGCCTGGTCTCCAATCCGTTTCCAGCAAACTCGATCCAGGGCTGCAATCCTCCACCCATGGCCGCATCCGATCTACCTCAGATTGGACCCCGCTTGATCCAGTCATCGAGCTCGCTGTGCTCCTCTACGTCTCGTGCCGAACGGGTCGCTGACGAGCACCTTCTTGGTGGGGCATGAGTCCGGCATTCTCATCACGTGCCCCAACCAACGTATCCTTCCGGCTTTGGCCACCGTCACGATATCCGCATCGCCAAACAGCTCAGCTAGCTCGTGGTTTATTCTCCTCCTCCACACGCCCTGCTCGCACAGACCACCAAAAATAGTCCTTAGCACTCGCCGTTCGAAAATGGCGAGTGCATTGGCGTCCTCCGCCAACATAGTCCAGGACTCGTGTCCGTAGAGGACTACCGGACGTATCAGTGTGCGATATATGGTGCATTTCATGCGCAGGTGGAGTCTTCTGAATCTCAGGAGTTTGTGGAGCCCGTAGTAGGCATGATTTCCCTGAACAATGCGTCTTCGGATTTCGCTGGTAAAGTTGTTGTCCGTAGTTACGATCGTTCCAAGGTTGCAGAACTGCTCTACTACGTCAAGATCGTCGCCGTCAACTGATACTCTGCTTCCCAGTCGAGCTCTATCACGGTCAGAGCCTCCGGCAAGCAGGTACTTTGTTTTCGTCGCATTGATTCTCAATCCAATCCTATCGGCTTCGCGTTTCAGTCGGGTGTACGCCTCGCACACCGCCGCAGATGTCCGTCCGATGATGTCGATGTCATTCGCGAATCCAAGGAATGGGAGAGAACGGGTAAAAATCGTGCCCCGGATGTCGAAGCCCGCGCTTCGCATGACACCTTCCAGAGCAATGTTGAACAGCAAACAGGCCCACGCTCTGTTAGCTGGTGTGGTAGAAATACCGCACTGGTGGGGTATGGATCCGAAGCCTCTAGAAGGATAACAAAGGCTCTCCACACTCTACTCCTACTCAATACGTCCCCGGCGTACAGAGCGGGACTCTAAACAGCTAGGAAGCGTTGGCCCTCCGACGAGACAGGAGGTTGGGGGAGAGGCCTTGCAAGCCACCCCCAATAACACCGCAACGAACAATCATAATCATAGTATTTTGAACTTATCCTTGTTTGTACATATTTTATCTCCCCAACAGGTTATGGGCCCAGGGCTTGTGGCACAATTGTGATAAGTTTTTTCTTGTGAACTGTGATAACTGTGAAACATTGGATTTTGTCCGTCTTGAAAATGCTTTTAGGAAAAAGCACAATGGCGGAAACGCACGCAATCGTCGAAAAGTTGAGTGACAAGAACTATGGAATATGGAAGTTCAAAATGGAACTTTTGTTGTCACGGGAAAAGGTGAAGGAAGTGGTCACCGAACCGAAACCGGAGGCGCCTAATGCCGCATGGATCGCGAACGACGAGAAGGCGAGGGCCTTGATTGGACTATCTTTGAACGACAGCCAGCTCATCCATGTCATGCAGACAAAAACATCTAAAGAGATGTGGGACGCGCTGAAAAATTATCACGAGCGATCCTCACTCTCGAGCAAAATCCATGTGATGCGTAAAATGTTTGCCACCAAGATGTTGGAAGGTGGAAATATAGATGAGCATTTGAAAGAATTGTCGTCGTTGAGGCTCCGACTGATCGCACTGGGTGAGGAAATGAAGGATCCTTCCTTCGTTGCATTGATGCTGTCCAGCCTACCAAGATCCTACGACGGGCTAATCATTGCGTTAGAAAGTAGGCCAGATGCTGACCTTACTGTAGATTTTGTGAAGGGAAAGCTACTGGACGAAGGACGTCGTCGTGCGGATTGTACCGAAGAAGAAAAAGCACTGCTTCTGTCCGGAAGAGACATAACCAAACGTGACAAGAAAAAGGGAAAACTAAATCGAAACGATCAACGATTACGCTAGCTAATGGACAGTCCATCGATTCGGCCGGTGTGGGAAATACGAAAGTAGTTTCCGTGAACGGAGAAGGCACTCGAATGAATGTAACACTCGAAAATGTGTACCATGTACCTTCGCTCGCTACCAATTTGCTTTCGGTAAGCAAAATAACTGATTTGAATTTTGAAGTTATTTTTGATAGCACTGGTTGCCGTGTAGTGAAGGGAGAAAAGGTGGTACTGGTTGGTGAACGCTCAGGTGGGCTTTATCATCTGAAGCAGTTTTCTGAGCAAGCGTTGTCGACCGGAATAAAACATAGTAAATCGTGCGTGCATTTATGGCACCGTAGGTTCGGACATCGAGATCGGGATGCTGTGATGAAAATAGTGCGCGACGAGCTCGGTCATGGACTAAAGATGGATCACTGTAATGTTGAATCAGTGTGCGTATCTTGCTGCGAAGGAAAAATGAGTCGGACCTCATTTCCGAAAAAATCTTCAAACCGAAGCACTTCTTTTGGGGACCTTGTACACACCGATCTGGGCGGAAAGTGAAAGTGAAATAAGGCTATGCGGAGACTACAGCACTGGACTGAACGCAGCATTACACCCACACAAGTATCCGCTCCCGTTACCGCAAGATATCTTTTCAAAATTAGCCCGTACAGGAGGAAATAGAAGAAAAAAGACGACCTCTGCTTACCATCAACACGCATCGAGGCCTTTACTACTACAACAGGCTTCCTCGGTCATCAAAGTAGCCCCTGGCTCTTTTCAGCAGATCATGGACAAAATGCTCGCAGGTGTAAATGGTGTTTCCACCTACATGGATGACGTAATTATTGGCGGAAAGACGCAGGAAGAACACGACACTGCCCTAGAAGAAACCCTAAAGCGTACAAAGGACTATGGGTTTACCATCCGGAAAGAGAAGTGCTCGTTCAACAAGCCGGAAATTCGCTACATCTCATCGACAGTCGAGGCCTACGACCTGACCCAGCCGAGATCGACGCCATCAACAAGCTACCCCTGCTACAGATGTCACAGGCGTTCGATCCTTCATCGGTGCGATAAACTTTTATGCCAAGTTCATCCCTAACATGGGTAACTTGCGCTACCCACTGGATAAGTTGCTGTTAGCCGGAAGTGCGTTCCTGTGGACTCCAGAATGTCAGAAAGTTTTCGAGCAATTTAATATATTCGAGCAATAGCAGGTCCTGCTATCCACGGAACTATTGCTCACACACTACGATACAAAGCGCGACATAGTTGTGTCCGCCGATGCATCTTCGGTTGGCCTAGGACTATGCCACAAGTACCCGGACGGATCCTTGAAAGTGGTTCAACACGCATCCAGAGCGCTCAGCAAAGCGGAAATTGGTTACAGCCAAATCGACAGGCAAGGATTTGCAATAATTTTTGCTGTAACCAAATTTCACCGGATGATTTACGGTCGCCATTTCACGCTGCAGACCGACCACCGACCACTCGTCCGCATATTTGGAAGTAAAAAGGGTATTCCAACATACAAGGCGAACCGACTGCAAAGGTTTGAGCTAACCCTTCAGCTGTACGATATGGATATCGAGTATGTGCCAACTGGCTCGTTCGGAAATGCCGATGTGTTTATCGCTACGCTGGCTGACCCCTTGCTTCGGAAAGTCCATAAGTACGTGCAAGACAGATGGCCCCACGACGGTACCTTCGGATCAGAATTGGCTCGGTACCACCATAGGAAGGAATCTCTCTCAACCGTTGAGGGTTGTATACTTTTCGGGGAGACAGTGGTCATCCCGGAGAAGCTGCGTTCCCGTTGTTTGCTCCAGCTGCACAAAGGACATCCGGGAATGCAGAGAATGAAGGCAATCGCGCGTAGTCGTTTTTAGTCGTGGTTGATGCTTTCTCCAAGTGGCCTGAAATCTACAAAACAACAAGTACAACCACTTCTATCACCATCTCGATGCTACGTAACATTTTTGCTAGTTTCGGTATGCCGGAAACACTGGTTAGCGACAATGGTCCCCAATTTATCAGCGGCCTCTTTGAGGAATTCTGCAACAGCAACGGGATCGAGCACATCACAACGGCACCATTCCATCCGCAATCGAACGGGCAGGCAGAGCGTTTCGTGGATACGCTGAAACGAGCACTACGGAAGATCCTGAGTGACGAAACATCCCTTGATGAGGCGCTGGTGCTTTTCTTTACGACGTACCGATCGACCCCAAAAGGGCAGTTGAGCCAACAGAAAACTCCAGCAGAGGAAATGCTCGGTCGCCCCATCAGGACAGCATTGGAATTGTTGCGGCCCCCTTCATCACACTCACTATCTTTTTTCTCATCTATTTTAGTGCGAAGTTTTCAGCCAGACCAGCTCGTTTCAACAAAATCTTTCTACGGTAACTCGTGGAAGTGGATACCTGGAAAGATCGTTAGCAGCCGTGGACGAGTTATGTACAACGTATTCGTAAATAATGACGGACGTACACTCAGGCGCCATGTAAACCGAATTCGACGACGTGCGGTTGACCGTACGTATGAAGGACACCAGCTGCCGCTCGATCTACTGTTACAGGATTGTCGGTTTCCCTTCCAGTATCACCCAGCCGATTCCGGAACCCAGCACAAGCGAACCAGCAGCACATCCACCATCATTGATCGATTGTTCACCACCACCAGCGAGTGCCCGGAACGACATTCCGGTGACGACATCGTTACATCCTTCTGTCCTTAATGGCCGTCTTGATGGTAGCACCATCCAGCTTGGAGCCTACCAGCTCAATTAGCCGCGGGAGATGTTGCAGCCTGACGTTGCAGCCGAGCCCACAGCTTATCAGAGACCACAGCTTATCCGCACGCTGAATGTTGTCTGGGAACTGACAGCATCCGATGCGTAGTGCATATAATCGTCTCTTTCTCTCGCTGTGGTATCGTTCTCTCCCTGCACGTAGATACGTCCTGCGATGTAGTGAGAGACGATTCGGATCCTGATCGGCAGCCTGCACGGACGTGGCTCTAGCGCGCGCAACACAATCGCTATTCGTTTGAATTCCTTTTTAATTTTGATGTACGTATAAGTGCTAATAAAAATAAGTTTTACACAAAACACAAAAACACAAAAGTTGATACCTATTCACGCTATATAGCGGTAAGCGAAATGAAAAGTATGGACGCAAACAGTACTATTTTAGCACTAAATCGATTTTGTTTTACTTGGGGATTACCTCTAACCGTACAAAGTAACAATGGAACTCCATTTCAAAGCAATGAATTCATTACTTATTGGGAGGAGAAAGGTGTAAAAGTGAACAAATCGATACCCCTTAACCCACAGTCAAATGGTGCTGTCGAGAGGCAAAAACAGGGTATAATTAAAGCGTTAGCAGCAGCATAGCACGAATGGAATTGGAAATTGGAAAGAGTCCCCAAATACATACGTACATATGCACAATACCATAAAACCACATGCCCGATTAGGAGTAACACTTTTTGAATTGTTGGTGGGCTAGCGTTACCGGGGATTCTTTCCGAGTCTTTGGGAAATCAAAGTTGCAGATGGACCGAATAGAGTCGATGTGCGCGAGCAAGATGCTTTTACCAAATTGGTCAGCAAAACATATGCAGATTCACGTCGAGGGGCAAAGGATTCGGACATAACAATCGGCGATAAATTTTTAATCTCGTTTCCAAAGAAAAACAAAACGGATGGAACTTTTTCCCCAGACCGGTATACGGTACTAATTCGGCAAGGTGCGAAAGTGGTAGTCCAAAACGAGCAAGGCGTGCAATACACTCGCAATGTGGGCGATTGTAAGAAGGCATTAGAGCCAGTAGATTGCTACGTCGGATGTAATTCCAAGCATGTTAGTGTCGGCACAAAAAGATATCGAAAACGAATCTGTACATGCATCGGAAGATAGGCAAAGACGAGTGGTAGAAAAAAAAACCTATAAGGGAAGTGAGAAAACCAGAAAAACTACAAGACATGTTCTTGTACCCAATTTATCAATAGAGTAGGAGCGGGGGTGAATGTAGCGGACCACAGGAAGGTCCGCTTTATTATGATATCATATTCTTAATGCTATTCTCTATATATAACGTTGTATCAAACGTTATGTAGCTCATGTAAAGACCCGATTTTGGAGAAAACCGGTTGCAATCCGCTTAGACTACTTACTTACTTATCAGGCGCTACAACCGCTTCGCGGTCTTGGCCTGCTGCAACAATCCTCGATACCGCTCACGGTCTAGCGCCGTC
>KB663622.1:5730744-5744276 GCA_000349025.1 Anopheles minimus | reverse complement strand
TACAGTCCCAGCTTCGTCCGTCGCGACAGGTATTTTGAGTGGAGAAGTTTCCTCAGGCTGACGGTTTACATATTCACCTCCTCCGTCTGAGCGGAGGAGGTGAATATGTAAACCGTAAGTTTCAGGCATTTTATCAAGCAGAGGGCATACAGCTCAGTACACCGCGGCTTACTCTCCTCAACAGAATAGCGTGGCAGAGCTCAAAAACCGCCCATTGAAAGAAATGACCACGTGTATGTTACTCAATGCAGGGCTTGATAAAAAGCATTGGGGCGAGGCAATAATGACCGCAAGTTACTTGCAGAACAGACTGCCGACGCGTTCAGTAAATCGAACACCGTTTGAATTGTGGTTCGGAAGTAAGCCAGCTCTAGATTATTTGCGTGTTTTTGGGAGCAATTTTGACGAAAAATCTCGTAAGCTGATATTTGTGGGGTACTGTAGCGACCGAAAAGCATATCGATTCCTAGATACTGAAACCGATCGAATAATCGAGTCGAGACGCTCGTTTTGTGGAGATGAGGCTTATGTCGACAGAACATAATACGTCTACTCCGGAGGTCAATGATTGTATTAACCTCAACACCAGCGAACAAGATGAAATTGGTAGTGAAGTTCAGGAGGAGTCGAACGATGCAGTTGAGTCGGAGCCCAACGGGGCAGTTATTACACAAAGAGGAAGGGTTAGCGAAGTAGATAGCACTGATGATGGTGAATGGGAGAGTGCAGAAGATTAATCTCCCAGAAATGATGAACGGACTACTGAGACAGTGGAACAAGGTTCTAAGCGAAGCACCAGAGGAGTTCTTCCCCGATATCTGAAAGATTATGAGGTGAATTTAGGAGTTGCTATGAATGAGAAACCCGCCAGCTATGAAGAAGCTATTAGTGATGCAGAAGAAGAATTATGGAAAGCAGCGATGGTTGAATAATATGAATCGCTAGAAAAGAACAGAACTTGGTCTCTAGTAGCGTTACCATCAGGACGGATACCTATTGGTAGCAAATGGGTATTCAAGAAAAAGGAAGATAGCGATGGAAATGTGGAAGATAGCGATGGAATGATGGAAACTCGTTTTAAAGTTCGGCTTGTGGCGCAGGGTTTTTTTCACAACGTTATGGTGAAGACTATGATGCAGTGTTTGCGCCTGTGGCTACTCAAACAACGCTGAGAATCCTGTTGACAATTACAGGACATGAACGAATGTCATGGCGGCATATTGATGTTAAATCAGCGTATTTGCATGGTCGACTACAAGAAGATATCTATATGAAACAACCTAAAGGTTTCATTTAGCCTGGAACGGGAAAGCTTGTGTGCAAACTGGAACGTAGCTTGTTTGGTTTGAAACAGGCTGCCAGAGTATGGCATAACACTCTTGGCGCAATTCTAACTGGAATGTGTTTCAGAAGATCCAGATCCTATCCTTGCTTATATGTAAAGACGTTGCCAGGAGGAGTACGTGTCTATTTACTGATCTACGTTGACGACATATGATAGCCAGCACTAGTGATAGTGAAATCACGAAAGTAGAGAGAAACACATCGAGCTATCATCACTTGAAGAAGTGAATCATTTCCTGAGAATCCGAGTGACCAAAGACAAAGGAGGTTTCTATTCTTTGGATCAGGAAACGTTTATCAAGAAGGTTGCCAGCAGATTTGGACTTGAGAAGGCTAAGGGCTCAAGCATTCCAATGGACACCGGCTACTATCGCGTTCGCGAAGGAAGCAGAAAGTTGGCAGATAATGGGCAGTATCATAGTATGGAAGGAGCGTTACTGTACATAGCCGTGAACACTCGACCCGACATAGCTGTGAGTGTATCCATACTAAGCAGACAGGTCAGCAAGCCAACCTAAGCAGACATGGTGGAATTGAAGCGTGTGGTCAGATATCTGTTGAAGACTAGTAACTGCAAATTGAGGTTGGCATCAAATCGTAGTGAACCGTTGATGCTTTGTGGTCAGAGTGAGGCAGACTGGGGTGGTGACACGTCAGCCAGAAAATCAAATTCTGGGTTCTTATATCAGCTTGGCAAAGCTATAGTTTGCTGGGCAAGTATGGAAGCGGAATACGTGGCGCTATCGGAAGCCGGCCGAGAGCTGATCTGGTTAAGACGTCTGCTAGAAGAGGTTAACGAAAAGCAGGATGGTGCAACGGTGTTATATGAAGACAACGTAGGATGTATCAACTTCGTGGCGGTAGAGCGACTGTCACGACGTGCGAAACACATTGACACTCGTTTGCGTTTTACTGAAGATATGTGTGACAAAGGTGAGGTAGTTTTACGTTACTGTGCGTCAGAAAACATGATTGCGGACATCCTTACAAAACCGTTAGGGCACGTTAAACAAAGATTTGTTGAAGCTATGAATTTAACGAACTAGAGCGTTATCGAGTAATGTTTTGAGAAGAAGTGTTGGTATTCCAATACATTACAATTTCTGTATGTCTGGCAGCACTGCCGTGTAATGTCAGGTTATCATTTGTACAGAAAGAGAAGAATAAAGTATAGAGTGAATTTCAACCAGGAAGCGACCTTCAACCAGGACGTGTGTGTTCGTTCATTACTCTGCGTTTCCAAAAGATATCAATCCAACATTCTCTGTATAGTCCACACAAGTGACCCATATTCTGAACATGCTCCACTAAAATCAACCTTCAAATATTGGTATGCTAAATTTAAGTGGAATGAAATGAGCACTGAGGACGGTGAACACAGTGGACGCCCAAAAGTGGTGATTACAGACGAAAATATTTAAATAATCCACAAAATTAATAAAATCTACCGTAATGTGAAGTTGATCGAGATAACCGACACCATGAAAATATCTTAGGAACGTGTTGGACATATCCTTCTCGAGTATTTGGATATGAGAAAGCTCTGTGCAAAACGGGTGCTGCGCGAACTCACATTTCACCAAAAACAAAAACGAGTTGATGATTCGGAGTAGTGTTTGGAGCTGTTTGAGCGAAACAAATCCGAGTTTTTGCGTCGGTCTGTTACCATGGATGAAACTTGGCTTCACCACTACACTCCAAAGTTCAATAGACAGTTTTCCGAATGGACTGGACGCGATGAACCTGCTCCATCAGCTGGCAAGGTTATGGCGTCAGTTTTTTTTAGATTCGCAAGGAATAATCTTCTTCGACTATCTTGAAAAAGGAAAGACCATAAACAGCGACTACTACATCAAGTTATTGGAGCGTTTGAAGGACGAAATAACTAAAATTCGGACAAATTTGAAGAAAAAAAAAAGTTTTGTTTCATCAAAACAACGCACCGAGCCACAAATCAGGGAAAACAATGGTGAAAATTAATGAATTTGACTATGAATTGCTTCCCCACCCAACGTATTCCCCAGACCTGGCTCCCAGCGACAATTTCCTGTTTTCAGATCTCAAAAGGATGCTCGCTGGGAAGAAAGTATGTCGTTTGCCCGATGCAGCAATTGCAACCGTAAGGGTCACAAAGCGTAGGTATTTAGATCTGAGAGAAAATCGTCGTCTATATCACACAATCGATCGCGACAAAATTTTGATATCGACTTTATATAAACGCTGTACTGTATCAATATACCGACCACAAATAAGAAAATGCTGCACGTGAAAATCAATGGCTACCCTCTCAAAATGAAATTGGACAACGGAGCACCATGCGGCATTGTCAGCAAAGCTAAATTACGAAAGATCCAGCCGAACTATAAGCAGAAACTCACCGGTCGGCAATTCTCGAGCTACACAGGACATCGCATAGATTGCATTTGTCGCTTGCCCGTTCAAACATCCGTTGGAGTATCCTCTCACAAACTATTCTCATGCATTGTGGCTGGTAAATACGATTCACTATTCGGACGCGATTGGTTTGCCAATTTCTTAGACGAGATCGATTTACATGTCTAACTTTGAATCATCACTGAAACAAACAGCGCAATTATGCGTCGTCCGCAAATTACGTAACGCTCGAAAGGGGGGGAGGTAGTTCGTTTTAGCGTTACGATTTGCTACATAGGGAGGAGGGGGGCTTCACTATGTGTTACGTAACATTAATCTAAATGCTTCGAAATACTCGTGTTCCATATACTTTGCATCTGCTGAAGTTTTGAGCTAATCAGTTCGGTTTCGTGAATGCTTGCGACCTACAGTTCGGTCTGATTAATTCTCCTCGATGTTCTGGCAATATTTTCTATGGAAAATTGAACACTCAGGGATAGGAATTTTCAGCGCCCTCTAGCTGACGAACTACAAAGGGCACCGCCTGATAAACCTTGAAATGCCTTGATGAAAGGCACTTCTCGAATATTATCGACATACGGACCTACAGAGGAGTAAACGTCGACTCAGATCTTTTCCAGGTGATGGTTAAGTTACGCCAGAAACTGCGCAGCTAATAAACTGCGCAGCTAATAAACTGCGCTACCACTCCGAGGCTCAACAAAAATCGACTGAAGCAAGCTGATGTGTCCCAAATATTCTTGTTGGATTTCTTGAGTTTAGCTTGTTTGTAATTATGTCAAGTTATTGTTTTGTTTATATCTGTTCGCACTTGACAACTCTAGGCTTAAGCTATATATGTAAACAGGACGCAACATGTTAGGCATATGAACTATGGTAGAATTAAGTTGCATGAACGCATGAATTGTTAAATGAACTCAAGCGACAATTGAATAAACAGTAGCAAAGGGAAAGCCAAACGAATCACATCGCAAGATATCACAAGTTAGAAACACTTTCGCCACTAGTGCAAAATCATACAATTCTTCTGCAGACTAGTAATCAAAATAACCAGCGGCGAAAGGGCGAAAGGGGGGAATCCGAAGGCGCCTTTTTTTCAAGGGAATCATGCCTACTACGGGCTTCACATACGCCCTGAGATCCAGAAGGCTTCAGCTGCGTAGGAAATGCATCGCACACTTATATCGCACACTGATAAGTCGGGTTGTCCTCTATGGACTCAAGTCCTGGCGGAATATGGATAATATGTTGGCGAAGGACGGCAAAGCGCTCGCCATTTTCGAACTGCGAGTGCTAAGGACTATCTTCGGTGGTGTGTGCGAATAGTTAACAAAAATCGACTGAAGCAAGCTGATGTGTCCCAAATATTCTTCTGCAGACTCGTGCCACAGATTTCGTTGAGAGCTATCAAGCTTGATTTGTTGGAGGGACACATATGTACTCGTTATATGAGCAACCGGGGAACAATTTTTATCCGATCTCTTCAATTCCTTGACTTCGATATTGCTGGCCAGTAAAAAAGAAGAAGAGAAAGTTTCCGGAGTCTGGTCAGTCTAATGCACGATAGTGAGAACATCGTGAAACTAATGGAGCTCATCTACGAATCCCATTAGGTCTTGCAAAAACGATAGATTTATCAATGGGTTAATATCTTTAAATCCCTTAGGTGTCAGTTTGTTCACTCAAAGCTACACTTCACAGCCACGTTTACTTAATATACAGTATGTTTACAGGCTATATAATATTTTTTAATATGAAGTTATGCGTTTCTTTTCGGTTTGTTAAAAAAATCGTTGTGGGGGGGAGGTCGGTCTTGCGTTACGTAATATTTGAGGGGGGGTTTCTTCTAACGTTTTGTTACGATAGGGGGGAGGGGGTCGAAAAATCCCAATTTTAGCGTTACGTAATTTGTGGACCACGCCTTATTCCAAATCCTAAATTATTTAGGCTGCATCTTCAGCGAAACTCTCGGCATGCTTACTGGACCACCAGCACAGGTACATTTGATACAAGAATACTCCAGTTTTCGCTACTGCGCGAGATGTACCACTTTCCCTACGAGAACCCTATGCATTGGAGATGGAAAAAAAATCACATCAGGCTTGTTACGATGTTTTTTCGTAACGTAACGGTAGTAAACGGTTAACGTGTTTTCCCAAACGGCACTTTGTTACACTTTTTTCGGTGAGTTTGTATAGAGTGTGTTCAGCCTGCAACCAAGTCGCGTTCGTTCGTGTTTCCACTCCAACAGTTTCCACTTACAGCAAGTGGTAACAAGTATTTCATCACCTTTATTGACGATCACTCGAGAATGGCGTTTGTGTTTTTAAAGAAACAGAAATCTGAGGCAGAACGATTTATTCATAATTTCGTGGCATTGTGTAAAACACAGTTCGGGAAGATACCTAAAGCAATAACATCGGACAACGGTGGTGAATATACTGGGAAAGCGCTACAAAAGTTCTTCAAGAAAAAGGTATTATGAGTCAGCTAACAGTACCGTACTCGCCACAACAAAATGGCGTCACTGAGAGAAAAAACAGGCATCTTCAAGAAATGGCACTGTGTATGTTACTGTTATGGTGCAACCTTATCAGCTAGAGTCACGCACTGACAGCCACTCCGCTTTGACAAGCGATTGTCAGGTGTGCGAAGTGTGCGTGAGTGACCTAGGGCGCTGACCGCAGGATCGGGTCATCGCGTAACAGATAAGCGGGAGGACAGAGATTCGGTTTTGAGATAGCGAGGCGTTCGGTGTGTTGCGTGCGGTGCATGTGTTAATTGTAAAATGTCAATATATTGTAATATCGTTTGTGTCTTAATACACTGTAGTTTTATTACTCAACAACTCGGACATCCAAAACCAAAGACACAACAGTTACGAAAGGCACACATGGAAAACAAGTATTGAGGCGAAGCAATACTTACAGCTGCATACACGCAGAATCGGCTGCCTTCGAAGACAATCGGTACGTCCCCTTCTTTTGAAAAGAGGTTCGATAGAAAGCCATCCCACAACCATTTTAAAGTATTCGGATTTGAAGCATGGGTTTAAATACTTAAAGAAAAACAAGGCAAGATGGAACCTAAAGCAAAGCGACTAATATTCGTCGGATATTCCAGCCAAGAAATGGTATACAGGATTGTAGATACAAGCACAGGCAGTGTTGTGATTAGCCGTGACGTCATATTCAACGAAAGAACATCCGAGCGCAGTGGTGAACTCCCAGCTGATGATATCGATCGGGCTCAACAACATCAGTAAATGCCAATTTCGTAAAAATGAACACGTTAAGCCCTCTGCACCTACAATGACCCATCTCCCGAAAAAAAGTGCAACCGCATTCGTAAAACCCTTCACACACACGCACTGATGTTGACTAAATCGGCCCACTGAATGTGACAATTGGAACACGGACCGAAAAAAGATGAGGCGTGTTATTCACGTGCCTACCCACCCGAGTCATCCATATGAAATCGTCTCAGATATATTTGCTGACATATTTATTACTTGCTTGGTAAACATGCAGCATAGACGAGGAATGATTTCTAATCTATACAGCGATAATGGAACAAATTTCGTAGATGCAGACAATTTAATGCAAAGGCTTAAAGGAAAATATGAATCAACACATATAAATTGGTCGTTCAATCCACTCAGTTCGCCCCACTTTGGCGGATCGTGGGAATGAATGGTTGGATAAATAAAAGGACGCTTGTCGATGAAGGAGAGCTTTAAGGAATACGTCCTTTGTGCTATTCTCACAGAAGTTGAATTTCTAACAAATAACAGACCACTTATCCATGTACCGTTAAACCACGAAGACAACGAGCTTCTAGCACCCGCTCACTTCTTGCTAGGATACTCTGGGGAAGCTGAACTCAGCCTCAGTGAACTATCTGCAACCGAAGCGACTCGAAGTAAGCAGAAGAAGGCCCAGGCAATCACACAATGGTATTGGGAACGGTGGCTTACAGAATGCTTTCCGAGGATATCTCAAGGAGATAAGTGGATCGACCCCGCGAGACCTCTGACAGTAGGTGACATCGTAACCATTGCTGACGAACAACGTAAGGGTAAATGGATAAAAGGTATGATATGAGAAGTATTCCCAGGGAATGATGGACAAACCACAACAGCCTGTATTAGAACATGGAATAAGAGCTAACGTACAAGGGAACATAGGTTTACGTACAGAGGAAAGATAGGTTTACCACTTGGGAAAAAAAATAAAATAAAAGCAATAGCTGCGAAACGAGCTTCATTGAATAAACCAAAATAAAAGGTTAGGGCTGAAGAACAGCAATTACAAAAGCCACAATAATTATTTTATTGATTACAAGCATATCAAGCTCATCGATTGTGCCAATAAATGTGTCTGGCGTTATCTTCGACCACGTCGAATACCTACCAACAGGTATTTGGGAAACGACGTATCACAGTTGTTCCCTGCGAATGATAAGAGCACAATTCTAGACCTAGAACAGAACCTTACCATCGCCTTCCATTCGATCAATAATACCGACCCTAGACTATCCCAGCTATTGCTAAACTCAAGTACTTGAGAAAAAGCTTCCAGTTTGACAAATCGGCATTGCGAAGCGTGTTTGCCTTTCCGTTTGGCTATCCGTTTGAGCACTCAAGTTCAACGAAAGCTTTTTCTCAACAATTGGTATTGCCAAAGCCAAACGGATACTCAAGTTTGACACAAACCCTTCCGTCAGCTCGAGGCTACGGAAAACATGTTGAGTTCTGATTTTTTTCAATGATTTATTTTATTTAATTGTGAATTTAATTTTTAAATAATTTATTTGATTAATTTTGAATTATTTAAAATATTTTAAATAATAATTTCAGGAAAATAAAATTTTGGAAATAATAAATTATATTAAAAAAGAATGAATAATCTATTTTTTTATAAATGTTAATTTAAAGCAAACCAAAGACGTTTTGTGAAGGTTTGAAATTAATTAAAATCGGTGGCTTGGTTTTAAAAATAATTATTTTTAATATAAATCAATAAAACTTTGATACATCAATGTTCATGGTGCAGAAGGAACAGTCAAAGTGCTTTCTTTGCAGGTCATTTTTATATATTTTCAGTAGCATATTTGGCCATCGGACGGCAAATTAAATGTCTTATTTACATGTACATATTTTACACCACTAAAAAAATAGCACTTGGGTGTAAAATAAGTGGTTGGGCAGATTAAATAAACTGTACAACGGCAAAGAATTTGAAAAGTAATGCAAAAACAAAATGCTTCAAATTTCTGCGGTTGTATTAAAATAAGAATAACCAATAAAAAAATGATAGTACGTTGACATATTTTAAATCATTACATGCAAAACAAATTAATCACGAAAAATATGTTTTGAAGTTATGCAATCTGCCATACAGCTCAGACAGTTCAGGATCACTTGATGAATCTTTTTTTTATTTTGCTCCTGGTATATTTTGCGTTTGACACCCCTGGTAATATATTTTAAAAAATCTTCAAATAAATTCATAATATATTGCAATTTTATAAAATACACGCCATTTACTGTTCTAAATGGTTCAACAACGGTCAAATTTTGAAATTTAAGCTGTTTTGAGCTTTTGAACTTAAAGTTTGTGAAGTTTTGTGGTATGTCAACGAAGCATGAAACTTGACGATTCAAACAAACCTTCGCAATGCCGATTTGATTTCCGTTTGTCTTGGCAAGGTTTGCTTGAGAAATTTCCGCTTGGCTTTAATAATTGGTCGGTATGTTGCAGCGAGAACGCGAATATGCTCTGCAGGTAATAAGGAACGCTGCACAAACTAGAGCAGAACGCTCTCAGGGAGTATTCGGTTTCATAAAAGATTTTCTCTTCGGTGGAGACGGAATAGATGAACAGTTAGTGAACTATTTAGAGCAGATGAAGATAAAAAATTACATCGCTTCTCTGAAGATCTATCTCAAAAAAATAAAAAAAATAAAACAGTAAAAATGACGAAGAAGATAAGCGATAGAATAAACAATACAAACGATTTCATAAACCAACATACAGAAAAGTTTATCCAAAAATGAATACTTACTTATCAGGCGCTACAACCGCTTCGCGGTCTTGGCCTGCTGCAACAATCCTCGATACCGCTCACGGTCTAGCGCCGTCGTCTGCCAATCAAGTATCCCGGCCGTTCTGGCGGACGCGTCAACGCCATCACTCCATCTCAGTTTGGGCCTACCACGCCTCCTCATGTCCAGCCAAAAATGAATAGACACACTAACAAACACACACTATATCGTTTACACAAGAAACTATTTCGTCAGCAATGGTCCTCATTCAAGGAATGATTTGTAAATATCAGACGATTGAAACAAATCTGATCGTTTAAGACGAAAAAACACAAGATATTACAATAAATAGAACATAAATTACCAATGGGTAATTTTTTACTAGATCGACCGGTAGTAAATAACACATATCTTATAAATGGAGAGATTATATTAGACAGGAAAAACACAACAATATCGAAACCCCAATACGAAATGATCGACATGATAGCAGTCCCGAACCTCGAGAATCTCCCAACGACAGATGTTAGGCAGAAAACCATAGATCTGAACAATCTTAAATTTATTTATCCATCAGATGCTATTAGATTGCTTCTGATGATAGAGTTAGATTGTGTAGCTTCATGTTTTATTCATGCGGAGATCAGTGAGATATGCTCTATTAAGAAAATTAGTCCAAAGACTGCAAATTCGCAAGACTTGAAAGATCCAATAACATATTACACTTTACAACAGATACAAAGAAAATATTCTTGAAGTGTACACGTTAACAAATCCGACCTATCACGCTGGTCTGATTACTCGTATTACATATTTCAAACCGCATCTGGGTCTTCCTTCCAAGCATGTGTCAGTATACAACGAAAAAAACGCGAACATAAATTTGCAATAATGAATTACACAATTTGAATCAAATCATTGAAGTTCAAAACGGAGAGACCTCCCCCCTCCAACCCCTTCATAGAAGGAATTACGGGGAAGGGGAAGTCACCGAGCAAAGGATGACAACAAACATAATTTGTGTCAACAATCTGCCCGTACAATGAACATAAATAATCGTTCGAAAAAATTATAAAAAAATATCACATTTCTTCCACATTACCTTCATTATGTTGACTCCATCGACACCCAACTGTCGCTCAATAGACACCTTCCGTGCCTGACCGTCTGATAAAACGGAACCACTGTGTCAACATATGAATTTTCTTTCCCAAGCTATAATTCAACAGGTTATGGGCCCAGCTAGTGGCTAAGAAACAATTATTCATATTACAAATAATTGTATCGAGTTAGAGTCGAGGGTGTAGTGAAAATCGCGAGGAAACTCAATCGTGAAGCTAAGAGAGTACAACATGAGGTGTAAAAGGAACAATGAAAAAAAAACCAAGCTAACGTTCCCGAAACGGAGTTCAACGAACTGGAGCACGTGGAAAGTGCACATAGAAAATTTGCTGCAGCAAGAGGAGCAATGGGATGTTGTGACAAATCCACCGAAGCCTGCAGATAAACAGAAGGATGATTGGAAAGAGAAAAACAGGAAAGCTAAGGCGAATATAATCCTAGCTGTAGAAGACAGCTGTTGGTGAGAAATAAGAAAACAGCGCACGATGTATTCAATGTTCTGAAGAAACATCACGAGAAAAACACACGATCGGTAAAAGATTCTTTGTTAAAGAATTAAATCGCGCCGTCAACAATTTAAGTGCTATGATCAACGCCAAATCGCATCCCAAACCTTTAACACGGCTGTGCGTCATCGGCAATTTGAGTGCCGAGTAGCGACAAATTCAAACGGCAACAGGCGGTGCGCTTAGGTTAAGCATTATTCATAAGTCAGCAATAATTAAGTGTTTAAGGTCGATTAATATAATAATAATCAATAAAGCAGTATGTCTCAAAGTACCCTGGAGTGGAGGTTTCAGATCTCAGTGCTCGAGTCGACGTGAACTGCGCCAGTCTCGGGATGCTTTATCCGAAAAAACAATCGCATAAATAACACAAACGTTTTGAATTTCAATCAAAAAACAGAAACATGAATCTTCCGGAATTTCATGGACATGGGTCAAGCCTTCCAAGATGGCTTTTGGAAGTGGAAAATGTTCTGAAAATATATGAACGGCTTCCTCGAGATTTGATTGAGTACCATATTATCGAGGCTACCATTCAAAGGAAAATCAAAGACGAAGCCGCCGATGTTTTGGATTCAAATTGTGTTACATCAGATTGGAGCACCACTAAAAGAACTCTTCTCCTTTATTAACAGCACTAAAGAAATATTAAAACGTTGAATTTTTAATTAACAATGATTAGGAAAAAACCGTCAGAATCACTCAGCTGTTATTTCAGCCTAGTAAACGATTTACAAACGGCAATAGTAACGCAAATTCAATCCGACCCCAGGTATGCTTCTAACTATGCATCACACATAAATTATTTCAGAGATAAACATTGGATAGCTTTATACGAGGATTAGAGAAACCGTTAAGCTTCTTATTGAAAAATTATAATGCGAATAGTTTGAGCTCTTCTTTCAACTATTGTTTGGAACTTTACAATATGGATATGAGATCCACTCCCTTCACCGATAAACAAAATCATAATATTCCTAAACCTAGAGATTTACCCATAGCTCAAAATACACATAGGCCACCCATGCACCAACAAATCCATTTTCAATTCCAACCGATAGCTTATTTACAACTTAGAACACTTTTTCCACCAAACAGACATCAATTCGCGAATAGATATGGTTATTAGCAAAGAAATAATTATACACCAAATCAGCAACATTCCCGTTTTCCGCAAAATAACAATTCACCAGTTCCAATGGAGGTCGACCAATCATTGCAATCGAACGTAAGACCGAATTTCAACGCTAAACGCCCTCGAGTATCTTCCTGCTGCTATGGACATGCTTCTTCTTCTTCTTCTTCTTTGGCCTAACGACCTACTCGGTCATGCCTGCCATTTCTGGCTTACGAGACTTATTAATACCACGTAGTTGGATAGTCAGCCCTCACTACGGGAGAACGGTCCAGATGGGATTTGAGCCCCGGTCCTGCCGTATGAGACCGGCGCCGCTTATCTCCTCGGCCATCGGACCGCCCCTCTATGGACATGCAAATGTCATGGATATCTCTGAGATGAAACATAACAATCATTCTAGTATTCCTCTAGAGTATGTTACCGATGTGAACCGGCCCTGACACTAAATGAGACCTATTTTGACACAGATGAGCACAAAAATCAAGGGCCTTGCTTATATTCACAAGCTAATAGTTATCAATATTAAGACAACACTGATGAAACTAATTTTTTAGAGTGGAACGCGAATTGCTGACCTCGTTCCTCCCCTTCATCAATTTGCAAACAACCCAGGGAGAATTTCCATTTTTGATCGATACAGGCGCTAACATTAACGTCATTTCATCAAATTTAGCTACAAGTTATGGAGGCAACCGACCTTATAAAGTAACTGCAAATATGATCAGTTCAGTTGCCGAACAATTTAATACGACTTTTGCAATAGACATCAAATTTTTTGCACCAAAATGCATGAAACAATTTTAATTTCTTGTACATAATTTTCATCCATTTTGGAAAACATCAGCTCTTGTTCCAATACATAAAAAAGGAGACAAAAACGAGGCTACTAATTATAGAGGTGTCACCTCGCTATCGCCTATTGCTAAGCTTCTAGACCAATACATAAAAAAGGAGACAAAAACGAGGCTACTAATTATAGAGG